>JANAVB010043019.1:6358693-6693693 GCA_029216955.1 Iris pallida
ACAGAGATGGGTCGGACAGGTGGCCGATGTTAGGGTAATATGGGATTAGCTTAGGGTTAGGGTTTAGATGATCGTGTCGAGATGTGTCCGACACGAAAGAGTGTCTGTATACTAGATTCGTGTCTGGGTTTGCCGGACGTGGGGTCGGGAAAAATTGTAATATATAGTGGAAGGGAAAGGCGACACGGACACGATGCACGGAACTTGGATGGAAATTTGGGTTTGTGAATTTTATGGGAAAAAGAGAGGGAAAGGGGCCTCTCCTTGTATAGGAGGTGGACTCCTAGATAGATAAGAACTAGGACTGTTTAAATCCTTCCATAGATAATTATATATTTGATTTAAAATAATTTATCAAATCCCAAATCAATCTAGCTAGACTCTATTTTTTAATTTAAAGCTACTTTAAAATAAAGCCAATATAATCTTTTCCAATTTAAATCATCATAATTAATTAAATACTAAATTAAACAATTTTTAAAATAACTTTTTATAAATAATAAAAATATATTAATAAATAATTTCAAAATTCACAATAAACTTTAAATATTTGGAATATATTTTTATAAATAAACAAAACAATTAGTTTTCGAAAGAAAAAAAAATCGAAGTGGACAATGAAATAAATTTCATGTCACTCGCACACAAATAGTCTATTTTGATATAAGCAATAGTTTTTCTAAATTATCATTTGTATCATAAAATAAAATTGCCTTCTTTATAAATAAATAAACAATAAAGGTCTGGCAATCTCGACGCGACACAATAAACAAAAATAAAATACTTATTTTCTATACGAAGAATTCTTTTAATAAAATATTTGTATATAAAAATATATACGATCTCGTAATTTCGCACGCTACGTACAAATACGAAAAATGTGAACTTGTATGCGACGTATAATTACGAAAAACAAAAAAATCGATACCAAATTTTAAAAAATCGTAGCAAAAATTTAGGAGGTTTACACATTGGTCCTATCAATCCACCGTCATCTAGAGGACATCGATTTATACTAGCTATAACCGATTACTTTTCGAAATGGGTGGAAGCCATACCATTATCTGAAGTCAAGACTAGCAGCGTCATTAACTTCATCAAAAATCATGTGATATATGGATTTGGCATTCCTTGACGAATCATTCATGATAATGGACCACAATTCATAAGTCAGAAATTTACTCGGTTTTGCGATGATAACAGAATCAACAATGTTGCTTCCACAGCCTACAATCCTGCAGCGAACGATTTTGCTGAAGCATTTAACAAAACTATCATCAAGCTTCTCAAGAAATTCGTTTCTACCACTAAAAAAATTGGAGTGAAAAGCTTGGAGAATGTCTATGGGCTTATCGCACTACTATACCTACTCCAACTGGTTGCACACCTTTTTCTTTGGTGTATACTGTGAAGCTGTCCTATCATTGGAAATTCAAATCCCCTCCTTAAGGATTGCAATTGCCAATGAACTCACAACAGAAAACAATGATCGTCTTCGACTTCAGGAGCTTGAAGCGCTTGACGAGAAAAGGCTCCTAGTTCAACAGCATATTGAGCTATGCCAAGCCCGTCTATCAAAAGCTTTCAACCATAAAGTCAAAGTGCGAGCATTTCAAAAAGAAGTACTAGTTCTAATCGTTAGACGTCCTATGACTATGAAGCACATAAGCAAAGGCAAATTCGAAGCGAAGTGGGAAGGACCCTACATTATAAGCAAAGTTTTCTCAAACGGAGTTTACCAATTGACTGGTATGGATGGTCGAGTCGCCATGATGCCTATCAATGGCAAATTTTTATAGAAATACTATGTATAAAAACTCATCAATAAATAAACAGAATGTAAATAAAATTCTTTTTATTGCATAAATCAGACAGAAAGAAATACATAAAATCAACGAGAACCAGAGCCCTCTTGATCGAAGACATATTTTGCAAGAAGCTCGAAGACATTATTATCCGATGACACCAGTAGTTCACAGGCAGCCTTCCTCAGAGCTTCTTCTTTGGCAGTGCTTCCAGGTTCCCCAGTTTGTCGAGAATGTCATGCTTCTTTTTAGGAACAACCGAGCTTTCTCCCACTTCTGGCTGGATAGGCGGTAGAGGCTCGTCAGAAGAAATGTCGATAGCAGCTTCGATCGCCAGGATGATCTCAGTCTCCTTAGGTACATCTTCGGAAGACATTTGCAATGAAGGAATAGGTGTGGATAATATTCTCCAAAAAGTTTTGCACTATTTATAGACTGAAAGGCCAAAACAGTCTGTCGCGGGAACTGAAGCGACGTGTCCTCAGAAAGGCATGTTCATTCATTCATCTCCTTTCATCTCGTGAAGAGGTCTTCATTTATTGTCTGTCTCGAGAACCAAAGCGACCTTTTCTCAAAAAGTTATGCTTATTCATTCATCAATCTTTTCGTCTCTATTTATTTCGCGAATAGGCCTACATTTATTATCGTTTATTTACTTTCTCATAAATAAAACCACAGATAATAAATACTCAAATCACCAGTAGAGTCCATCCAATCATCAATTCTGTCTTTTGGGACCATGATACCCTGTCTTTAAGTCCCAGCTGATTTAAGGATCATCAATAGAAAAAAGGGGTTCATATTTGAATTCTATTTTCTATATCATCACATCAAATCAAATCATAAAGGAGAGAAAAATCATTCTTTATTCTTTCTTTAAAAACATAGTTACATCTTAATGAAAACCTATTACATCTCAGATTTTCATTCTGATGCAACAAATGGAGGTCTATTACATCTTTAGATCTTCTTGTTGGTGCCAGTTCCTTGTCGACTCAACCTGAAGCAGCGAGCAAGGCAACGGAATCAACTCTGGTCTTCTCTCTCAGTAAGATGAGAGGAGAATGACATATTACAGCAGCTCGAAGACAAGTTGATGTCATTACAATTGGTGGAGAAATGACGACCCTTCGTGAGAAGTAGGAATGAGATCACCCTTGTGATACGATTCCTAGTTCTGTGTCACCATCATCCAACTCTCATGTATAAATGCCCTTCCTACCATCTTGAGGAAGCCTTTTTAAACATGAAGAGTTTTGAGCTATCTGATGTGTGTGTGTCAAGGTAGTTCAGCTCCATAGCATCCAAGGTCACCGATAGCAGTTCTGGCGAGTTTTGTCAGTCGGTCCCCTGCAAGTATTAGAAAGAAGATAAGAATACAGTGAATGCTCTCTTTCTATTTATATACAATTGAGGCTGGAATGTCATGTGCATCCCTAGGCGTATATTTCGAGAAGAATAGAACGCAAAAGATTTGAAATCATATGTGAGGCACCACGTGTTGTTCAGAAGTTGGTATTGTCAAAATCGAGAAAAATCTAAAGCGCGGGATGAGTCAAAACAGTTACACAACAAAACTTAAACACGCCAGGATTTAATAAAGCTAAACTTTTTTATTTTATAAAAAGAAAACAGACAATACACACGTAGGCGCTATGGCCAATATGGAAAATGACGCTCTCATATCACGTCACTCCTTCTTTCCGTCATCAGTCTGACGCAAAGCAGCACTTAACTCCTCTATGTGGTGGATCCCCGAGTGGTGCATCAAATAGAGGAACCCTTCCTTCTGTTCCAATCTGCCACGCTCTTCGAAAGACGATGGCCCACCACTGGAACGAGTAAAGACTGTTGGGGTCAGGTCAAAATAGTCTAAGTAGTTCTCTGCCCTCAGTGACGGATCAGCTTCCAGCAAATACGTAGCAGGCGTAGAGTTAGACTTCTCCCCAGAAGCTTTGCCATTGACGTTCGCCTCCTTCTTCATGTTCTCTTTGGATGCCACGAGAATGAATGAATGAATATGGAGTTTGAACCTCATGCCCATATATATATACAGTAGAGGTCGGCTCCTGCCAACTCTTCGTCTTCCCCATAAATGGGCGGGTAACACTTAACAAGGAAGAAAAGAAAAAGATGTTTCGGAAAAGAGCGCCCCATAAATAAGTTCATTGTTGGGAATAAACCGACCACTTAATAATCTTTTTGATTAAGAGTGCGTGACTCTTGTGTTGCACAGCAGTCAGGTTGCACAACTCTTGTGTTGCATAGCAGTCAGGTTGCATGACCCTCACATTGCGCAGCATTCAGGTTGTGCATCATTTTTGCCATGCAGCATGTCGAAGTTGCGCCTAAAAGATAGCACAAGTTTTCGAAGCGCTGTGCAATACAAATCGAGAGAAACCATGCCCTAAAAAGGAAGGCACAAGTTATGAGGTGCGTCCAACTCTAAAAAGAGTGGTTATACGATGACAGAATCAGGCTAAACCCTAAATAGGGTGGTCAACAATCGGGTCTATGGTCAGATACTTACCCTCCATGGTCGGCTTGGTCGTCTCTCGGCGTGATGAAGACAGAGCTCGCGTAGAGGAATCGGCCACATTCTTGCCCTTCTCGATAGCAGAGCGCTTGGGGGCCATTGACAGTTGTTGAAGAAAACTCTCGAAGATCGGAAAGAAGGAGAAGAAATAGGGTTTTGAGGAATCCTAAACGATGATGAAGAATAAAAAATACAAAGGGTACGACTATTTATAGCTTTGCAAATGAGGCTAAATCGCACAACTTGCGCTGAAGAACCGAGCTCGAGTTCATTTGCGCAACCTATACACAGTCATTTCTAATTCATAGTATTTCGAAACTTTGAAGTCTTTTCAAGTTTCGAAAACTTTGAAGGGGGTCTTATAGAGGCTAAAAATTAAGCTATGCTACCAACCCATAAGTCATCTCACCAAAATGCAACATATCAATAGGTTGCGCCATATCAGGTTACGCCTACATCAAGTTGCGCCATATCAGGTTGCGCCTACATCAAGTTGCGCCACATCAGGTTGCGCCCATCTCAGGTTGTGCCAACCTCTGTTACGCGAGAGCCATGTGGCACATCTCTTCGAGAAGCAGTAATGGCATCATTATTGCCTGACAATTGACAGCACATATATCAAGGAAAATTCGTTCAAATCCCACGCAACACGACGCTTGAGGAGATTTGGTCAGATTTTATGATAGCTAGCAGTTTCCGTAATGTGTCAAGGTGCACAAGGTTGTGCTTAGGCTTAAGTCGCTACATTGTGCCCCCGTGCAACCTGATGAAGCTCGTGCAATATGATCATCCAGAGCAGGGTGACGAGGCATGCAAGCTACTAACTTCGTAGAACATGTCCACTACATTGCTCATGACCATGCGCATCTCACTCAAATGATGCCACGTGTCCATAGCAGTTGGTGCAACCGCTCGTACAAGTTGCTACATTGTGCCCCCGCACAACCTGATGAAGCTCGCACAAGGTGATCAAACAGTATCCATTACAGGGTGACATGGCACGTAAGCCACTAACTTCACAGAACGTACCCACTACACTGCTCACGACCACCCGCATCTCAATCAAACGATGTCATGCGTCCACTGCAGTTGGTATAACCGTTCCTGCAAGTGAACAGGTGTGCAACCTAAAGCTCGTGCAACCCAGAATAACTGCTAAACAGTTATTTCTATAACTCTATAAATGGAGTTTCAAATCAGTCTCAAAGCATCACAAATGATCATAATCTCCTGCTAAAGTGCTGTTGCATCCTGCAGAGGTTCGTGTCTTCGATATCACATCGTCCAAAGGATAAAGTGATCATCTTCTGATCAGATTCCTATAGTTGTACTTCCCCAAAAATTAATTGTACTTTTTGTACTCTTTCTCCGTTTGTAGAAATCAAACCTCTTTTGTTTTTCGCAAACAGCCATGTAGGCATATTTTATGTGTGTACAAATATTTTGTATTTATTTCTAGGAATTGATAAATATTTTCTAAATAATTATTATAAGTATAATACAAGGTATTATTAATATTATATGACATTTTGGAATATTGTATGATTTCTTTTGTAGACCACTTAAAATAGAGGAATAATGTATCACCCATTGCTATACATCTTGTTAATTTATTTTAGTTTATATTTATGATGAATATTACTATTAAAATTGTTATTTAATATCGATAGGTTATTTGTTAAATAATTGGTGTATATATATATATATATTTTTTTTGGTGTATATATATATATATATATATTTTTTTTTTATATATATATATGTGTGTGTGTGTGTGTGTGTGTGTGTGTGTGTATGTGTGTGTGTGTGTGTGTGTGTGTGTGTGGAATAGATAATATAAAGATTTTTTTAGAATTTTTATGGAGTATTATACATATATAAGCTATGTGTATATATAGATATATAAGGAAATATCTATATGTATATAGAAAGATAGAAAAAAGAAAAAAAAATACTAATACGAATACTGCTCGGGAACGTTATGCATATGAGATACACCCGACCCTCTGTTGCTATATAAACGAGAGATCGAGAGAGAGGAGGATCTCTTTAAAACCCTAAACTCCAACCCCTCCCGCACAACCCCCAACGACCCACGCCACCACATGGACAATCACGCACGCCCCTACGATGCAGGAATGATACCCAGGGACGACCGCCGCACGCGAAACAGGGCACAGCCGCAGCAGTAGTTGCACCGGAGGGTCGATTTCGTAGGTACATATCTCCGTCTATTTTCCACGAAATTTTGAACCGTAAATTTCTTTATGAAGTTGGATTAACCCTCAACTAAACTCTTCAATTAGTTTAGCTTAAATCATTCTGGATTTCTCATGGAAATTCATGAAAATCGAAAGAAAAACTATTCTCGATAGTTCATGAAACTGTTCGATGAACCCTGTTAGGAAGGCCAACAGTTGTGACATTTTGGATGATTTTCTAAATCTAATTGAATAGTATTTTAGACCACCTAAACAGCATGGAAACCCTATTATTACTTTTAATTCTAGGGGATTATACAATAAGATAAATTAGTAGGAAAATTAGGAAAAAATATAAAAATTTATTTTCAAACTCAAAATCTTTTCGATACGGAGTCCGTCCCGTCAAACCGGGCGACTTGGTCATAACTTGTAGGTATTGAAAGGTTCCTACGGATGTTGCAAACATGTGGGCTTTGACGGAACTCAAATTGGTTGCGTGTGCGCGATGAATTCGATACGTATCCGTCAGAAATTATCGTATCGGCCTCTTTGCAAACTAGTCAATTACTTTGTGCACGTTTGTCATCTGAAGACGAAACTTATGCCAACATGACCATGTCATTTTTTGGTCTTGTATGCCAAGTTTGGTCCGATTCTGAGAAGGTCGACCGGAACGCTACTTTGGCGGGCTTACGACTCGATCTAACGGGCAAATTTATGCACGGTCCATCCAAATCCAACTTTGAACATATGGTTGGATCGTCTCATCAAACTGGACACATAAACAAATAGTTTGATGATTTTAGAGATCCTAGATGAAGGCACGCTTTTCGGTACAAAGTGGGTCCAACGACGGACACTGTTTTGACCCAAAATTACCGTTTTGCTCTTGTGTCTAGAATTGGACTTATAGGTGGCTATCCTAGCTAATTTGACTATTCTAAACATGTTGGTTATGTCTGTTTCAGCGTCTGGGATTATTGTAAGAGTTTGACTTTTGTGGCTCGTGATTGACTAGATAGTATTAGTTCTACATGCTACCACCAGCCAAGTGCACCTTGCCAAGTTTTTCAATTCATATAACATGTTTAAATTGTTGATTCATTATTGTTATCATAGATTCACATGATTCTAGTTTATCAGTTATTTCTCTTCCTTTTATTTGAGACATTTGTCATATACCCTGTATTGGATTTGGATATATCAGATTGTTGTACCCACGTGAGTGTTAGATGCGCAAGAACGACTATAAATACATGGACTATTTTTCTTTCCCTATGCCGTTATTTGTGACCCTGTGGCCTCTAAGGTCGGTTTATCGGTTGTAAACCTGTTACCTCCAAGGTCGGGTTATTTGATCGCCCTGTGACCTCTAAGGTCGGGTGAGTTTTTTCAGCCGTGGTTGACTTGTGAGCTACGGTATTTGTTGTTCGTCGTTATACAATTCATGTCTGGTTAGTTGTTCTCACTCATGTATGACTATAGTATAGGTTATGCCTAGTTCATTTTTCTTCCGTTTTCACTATCTATTTAACTGTTATACTTTGAGATACTTGGCTTATGTATTATGTGTCTTGCTAGTCCCCTGAGGACCTGGTGATCTCTCTAGGTTATGGCCGAGCTGGTAGAATTGATGGATGATTATTATTTGCATCTACAGGATTCAGGTATCATTGGTGCATGGTTTCATCTTATTATTCTCTCGTGCCGAATATTCTTATCTTGATATATTCTGCTTATTAGCCTAGTTTAATATACTCGTGTTTCCTTTTGAGTCTATTCGGACATGTATGCTAGTAGGTTATAGACCATGAACCATATTGTCCCTTCTTGATGTTTATTATTTTATGTGGATTGAGATATAGTTTTGACTTTCCATGATTAGACCTATCACCATGGTCTAGACAGCTTATACGTATTCGAGCTGGGCAGTGGCATGTATACGATCTCCTAGTCCTACGTAGTTTGGGGCTGGGGCGTTACACACATTTCATGTTAGTCCCAAGCATATTACATCAGAAACAACCTTTCAATTTCTTCTTTGTAGAGTTTTTTTCATTATTTTTCAAATATTTCTCCTGTATAATTTCATCTGAACTTAATCTGCTCACTTGCTTTTGTCTTAGTTGCTTTAAAGGCTTTTCTGGAAAGACCACTAGCAGGTACTCAAGTCCTATTACTTCTACTAGAGAAGAAAATGATGGATTGCTGGTCAAAAATAGATCCTAGCACATTCAAAGTTAGAGGACCTAATTATCTTAGGTACAATTAGGTAAAGTTATGTATTATTTATTATGTAGTAAGGCAATTTATGGAGCTGGAAGAGGGCAAGTTCAAAAAACTAGGTCGTCACTTCATCTAATACATTTTCAACTGCCTTAAGTAAAGAAGCACAAGAGTTGTCGGCCCATCTTCAGATGGAGAAGAAAGCTAGAACGAGAGTTGTTGCTGAACACGACGACCAAAAGGCTCAATAGGAATTTGTGATGCAACAACTAAAAGTACTTGTTGTAACGCCCCAGTTCCAAAATACATAGGACCAGGAATACGAATACATGCCAACAGTACTTCACTAATGGGCCAAGATACACGACAAGCCCATTAGCAAAATACTTAAACTATAAATCATGATAACACCCAAAAATATAACATAGTCCATAGGTATACACATCAAATCACATCCACAGAGTCCATAAAGAGATCAAGAATAAATAAGAAAATGTCTCAAATATCCAGCAATAAAAGTAATAAAGTTTGTGCGGGTAAAACATCCCAAAACCACAGAGATAGAAACAAAGTACAAATCAACTACAATCTGATGACAAGAAAAGGAAATAATGTAGCAAGACTAAATATGAAGGTAACATGATCAAGATAAGTCCTTTGGTACTATCTCGTCCTCTTGTGTCGGTACGCCTCCGGTCTCAGCTCTCGAATCATAAACCTCTAGGTAGTCTTCAGCTTCGTCTAAGTCCGAGAAATAGTCAGGTCCTCAGGGGAGTAATAAGGTGCATAATATACATGCCAAGGTACATAAATGAAAATATGAACTAAGGCAATCTACTGTATCCGTCTATGTTCTATGCAAGTTAGATACTTTTCTAGAATACCAGACCCCTTCCCCTAAGGCTCACTAGCACCTTAATAAAATATTGTCCCCAGTACCTGTGTCGTGGCACGAAAGACAATCAATTCTCGACAGTGATAATTCCTTACTCTGCTACAGAGATAAAGGTCACTAAACAATAGACCACACGACAATAGGTCTGATATTATAGTCAAGTTCTCCCCAATCCCCATGTCTAGAATCTAGCAATGTCAAGTCTGTACTGTCATCTCGAAAGTAAAAGCAATATAAATGAATAAATCTAGAATGCTAACACAAGGTCAATACCACGAATAGTTATGTAAATCTCGCATCATAAATGTGTTGGTGTCACGTGGTCAATCGTGTCAATAGACACTTCAGTATGCACGTAATACCTAATGTCAATACTCGATGACACTATCATGACATCGGCACCCGTCTATAAACGAATACTAGGTATTAACGTCCTACATCATGCAATGCTAATAAAAAGAACAACAAAATGAAAAAGAATAATCTATAACGATGGTAAGGCACGTTTGCCTGTAACTGCTGTCTGGGTGGTCCTGACCAACTCCGGTGTCCTTGTTGATCCTCCCAAGCTCACCTATAATAATACACTATATTTAATATTCTATATCAATATACCATATATAAATTATATGAGTATCTACGCCTCATAGTTGCCATAACGTTGTTACGATACTACATCTATTATATAAGTACATATAGGTACCAAAATCTCTCGTAAATACTATACAACTATAACAAAATAACACATTTAAATTCTGGAATTTATTTATAAATACTTATATATTGCTATAATTATATTTTCAATAGGGAAATCCTTTCACAAGTGGTCATATATCAATGCCACATATGACCTCCTCAATTCGACCCATTAATTTAGTCCCAAAAAATGATTAAATAAAATAAATAAATTCTATAAAAATCCTAGAATTTATTTAAAATAGTGTTTATAATGTTAAACCTTGCACAACATAAAGTTTAATATGAACTCATGGAGTTTTGACACTTTTGGACACAAGGAAAGCATAATTTTTCGGAGTTCTGTGACACAATAAATGTCATAAATTTTTAAAAATAGTAAACGGATGCAAAACCTAACTTTTAGATGTGCGTCCAAAAGATATCGACGTCTAGATTTTGAATAAAAATATAAGAAGGTCAGAAGCTGAACTTTGATAGATGAAAAATAGCTCGCAACAGAATTCGTTGGTTCTGGACACCCTGTCGTAGAATCAACGTCACGGGAAAACCGCTTGTAACTGAGGGATCTGGAGATCAGGGGTTGAATTAGATACACAAAGGTAACTCTCAAATTTAGTTTGAAAAGAAACGGACAAGAAAAAATGGGTGAAACATCATCTACAAGTTGACTAACCTGCTGTGACATTTCAGACTTTGATTCGATGGAGTTTCGGCCCAAGTAGCGCATCGCGTACCTCTCTAATGGCTACAAGGTTACTCCTACAATTGATAGGGTGGAAGAGGACATTGAGGGGGTCTTGTGAGTGGTGGTGATGGTGCAAAAATCAAGAAAATTAGGATTTTGAGAAGGAAAGGGGGCCGGCTATGGGGGTCGGCCTTGGAGTGGTGGCCGCTAGGTTTGGGGGGTTTATGGAGTAGTAGGCAGTTATGAGAGAGGGAGATGGTTAGAGTTTGATAGGTATATATATTATTCGGGCATGGACTTTAGTTTGATCTAATTTGGATATGATTTGGTTCTCCAAATCATACTATTATTAATAGGTTTCCTATTTTGGTTAGATATTTGACCAAGATGAATATATAAGGGAATATTGCATATGGCTACAATTTAATCCTTAAAATTCCCTTAAATATATCTATACTTGGTTTTGTTACTCCTAGTTAGGCTCTAACTAGTAGGGTTGACTAGGTTAGGGTCCGAATAGCATTACTAGTCAAATTGGACCCGAAAATCAATTAAATGAGTATCATGTGCCATTTCCGAATAAGTAGCACATGGTAACTCGATTGGATAGTACACCCTAGGCATGTGCATTGTAGACTCAAAATGGATCAAAACCATATATTGGGTCATACGACTTCGATCTATGTCAAGTCTCGAAATCGAATTGGAAGTTGGCTTAAAATTACGGCAATGTCTCAAATTGGCCTAAGTTGACCTAAAGTTGCGCGAAGTCAAAAGAAAGTTAAAAAGCAAATTTGGATGGGACATGATATATCAAACTGAAGGTGGACAAGTCTATAATTCAAATATGAAACTGGATTTGAGAAAACAATATTTGATATGCTTCAAAAGTCAAAGGTACGGTAAACTACTATCATAGTCATTATTGACTTTAATATTTAAAGTATCCATATAAAATAATTAAAAATAAAATCCAAAAATCAGGGGGCTTACACTTGTTCCCGGATTCTCAATTCCTGAACCCACTCCTTTATGTCATGAAGAATAAAGATGAAGACGATGAAGATGGTGATCAGAGCGACCACATCCCACTCTTACTTAGATTAGAACTTTTATGGTTAGTAAGTTGTAGTTTACTAAATACTTTTGTTGACAATTAGTTTATTTTTGTAGACTAAATAATCGTTGTTTTGAGTTATGATTAATATAATATAATAATATTCATATGTGATTTTGTTTAATTTACTTTCATTTATTGAGAATAAAATTTTATGGTATATGATACGACTAATTAAATGTGCGGTCCCCATAGATTATTTTGTACAAATAATTGTTTGGTCGCCTCATATATGGCATGCACATTTTGCTACCATGCAAAATCTTTTATCACAATATACTAGTAGCCAAAGATTACCTAAGGTGACAGAAATTATGTTTTACACGATGTATAATAGTTGCTACGGACTAACTTTGGTGGTTAATAATAGTCTCCATATATTACCTATTGCTACCAATCATAGTCGCCATAAAATGTCTTAGGCGATGAATAATAGTTGCCACAGACTATCTTTGGCGGTTAATAGTAGTCTCCACATACTACCTATTACGACCAATCGTAGTCTCCACAGAGTATCTTAGGCAACCAACGATAGTCACCACATACTATATTGACGGTCAATAGTAGTCTGCACACACTACCTATTGTGGCCATCTATAATCGTCATAAAGTGTCTTAGGCAAATAATGCTATAGTCGCCACAGACTTAATTTGTCAGTCAATAATAATCTCTATCTACTACCTATTGCAACGAAGATTAGTCGCCACAAAGTGTCTTAGGCGACAATGATATTTGCCACACACTGCCTATTATGACCAAGCATAGTCGCCACAAAGTGTCTTAGGCGACAATGATATTCGCCACACACTATCTATTATCACCAATCATAGTAATCATATACAACCTTGGGGGACTAATGATAGTCATCATATACTACATATTTCAACCAAATATACTCGCCATATACTACCTATGCCAACTCTTTTAGTCGGCAAAGGTACATTCCTTCCAAAAATCCAACAACCTAAGGTGACAAAGCCTTCTTAGCCAAAAGTTTGGAACAACAAAGATATTTTCTTGCAACAGTGTAGTAGCCAAAGATCTTTTGCAACCAAAATGCTTAATTAGTCATCCTAGACTTTGAGTCAAGAGCCTGAGGCAATGATGCTTGCGACCAAGGAATCTAGTGGCGATAAACCTTAGGCAACTAATTTTATATTTAGGTGACAAAAAACTACTAGTTGCCTAAAGCCCTTATCCTAGTAGTACGTGTTCAACGACTTATTCATTCTTATTATTACCATCATTCTACTTGGTGACCTCGGCGATCCCAAGCCTCACCATTCTTATTGCATTAAACTCATCACATTGAAGCATTATCACAATATTCAGTCCTCAAGGGACATATAGTATCTCATTCATTGCATAGGGAAAATATCATTCATTTGCAATGATTATAAGAAAAAACAGGCATCATTTCATTTCTATCCAATAATTACACAGAGTGTACATGATTCAAGTGATTCATTTATTTCAGAAATATTAAACATAAGGGACATTATCGATTCATTTCTTGGCATCAATTCATATTAGCAGTTAATTTTCAAGTGTTATCATTAATCAGTATTCAATAAGAGCATCTTTATTATTCAAAAACTAAAGCATGGAACATTTAGGGGCATTCTATGGTAACACATTACTCCATTTTATTAATCATGAAGGAGTAGGAAAAAAGGGACAGTTCCACTCACATGCATAAAGGGTCTTCCTGTTTCGATCACACATATTCCTACTAGACATAGCCCACAAGCGATCCACGTTCCAATACCCATTCCATCCGGCCAGCTAAGAGAGACTGCATAAGTCTCAATTCTCTTAGTTTCCAATACAAGTCATGGTCCAACATTCTGATCGTATCCAATAAGCCAACCAAATGCCTCGTACAGAATAGGACATTATATGTGCTGCTACTCATCTATGTCTGAAAAGGGATGTTATGTACTTTGTGAAGGACGAAACCACTGCCGTTGGGCTCTAGTTGAAGTTGGAATTACTCTACATGACGAAGACTCTCACCAACCGACTTTATATGTTTGCTCTACAGACTAGTGATGGAGGAAGGTACGTCAATTCGGGATCGTATCTCAAAATTCAATCGAATTATTTCTGACTTGAAGGATGTTGACATACATGAAGACTTTGAGTCAGGAGCCTGAGGCAACGATGCTTGCGACCAAGGAATCTAGTGGCGATAAACCTTAGGCAACTAGTTTTACATTTAGGCGACGAAAAACTACTAGTCGCCTAAAGCCCTTATCCTAGTAGTGCGTGTTCAATGACTAATTCATTCTTATTATTACCATTATTCCACTTGGTGATCTCGGCGATCCCAAGCCTCACCATTCTCATTGCATTAAAGTCATCACATTGAAGCATTACCACAATGTTCAGTCCTCAAGGGACATATAGTATCTCATTCATTTCATAGGGACAATATCATTCATTTGCAATGATTATAAGAAAAACAGGTAGCATTTCATATCTATGCAACAGTTACACAGAGTGTACATGATTCAAGTGATTCATTTGTTTCAGCAATATTAAACATAAGAAACATTATCGATTTATTTCATGGTATCAGTTCATATTAACAGTTAATTTTCAAGTGTTATCATTCATCAGTATTCAATAAGAGCATCTCTCTTATTCAGCAACTAAAGCATGGAACATTTAGGGGCATTCTATAGCAACACAATACTCCATTTTATTAAGCATAAAGGAGTAGGAAAAAAGGGACAGTTCTACTCACATGCATAAAGGGTCTTCCTGTTTCGATCACACATATTCCTACTAGACATAACCCCACAAGCGAGCCACGTTCCAATACCCATTCCATCCGGCCAGCTAAGAAAGACTGCATCAGTCTCAATTCTCTTACTTTCCAACACAAGTCACGGTCCAACATTCTGATCGTATCTAATAAACCAACCAAATGCCTCGTACAGAGTAGGACATTACATGTGCTGCTACTCATCTATGTCTGGAAAGGGATGTCGTATACTTTGTGAAGGACGAAACCACTGCCGTTGGGCTCTGGTTGAAGTTGGAATTGCTCTACATGACGAAGACTTTCACCAACCGACTTTATATGTTAGCTCTAAAGACTAGTGATGGAGCAAGGTACGTCAATTCGGGATCGTATCTCAAAATTTAATTAAATTATTTCTGACTTGAAGGATGTTGACATACATGAATACGATGATCGTTTGGAACCAATCCTATTATTTTTTGCCTGATTCTTATAAGAATCTTATTCAAATATTACTATACGAAAAGGACTTAATTTTCGTAGAAGATGCTATGAGTGCCTTATTGTCTAATGAGGTGCGGAGGATGGCTTCTAATGGCAGGAACGTTAGAGACCAAGCCCAAGATTTGATAGAAAGAGAAAGGATAAATGATAGAGCATCTTCTACCAGAAGGTTAAGATCCAAATCTAAGACACCTATTGAGAAAGTGAAGTGCTTCAACTACAATGAGAAAGGACATTATACAAATAAGTGTCCTCGCCCAAAGAAGAAGAATAAGAAAAATGAGAATAAGACTGAAAGAGAATGTAATGAAGCAAATCGTGCTTCAGAAACTAACAATGACAGGGTCTATTTTTCGGTAGGATATGACAACATAAGTGACCATTGGATTCTCGATTCCGGATGCTCATACCATATGTATCCAAAGAGGGAGTGGTTTTCTTCCTACAAGATGACAGATGGTGGTTCTATGTTGATGGGCAACAACGACGTATGTCAAGATGTTGGAACTCGGTCTATCAAGGTAAAAATGTATGATAGAATTGTGCGGACTTTGGCTGATGTTAGACATGTTCCGACCTTAAAAAATATTATTTCTTTTGGTACGCTTGACTCGAATGGTAACAAGTTCATTGCCGAGGGTGAGTCTTAAGGGTTGTTCGTGGTTCTTTGGTGGTGATGAAAGGTTACTGACAGGATAACCTTTATCTTATTGGAAAGCACTGTGACTGGGTCTTTAGCAGTTAGTACATTTGATTCGTCTGATAGCAGTGCACTCATCTTTGGCATATACGGCTTGGGAATATGAGCGAGAAAGTTCTGTCCTTACTGAGCAAGTATGGGTTACTAAAGAACATGAAGAAGCCAAGTATGGATTTTTGTGAGCATTGTGTTTATGGCATGCAGCACCGAATGACCTTCAGTACAAGCAAGCAGAAGACAAGAGGTATTCACGACTATGTGCATACAGATGTATGGGGACCTAGCAAGATTCCTTCTAAGAATAAAGCAAGGTACTACGTCACTTTTATTGATGATTATACACGTTATGTTTGGCTGTATTTCATCAAAACCAAGGATCAAGTATTCGAAAAGTTCAAGCAGTGGAAAGCGACTGTAGAAAATAGAACATGCAGAAAGATAAAGACAATAAGTTCTGATAATCATACTGAATACCTATGGACCTTTTAAAGATTTTTGTGCTCAAGAAGTTATCATTCGACATTGGACTATCAAGAACATGCCGAAGTAGAATGGGTTAGCAGAGAGGATGAACAGAACCTTGCTTGAGAAAGCAAGATGTATGCTCTCCAATGCCGATTTAAGAAAAGAATGGTGGAGGATGCTATACACATGCCACAGTACTTGGTTAATAAATCACCAACTCTGGCTATAGACTGTAAGACTCCATATAAGATGATGACCGACAAACTAGCAGATTATAGCAGTTTGTGCGTATTTGGATACAAAGCTTACTATCATGTGAATAAGGGTAAGTTGGATCTGAGAGCGAAGAAATCCATATTCTTGGGATATGCACAAGGTGTGAAGGGATACCGTATGTAATGCTTGGAGGATAATAAGTTCTTGATCAACATGGATGTCATATTTGATGAGTCTTCAGTGTTGGCTTCAAGCAAGAAGAGTGAGTCTGATCAGGATGGTGGTGTATCTAGCAAATCTCAAACTGTTGAGATTGAGTCATCTGAGGATGCATCAGATATGGTAAAGATTTCTAAAGATGTTCATCAAACCCTATGAGAGCAACAACCGGAGAATGAGCAACACCAGCAGCAAGATTCCATAGCCACTACTAGGCTAAGGAGATCGGTCAAGCCAGTACACATGTATGGATTTGATGAATCGGTAAAGCACTATGGACAGTTAAATGTGGTGGCATATGCACTACCAGTAGAGGATGATGAGGCTATCACTTTCAGACAGGCTGTCAAAGATAATAGCAGCAATAATTGGA
Organism: Iris pallida; assembly: GCA_029216955.1. Lineage (NCBI taxonomy): Eukaryota > Viridiplantae > Streptophyta > Magnoliopsida > Asparagales > Iridaceae > Iris > Iris pallida. Next base: position 6,376,088 of record JANAVB010043019.1, read on the forward strand.
TGGTGGCTATACATGAAGAGATTGAGTCTCTCCACAAAACTGTACATGGGATTTAGTTCTGTTGCCCAAAGGCAAGAAGGATATAGGCTTCAAGTGGGTGTACAAAAAGAATGAAGCTTCTCCAGAGTTAGGTAGAACTTGGTTCAAGGCAAGACTAGTGGCAAAGGGCTTCGTACGAAGGAGGGAGTGGACTACAATGAGATCTTTTCTCCGGTGGTCATCCACACTTCTATTCATATATTGTTGAGCTTGGTAGCTCATTATGATCTTGAGTTAGAACAACTCGATGTGAAGACGACATTCTTGCACAGCAATCTTGACGAAGAAATTTATATGCATCAACCGGAGGGCTTCAAAGTGGATGGCAACGAAAATGATGTATGTTTGTTGAAAAAATCATTGTATGGGTTGAAGCAGTCACCTCGACAGTTGTACAAGCAGTTCGCCACCTTCATGACATAACATGATTTCATCCGAAGTAAGTATGATTATTGTTTACTTTTATAAACTTCATGGTGGAGATTATATATATCTATTGCTTTATGTGGATGATATGTTTATTGCCTCAAAAAGCATGGTAGAGATAGATAAACTGAAATCTTGACTTAGCTCAGAGTTTGAGATAAAAGATTTGGGTGGAGCCAAGAAGATTTTGGGGATGGAGATTAAAAGGGAAAGGGAGAAACGAAAATTATCTTTGTCCAAAAGTAGTACATTGAGAAGATCATTGCTCGTTTTGGTATAGAAGATGCAAAGTCTGTTTCTACTCCCTTGGTTGGCCATATTAGGCTCTTAGCCAAGTTATCCCCTGCTACAGATGAAGAAAAGGAGCACATGGTCGAGTTCCTTATACGAGTACAGTTGGCAGCTTAATGTATTCTATGGTGTGCACTCGACCAGACATTGCACAAGTCGTAATGTGGTTAGTTGCTTCATGACTAATCCGGGGAAGAAGCATTAGGAGGCTGTGAAGTGGATATTTGGGTACTTGAAGGGCACCATTGATATTGGATTACACTTTGATAGAGACTTTAGTCAGGTTAGTAGATATGTGGATTCAGACTATGTTGGTGATCTGGATAGGCGCAGATTAACTACTGGATACGTGTTTGTTTTATATGGTGCACCAGTCAGTTGGAGGTCTATGTTGTATGCTACGGTTGCCCTAGCGACTACGGAAGTAGAGTATTTGGCAGTAATAGAGATAATGAAAGAAGGCCTATGGCTTCTTAGTTTGATTAATGACTTGGGAGTGAAGTAGGATGTAGTTGATGTGCATTGTGATAGCATGAGTGCAATCTACTTCATAAAAAATTAAGTCCATCATGCGAGGACCAAGCATATTGATGTTCGCTACTGCACTTCATACAGGATGTTGTACAAGATGGTGATATTGCACTTGAAAAGGTGCAAACCAAGGACAATCCCATTGATATGTTGACTAAGGTTGTTCCTAGAGCTAAGTTCCAACATTGCTTGGACTTGTTCCAAGTCCTACCAATTGCTTGAGAGCCCTTAGGGGCGGAATTGACAAGTGGTTGATTTGGTGAAGCTGTACAGTAGAGAAATATCGCCTCAATTTTGTGGCAAAATCTTGTTGGGTTGGAGATATGAAGGAAAATATCCAATCATGACCTTTTTGACCATATATATGGCAATCCTATATAAGATTAGATTTGACCATATATATGTAATGCTACATAAGATTGGATTTTAGGCCTACATAGGATCAGATTTCTATGCTATATAAAGGGGTCTATAGGTACTACTTGAGACATCTCATTGTGCTCAATAAATATTGTTGAATAAGTTCAACATAAGAGAGGTAAAGTTGTTGAATAAGTTCAACACAAAAGTTTAATAGATTTTTTCTTTATCTTTGTGATGGAGAGTCTTTGAGAGCATGGAGAGAAGTGTTGAGAGAGTCATTGTTGTCACGCTCCAGTCCCGTAGGACCGATCGTCCTCGCTAAGGTGTAATACCGCACGAGCCTAGATTTTGCTCGTGCAAGGCCAAGTCCAGAAACGGTCGATTGAAACTAGGCCATAGAGTCGCACAGAGTGTCCCCATTTGCAGCGGAAAGTAAATAAACATAATTTGAAGCAAACTCAATAGTCTTTATTGATTTTCAAGAAGTAGTACAAGCGGCGTTAGGCCGAGGTTATAATTCACTCAATTATCTCTTTCTCGAAACATAAAAGGCATGCCAAGTGGCTTACAAGATGGAATGGTTCATGGCGATGTTTCGATACATTATGTCTCGTATATGGTGCTTCAGTTCCTTTCTAACGCTCCAAGGCTCCAAAGTTAGCTCCATACCTTAGCATGTTCGAGGGAAGTCTCTGCACACGACGTGGTTCTTCCGCATCCTACAAGTAGACTATGTGGTTATCAGTACATTGTTATGCACTGATGGGGAGGCTAGCTCGCCCACTCGCTATCATTACCAAACACGTTTATTTTACTTTTGTGCACCACCTATCATTCATTGCCTTACTAATCTTACCTTAGGGTCAGTTTTATGGCATATTATTTGAGCCTATCTCGTGTTATCAATATCAAGTGTCGCACATGCGTAACTTACCATACATACCGTACGATCTTTCTTGTCCAAGTAAACCAAGTTAGCCAGCATATTATGCATTACAAATTGACATGTTTGCATAAGCATTCCAAAAGTGTAAAGGGTGTATTCCTGCCTCAGGTGGTAGAGCATCATAGGAGTGTTTCTAACTCATTTGTATGAAGTACTCTAGTTCATTCGGATGTTTTATATTCAAGCATGTTCAGAAGGCGTTTCGTTCAGTTCCATAGTTGTTCAGCTTGCTCAAGTTGTCAGGATGTGTTGTACTCAAATGTTTGTTTAGATACATTCATTCAGTACCATAGCACGTTCAGCTTAAGTCAGTTTACTTGTTTTAATGCAAGGTCTCATACGCGAATTGCTGCAATCGAGCCAACTTAATCTATATGCACTGGTCACTGGCTGTACAAGCCATTTGGACATTTACTTATAGTATTCGTTACCTATCAAGCATGATGTCTGGTACACCTTGATAGGTTACGCAACACCCAGCCTTAGACCTCTTGTGTGCCCGAGCCCGCACACAAGCCGCCCGTAAGCCATGATTCTGCCTAGACCGGCCGCGATGTCGTGATCGTTGCCTTGGAATCCTTCTCACTCGTGCATGAGTTGTCCGCGACCATTTTGTATTCTTATTTTTTATTTAACTTGTTGTGCTATCATGAGCCAATTACCTTGTTGGCTTGTCTTGAGCCAATGAATTAACTTATTAGGCTATCTCCGAGACATAATGCATTATCGACCAGGTTGGCGGCGGCGTCCGTACAGCGCGGATAGCGATCCCTATTCCACGTCTCCGTCATACCTGTTGTTAACCATTCTTTTCTTTCTTGTCTTTCTTTCACTTGTTCATTCGTTCATTGATTCATTCACGTATTCATTCATTCGTTTACTTATTCGTTCATTCATTTTGTTATTCTACGTCTTGTACAGAAACCACCTTGGAGACCCATTGGTCCAGAAGCCTTTCAATGTTTCTAGTACTCTATTCGGAATGACTATGTTGATAGTCTTCATGATTCACTGTTGTAAACCATTCGTTGTTTCATGACTCTAGTTGTGGTACGATTCTAAGTGACAAGCATTTTTTTCATAGTTGAACGAATAAGTAAAGTTACTCGAAATGTAAGATGTGCGTTTGCACGAGCGTAGAGTGCGGTGTAAGAGTTCGCATATTTTTCAAGTTCTTTTTTCCATGTTCTATACAAGCATACAAGATGGGATTGTTCCCTTAGCTAGGTGTGTTGAGGCATTTTATTATCATGTACTACATTATCGCCTAGCGATTTTAGCAATATTGTCCATATTATTATGTGTCTAGGCTAAGCAAAGACAGGTTCATCGGTGCTACCCACCTTAGAGATGATCGCATCGGCTAAGCGATACTCCAAGCGTGCCTTTGAAAGTCTAACAGGATTCATCTTGACGGGCTAAGTCCAGTGACTTCACATTATTTCGTCGCAAGGAAATATTTTGGTTTCGCGGACACATTATTGAATAAGGCAAACTGTCGATCAATTATCGTCCAGCGTAAAAGCGTAGTCTGCACACGCAATCAACTAAAGTTAATATTCGATCGAGTTTGGACTTGTGCATTGCATCGATTTGATTTCTTAGAATCTTCGAACCAACTCAATGCTTCCTCGGGCCAATGTAAGTCTTGCATCGATTCGCATCGATACTTCGTCGGGTCGACGCAACTCTTCGAGTCGACAGCTCATTTGAGTCGTTTGCACTTGCCGTTTGAATTGGCATTCCTCTAGGGCGGAGCGGGTCATTACATTATACACCACTCAGAACAAGTCTCGTCCTCGAGACTTCCTGAGCGCACATCATCCTATCGTTCCTTAAATTATGTCGTGTGTGTATCTTAGAAAATTCCCATCGAATGACTTTGTCCTTCAATGGTATTGAACTATACTCGGTTATCCTTCTAAGTTTCGTGTTGCATGCATTTGGTCAATTTCATTGAATGACTTTTAACACTTATTTGAGTGTCGATGTCCCTTATTCAATCGTCATTTTTCTATGACTTGGTTGCTATTGTGTCCTGTCACGGGACTGTAATGGTCGCACTAGGTACGTTATGATTCGTCAAACATGAGGGTCGTAAGCTAAGGTTAACTCACTCATCTATGTGCATCTCAACAAGTCCACTTGCTGCTACATTTGAGTTCATCGTAACGCTGAGTCTGGATCGTGCACATGTTCAAGACGTCCCCCGAATACATGCATTTCAACCAAGCTTAGCGATAGCGAAGTTGAACAAGCTACTTGTGATAGTTTTGAATTGCCAGTCGTTTTTACTAACTCGGTTAAAACTGAACTCCAGTTTGTTTTACTATCGTCTATCTCGATCCTCGAGATGATCGATTCGTTTCTCAAGCGTTCTTGTCTTACGAAATCAATACAACATTTTCATCATCGATTTCATTCGTTCACTTCATTTGGGGTTGGCATTATTGTCGTTAACGCACACTCCCAGTTCTACGCCCTAAGTCTAATTCTTGTTGCCCCAGATCTATCGTCTGTCCAGACAATACTCTAAAGTTGGTCACACAGGTTCAATCACTCGGCATAGGGTTGTCCACCTATCCGCTAGGTCAGCTCACAAGGTCATAGTTACAACTCACGTTCTTTGGTTCATCGTGCAAAGTCATTGCACGACGCTCGTCCCAATCCTATGGTCAAACTATTTGTTCGTTAGTACGGGATACTTCCACCCAAGCTCGTTTCACCCAAATTTTTAAACATCGAGCAGTGTTCATCCTATTCACATCAAGACACTCTACGCATAAGGTCCGAGTTCGTTCAGCAAAGTCATGCTATGATAGGTTGTCCTTAACCAAATTCTTGGCATCACAATTTCGTACATCCAAACTAGCATTGTCATAGTCTACCTCTTCAAATTTATTTGATACAATTCACCTATCCATTCTATCAAATTCACGTAGTCGATCACAAGGTCATCTAGCCAAGCAATTTGTTATACCCCAATCTCACGCAAGTCTGATTGTCCATGGCGGACATGAATACCATGCTAACATACCTACAGAATAATCGTCCTCATTGGGACATAACTCTTGCTTTGAGTCTAGATTAGTTAATTCTTGATACGCAAATTGGGTCAACACAATCCTCAAATTTTCTTAATCGTCAATTATAAGTCTGAACAATCCTCGAATTCACCTTTGCTTTAATCCACAAGTCGAAGCAATCAAAATTGCCATGTCAAGATATTTTGAGTTAAATCATTCTCGCTGGACATGAATCACCATGCCAATGCTCACGTGGAATGAACGTCCCAAATATGACGTGACATATGTGCGAGGCTGGAGTTGCGCTCGTGCAAGACAAGATTGTTGTCGTTGTGGTTGTCACCGAACAATCAAGTTATTTCTCTTTCATCCGAACATTCATTTCTATCAAATCCCAACATAGCATCCATCGAGACAATAACTTTTAACACAATCATCATTTATCGAATCAGAGTACCCCTGAGTTATCGTACATCAATCTTTGATACGCCTCAATACCATCGATGTTGTACATAACCTGACGATCTTCCTTTTGCAATAAAATCTGAGTCGTGCAACTTAATTCCTTAATTCGCATTGTTTCATGCTAGCTAAAGTCGTTGAGAAACATCTATTCTAAATCCTTAGTCATTCTTGTATGTTCAAACCAACGTTCATGCACGCTATTTTCCAATCGTGTTGTCTTCAATTTCATCCAAGAGTACTTCACCTCAAATCAAGTTTTGATCTGTTTGATATTTTCCGAATCGCATATACGATCCACCAAGTTTTCTCAACCAAGTCATTCATCTTGTTTCATCGTTCCAAATTTCTATTCAATTGTTTTATATTGCACTACACATTAACAAATCATTCGACAGTATCTCATTCGAGACTCTCAAAATCATGACCACTAGGTGTTACCCGTTCTAAGGCTTTACGCATTGGTATCGCTGGTTGATATACTCGTTACTACCTGTAAGTCCATAATTTTGGTTGAATAGTTTACTAAACGGTCCATACACAACTCAGGATTCGAGCCACTCGATTAGTCGTCGAAACTCACTCTTTTTCCTCTTCAAAGCTATTACATACACCATTTGGGGTCAAGTCACTCTACGATTCCTCGAAAGGTTCATTAGATTCACAATCGACATGTTCGAGTATACGTTCGCCCGTTCCTCAAAATCTAAGAACAATTCTCTGTGTTCTCCTTATCATTGGTCCAATAGCGTCTTTATTGACATATGTTCTAAGTCACTTATTCTCGTCCGAGCGATAATCTCGCTCGTAACTTATTCGCACCAGAAGGTCCAGGTGTACGATACTCAGCACAACTTAGCCAAAGGTTGTGTGCATATCGTCCAGTTCGGACTATACTCTAGTTTCATACACTCATTAGCTATTGTCAGCGTAAGGATATTCAAGTATGCCCAACATTTGCTAACTTTTTAGTATTGGTTCCTTTCAGTTCAAGTCCGACAAGGTTCGGTACAAAGGCCTTCGCATATCGATTTCGTCCAATCATGTATTCGTACGAGCTTTTGCAAGTATTAGACTTATTGTATAGAACATCCCAAGGGTCAACGAGAGAGAGCGTACACTTCTTTTGTCCACGATCGAGATTTCAAAACTAAAAGTATCGAAATGAAGTCCAAGGAAGTAAAGCCGAGCTCTGATACCAATTTATCATGCCCCGGTCCCGTAGGACCGATCGTCCTCGCTAAGGCATGATGCCGCATGAGGCTAGGTTGCGCTCGTACAAGGCCAAGTCCAGAAACGGTCGACTGAAACTAGGCCACAGAGTCGCACAGAGTGTCCCCATTTGCAGCAGAAAGTAAATGAACATAAATTGAAACATACTCATAGTCTTTATTAATTTTCAAGAAGTAGTACAAGCGGTATTAGGCCAAGGTTACAACTCACTCAAGTATCTCTCTCTCGAAACATAAAAGGCGTGCCAAGTGGATTACAAGATGGAATGATTCATGGCGATGTTCCGATACATTATATCCCGTATATGGTGCTTCAGTTCCTTTGTAATGCTCCAAGGCTCCAGAGTTAGCTCCCCGCCATAGCACGTTCGAGGGAAGTCTCCGTACCCGACATGGTTCTTCTACACCCTGCAAGCAGACTATGTGATTATCAGTACATTGTTATGCACTAGTGGGGAGGCTAGCTCGCCCACTCGTTATCATTACCAAACACATTCATTTTACTTTTGCGAACCATCTATCATTCATTGTCTTACTAATCTTGCCTTAGGATCAGTTTCATGGCATATCATTTGAGCCTATCTCATGTTATCAATGTCAAGTGTCGCATAGAAATACATGCACAACTTACCATACTTACCGTACGATCTTCCCTGTCCAAGTAAACCAAGTTAGCCAGCATATATGCATTACGAATTGAAAAGTTTGCATAAGAATTCCAAAAGTGTCAAGGGCGTGTTCCTGCCTCAGGTGGTAGAGCGTCATAGGCGTGTTTCTAACTCATTTGTGTAAAATACTCTAGTTCATTCGGATGTTTTATATTCAAGCCTGTTCAGAAGGCGTTTCGTTCAGTTCCATAGTTGTTCAGCTTACTCAAGTTGTCATGATGTGTTGTACTCAAATATTTGTTTAGGTACATTCATTCAGTAACATAGCACGTTCAGCTTAAGTCAGTTTACTTGTTTTAATACAAGGCCTCGCACGTGAATTATCGCAATCGAGCCAACTTAATCTGTATGCACCGGTCACTGGCTGTACAAGCCATTTGGAGATTTACTTATAGTATTCGTTACCTATCAAGCGTGATGGCTGGTACACCTTGATAGGTTACACAACACCCGGCCTTACACCTCTTGTGTGCCCGAGCCCGCACACAAACCGCCCGTAAGCCATGATTCCGCCTAGGCCGGCCACGATATCGTGATCGTTGCCTTGGAATCCTTCTCACTCGTGCACGAGCTGTCCGCGACCATTTTGTATTCTTATTTTTTGTTTAACTTGTTGGGCTGTCATGAGCCAATTACCTTGTTGGGCTGTCTTGAGCCAATGAATTAACTTATCAGGCTGTCTCAGAGCCATAATGCATTATCGATCAGGTTGGTGGCAGCGTCCGTGCAGCACGGGTAGCGAGTCCCGTTTTACGTCCCCGTCAAACCTGTCGCTAACCATTCTTTTTTTGACTTTCTTTCACTTGTTCATTTGTTCATTGATTCATTCATGTATTCATTCATTCGTTCACTTATTCATTCATTAATTTTGTTATGCCGCTCCCTGTACAGAAACCGCCTTGGCGACCCATCATTCCCGAAGCCTTTCGATATTTCTAGTACTCTATTTGGAACGACTATGTTGATAGTCTTCCTGTTTCAATATTGTAAACCATTCATTATTTCATGTCTCTAGTTGTGGTACGATTCTAAGTGACAAGCATTTCATTCATAGTTGAACGCATAAGTAAATCTACTCGAAATGTAAGTTGTGCGTTTGCACGAGCGTGGAGTGCGGTGCAAGAGTTCGCATATTTTCCAAGTTCTTTTTCCATGTTCTATACAAGCATACAAGATGGGATTATTCTCATAGCTAGGTGCGTTGAGTCATTTTGTTAGCATGTACGTCGTTATTGCCTAGAGATTCTAGAAATATTGTTCGTATTATTATGTGTCTAGGCTAATCAAAGACAGGTTCATCGGAGCCACCCACCTTAGCGATGATCGTGTTGGCCGGGCGATACTCCGAGCACACCTTTAAAAGTCTAAGTCTGGATTCGTCTTGACAGGCTAAGTCTAGTAACTTCACCTTAGTTCGTCACAAGACAATATTTTGGTTTCACGGAAACATTATTGAATAGGGCAAAATGCCAACCTCTTAACGTCCAGTGTAAAAGCGTAGTCTGCACACGAAATCAACTAAATTCAATATTCGATCGAGTTTGGACTTGTGCGTTGCATCGATTTGATTTCTTAGAATCTTCGAACCAACTCACTGCTTCCTCGGGCTAATTTAAGTCTTACATCGATTCGCATCGATACTTCGTCGGGTCGATACAACTCTTCAAGTCGACGGCTCATTTGAGTCGTTTGTACTTGCCCTTTGAATCGGCGTTCCGCTATGGCGGAGCGGATCATTACAATTGTAATTCATTTTCTTCTTTATAGTAGAACTGAATCACCCTCGTCCATGTAAGTAGGCATCTTGGTCGAACCATGTAAATCATTGTCTTTGTGGTTGTAAATTTTCTCTAAGGTATTATCTGATTTTTTGGTTTATTTTTACTGTGCCCCAACATAAACAAGAATTTAAACTCATACCAACCAATCCTAAATTGAACATTGAATAATAATAATAATTATACCTCCATCGTGACTTCTGGAGGGAGTACTTGAATATCTCCTTTCCTGCTTTATTCATCACTTATGTTAGCAAATCGCCGAATCTTTTTTGAAGAGATTAAAAAAGTGTTATTATGGTCTATATCCCCCTGGTTGCACCTTTAACTAGAAAAATATCTATCTAGTATAACCAAAAGTTTTAAGGTAAACGAGATTTTAACGGTCAATCTTAGACTTCATTAGTTCAATTTTGAGTAATAAGACGTATACACTAGTCAGCTGTGTGACATCACTTATCAAAGCTAGACATATAATCAAATTCAAGCATCCATTATATTGATTATGAATCATAACACACATCGCCTGATATATACATTAAAATCCATAATTTCATGTCAGACCAACCAATCATGTAATAGATAGCATTATATCTAAAAGAATTAGATCAAAGTTTCTTATTATAAATTGGACCTTTCACATATTGTACAAAATTAAGGTTAGGTTTTGATCTCACAATGCTCAATTGACTGAGAAGAGGAGGAGGAGGACTAGGCGATACATCGAGACGAGATAGGTAGTGTTATGGATGGAGATAGGGCAGCGTGACGGACTAAGATGGAGCGGTTCGCCGGAGAAGGGCTTGTGAGGAGGAGGGGGCCTCCACCAAAGCTGGAGCAGGGAGAAGGGAGTATTTTGGGTGAGATCGATCATAGGAGAAGAAAGTATTTGTAGGGGGATTTTTTGGATCGATTTGGAAATGTAAAGAAAGAAGTTGTTCTGCCAATATGACGATTCATAATGACGAAACAGTTCCATCGCGAATACATTGCTAGATATTTTTTGAGGGTTTAACGATGACTTAGCGACGAAAGTTTTTTAGTTGAATCCAAATAATATATTCGTCGAAAATCAGTTGCTTGCAGTTCTGTCTCTACCTAGCTACTGAACTACTTTTATCGCTGAGTTCAGTAGCTAATGTGACATATGTTTGTCCTCTAGTCTAGTTTCTAGGTTTATTAATGAAATGGAACAACAATGCCTTAAAAAATTTGCCCCACAAAATGCATCCCCTCGAAATTGTATCCTCGCGGAACGTAGTCCTGTGAAAATGCATTCTTATGGAATTGTAGCATTGCGGAACTTAGCTTCGCAGACCCAGCTCCAGTGGGACCACGTAAGGGGGCACTACAACTTTAACACTAGTTAACAAACCCGGATATATCGAGAGGGTTAAATTTTAGTCCCGCTGTTAGGTGTTAGGATCTTTTCAGAAGTAAAATTTGGCGGAGGCATAGCCCCACCCTGATGTCCCAAGGAGGCTTTATTTTTATTTAGAAGCAAAAGTATCATTAAGGTCTATCATTTCCGTACCATCAGAAACTAAAAGAAAACAAATAAAAACTACTAAATGATAATATCTCAAAACAACTCAAACAAGTCAAGTCTCATATTATTATAATTCACTACAAGAATAAAGGCTTTTCTTGACGGAGAAAAATCGTCAAGAAATGGCTATCTTGACAGTTGCAGATCCGTCAACTAGGCCGGAATCAAGAAAAGACCCCCCCCCCCTTTTCTTGACGGTCGCTGGCATGGCTTTTCTTGACGGTCGCTGGCATGGCTTTTCTTGACGGTTTTTGGCCGTCATATGAAGTAATTTTCTTGACTATTTTTAGCCGTCAAGATAGCAGTTTTTAGAAACCGTCAACGTAGGCAAAAACTTTTCTTGACTCCAGCCTAGATGACAGCTATTAGCTGTCAAGAAAAGCAATCTTGCAGCAGGATTGAGTTAATTGTTGACGTTTTATAACCGTCAAGAGAAGCTAAATTTTGTATAGCAAAAATTCCATTTATAATTATATAATATGAATCAAATACACACATAATATCAATAATCCAGAAGATATGCATACATCAAATAGCTACAAAATCTAATTTTTATATTAATAAACTGTATATTGTTCATACATCACAAACTTTCAATACATCCAACACGTCCAACCACAAACATCTAACACTTGTCCAACCACAAACATATCCAACCAAAGTATGTAGTTTCCATACATCTTAAACATCCAAAACTGAAAATTATACAAATAAAACCAAGATATGTAGTAAACCCGGCCGGTGCACATCCCTCCCATATTTACAGCACCTTCATTTTTTATGTAGTTCCTGAGCGAAGAAGCGAACAAGGGCACAAGTTACCAATTTATGTTAATGAGCTTGTTGACCAATAAGTAAACAAGAGAACAATATTGTCCTTACTAACCTATTATGGATGTAGACATGAACTTAACAAATGCACCAAATACATAAATATATGCATACTCATCTACAGGAACTAGATCAGTTTGGAAGTTTTATCTTTTTCATATGTAGACACTTAACACACAAGTCCATATCAAACTATCCACTGAATGGAGTAACCAGTTGAGGGTTTATGAAATCAATAATGCAGTAAAGGGAGGGCTTGGCTCGGGCTCTATCATGAGGGAAAGTTGAACCTGGGATTCAAGTCAGGACATCAACCGCTCTGGAATGAGAATTAGTCATGTGGGGGTCATTTGGGATAGCAAGGATATTGCATCAGTCCATATGGGGACTCGATTTGGATTCAGACCAGAGTCTAATGAAGGATCCTAGACAGAGACATCATAAAACTGGGAATTTGAGAGAGGCTCAGGTAAGTATGGAAATAAAGAGGAGATTTATAAATAAGGGGGGATGTTTTTAGGTACAGTAGCAAATGCATCTCCTTGAATAGTTTGGGGATTCACTAAGATGTTTGTGGCATGGGGGTTTAAGATAAAGAGGGGTGCAGCCATGTGTTTAACTGTGAGGGAAACATAGATTAAGAACTAGTGGAGGTAGGCAGGGTACATGATACCTGGGAATGGTACAACAGGCCATGGTAGGGCCTGGAGTATATGGGAGTTCAACCAAGAACAGGAAGAATTTTGGGTTAAGGAGTTCAAGGTCGGGTTGGAGTGGAGTAGTAAATACTGCTATGGGTTGAGTCTTGTGCAGTCAACACAGCCTATAAATTTTTGTCAATTCTAATGGTTATGATATGCCCCAAAATAAGTTAAACCATGTCAGTAAAAACATAATCCATGAACATTTTAATAAATAGAAATAATCTCCCATTCTAGCTTCAATGGTTGTGTACAGTTGCACATTTATTTGCTACCATGTCATGTAAGATCCAACATGAAGAGAATAACTTAGACACCATTCATGAAATCTAAAAGCATTAACTTTGTACCAGTTTTTGGATTATTTAGTTCAAGTGACAACATTAGGATAGGAATGTTAAGACCAGTAAACTACAATAAAGATTGTATTTCCAAAAGGTTATTAAATTCTCATGATTTCTTGAGAGATGTCCATGACTCCCATGTCAGGATAAAGATGAATTATAGTGGTTAAGACGAAGGACCTAAGTAGAGGTGTGGAATGCTTTAGAAATACAATATAGCTAACAACAACCATTCAAAAGTATGTTAGACATTAGTCTAACAATACCTAAATAAATATGGGATATATATATATATATATATATATATATATATATATATATATATATATATTTTGTTTTAGAGGTTTGCCATACCTTTGTTTGTGGGCCCCAAACATAAAAAGTGGATGAGACATAAAAGAGAAAGAGAAAGAGAAGACCAAAAAGTCTTCACACACCAATTTGAGTATCATCTATTTCATATAGGTGTTGCCCAGGAAATTCAGGAGTTGCCCTTGTGTATTCTCCTTAGGGCTATAATTTTGCCAATATTCTAACCTCTTCATAATTACAGATGCCAATATCAACACAAGTATTTCAAAAAAATCACTAAATTATCAAGTATAAAAGAATGCCTACTTTCTATAGTTATATAAAATTATGATGCAAGTTGGAGTTCAATACAATAGTGTCTACTGGACTCTCAGTTTACTATTGAACAATGACTTATGACTTGAGGCATCCAGAATTAACTCTCGATAGAAAAACAAGGCAATGTTTGATAGCTAAAGAATTAGGAAAATCTTCACTACTAATTGTTCCACAAACCATCTCCGGTTTTATCGCTACTTGTTTCCTACTTCATTAAACAAAATGTAGACATTTTTGCCTAAAGAGATAAGACAACAAGAAACTGAAAGCATGACCACATATCATATGGTAATGTTAATACCATGACTTACGGCGATATGAGACCTCCCTAACTTACAGAAAAGAGACTAATTATATTAGTCTAACATACACAGAAACTACCTAATAAATTATAGCAATGTTTTAGCCAATGTCTAACATAATTAGAATATTTTAAAACAGTCACATTAGTCTAAAAATACTGCGAAGACTGAGAAGTTACTCGCCAGGCTCCCGGCGATTCGGGCGCAGTCCAGCTCGATCAGGAACAGATCCTCCCCTCTCTTCGTAAGCCTGACACTACCCGTACCCGACCGAGGGCCTCTCCGACCTCTCCTCACGGAGCTCCCGGCCGATCAACGTCGCTAGCGGTACCAGTGCCGGCGGCCTCCTCGATCCCGAGGCTGGGGGTTTGTCATCTCCTCCTCCGACGACGATGACGATGAAACCCTAGTCTATGGATGAGCTCATAGGCACTCACCATACTCCATTGAAACCCTAGATTTCAAAGTTCCTAGCGATGACGGAGGAATTGAAGAGAGCCAAAAATTTTGGATCTAGAGAGTGAAACCCTAACCCTAATTTCGAATGTTTCAGAGAGATAGAGAGAGGAGGAAGGGGTGCTCACATTCCGAAGGTACTCGACCGCAGACTCGATGTTAAAACGGAGGCCCGGGTCGACGTCCTCCTCGGACCTGGAAGCACATGTTCTCCAGCCATCCTCATGCGGACTTCTCATCGCCGTCGCCTACCAAAAAAAGAAAACCCCCCAAAATTTAGCAAAAGTAGAAAAAAAAGAATCATAGGAGAGAGAGTGGCGAGGACTGATACTTTTACCCGTAACTTGTAGAGATCGATCTCGTTGAGGCCGGTAATGACCTCCTCGACGAAGTAGCGCTCGTAAAGGATGAGGAGGAAGTGGCTGTGGTGGTCGGGCGGAGGGGGAGTGGGGACCACGTGGAGGTGCTGGGGTCGACCTCCATCACTGGAAGATCGCCGGAGTCATCCATGGGGAAAACTAAGGTTAGGGTTTCTCTCTTAGGGAAGAGAAAGAGGAGCTGTGGAAGACTCTTTATAGGAGAGGAGAGGAGACGAGAGGAGATGGAGGCTCTCTCTCTCTTAGGAAGGAGAAGGTTAGGGAGAGGAGGAAAGAAAGGGACGATTGGAAGAAAGTTTGCTGGGTTCCTAGATTAGAAAGAACCTCAACCGACAACAAATATTAATGTTTTGAAAAAATTACTAAAATGGCAGCTAAAAAAATTCTGCCAAGTTTTTTGCGCATGCATTACTTGACGGTTATCACCAAACCGTCAATAAATAAATTGATGTTTCTTGACATATCATCTAAAATCGTCAACTATTATGCTATAAAATTGCTAAAGTAACAAAAAAAAATGTCATCTCTTGACGTAAGCCTAAAAAATATCAAGATAACCCCTATTGTTGACGGTTGTCGACGACCGTCAACTTATAAACCGTCAAGAAACGTCATTTTTCTTGTAGTAATTCAAGTTCTAAACATGAATTCTATAGCAAGTCTACTAGACTAGTCTCCCGATCACTCCTGAGAGTTGGGGCCAAAAGGTAGCTAAACCCTCTCCAGATCCATAGCAAGTAGGGCATGTATCCTCAGGGCTATCATCTGTAATATTTTCAACAGGTCCAGTCAGGACAGGAACGAATATATCTCATTAAGAAAATTCAAGTAAATGCCTAAGACTATAAAACAATTATAGACAGTTATATTGATAAAGCATGAAAGTTTTAGACAGTTTAAGATGTAAAGCAAAAGTTAAAAAAGGAAAGTAAATGCTGTGAACAGAAGATCATGTCAATGAAGACTGTAAATAAAAGCTAGCTGAACTAGAATAATGTCATATGAGTCCATGTGGTACATTATAGGTCAAGTGTGATTCCAATCAATGATTCAAGTAGGGTGATTCTTGTAATGATCATTGTGATAATTCTAGTAAAGATTCTTGTGGTGATTCTAGTAATGATTCTAGATAATACTCAAAGGTGTTTTTAAAATACTGAGTTCGACATGTAAACAGCTAGGGGTAATCTGGCACATCACACACTGGCCAAGTGTGGGATGGCTATCGTTCTTGTATAATTAACAGGGTAGTGGTTTGAGTATTTGGGAATGTTTACATGTCTACTCAAGTATTTTTTGGCCAACCAGTACGAGTGAATCCATAACATGACACATAAATCGAGAATTAATCTAGCCAGAACATGAAGGTGCTTGTAGGTGAATCTTGTAGTGGTTCTTGTAATAGAGGCTAGACAAGTAAGGTGTGTGTGTCGTATACATGAATTCCAGAAATATCAATCCGTGTTTGTAACAGAGAATCAAATAGAATTTACTAGAACTGAAATATACAAATTGACAAGTAAATAAAAGAACTATCAAGAATGTACTCGCCTGTTACCCTGAGTGACTGATGAATACAGATGTCCAAACCGGAGTCACAATGTCCTATTTAGAACAACCACTGGTTACAATGTGTCCAATATGAAGTAAAAGTAATCTACAATGTATTCTATATGATTCTAGGTCTTTCTAGGTCAAAGTCAACTCTTGGTCAACCATTCTAGTCAAACTAGGTCAAAGTCAACCCTTGGTCAACTCTGGTCCACCATTCTAGTCAAACTAGGTCAAACCTAAGTCAATTAGTCAATTAGTCTATGTTTAGGTCAAACTTAAGTTATCTTGCCATTTCAAGCCCGTTTGAGTCGATCTGGATCAAGTTTGACCCAAAGTTGACTTTTTTCAACTTGGTCAACTTGCTAGTCAACTTGGCCAAGTTAGGCCTACTTGGTCATTTCTAAACTAACTCACTAAGCTATGGACTAAATCCTATAGTTGAAACCAAACATATTCATTCAATTTACTATGTAATATATATATATATTTTATATATATATATATATATATATATATATATATATATATATATATATATATATATATATACATATATAAAAAAAAAATATATATGTATATATATATTTATATACATATATATATATATATATACATATATATATATATGTATATATGTATAAAAAAAATATATATATATATATATATATTTATATACATATATATATATATATACATATATATATATATATTTTTTTATATATATATATATATATGTATATATGTAAAAAAAATATATATATATATGTATATACATATATATATATATACATATATATATATATATATATATATATATATATATATATATATACATATATATATATATATTTTTTTTTATGTATATATATATATATATATATTATTTTTTATATATATTATTTTTTTAAGGAAAACCCCCTCTTTTATTAAAGGCGGCTCAAAAACCGTAGACAAACCGTATACAAGGCACAAAATGCCGAAGCCTATATAGGTATACCGCAAAAGGAAGGAGAGGGAAAGCGAAACAATCGCTAGGGGCTAGGGAAGCACCGACCAGAATGCTTTTGAACTGTGGGAACACAGGATGCTCCGCTTACGGCATTGGCGGGTTACTTCCCGCAGGATCTGGTCAGCCGAGAATAGGTGACCTTCGAATCTCGCCTTGTTGCGATTCTTCCAAATGACCCAAGTAGCGGCCGCTGCGACGATCTGGTGGCCATGGGAAGCAGAACCCCAGGAGTCTAGGAGATCGTAGAAGCGTCCACCGCCCTGCTCGATGCTGAATAGCTGGTTAAGGGTAGTCCAAGTCCTGTCTGGCAGCGTCCCCTGGCGGAATATGTGATCGATAGTCTCCGTCTGATGCTCGGAGCAGCATGAGCAAGCAAACGCTAAGCTAAACCCGATGGTGTTAAGGATGTCGTCTATCGGTAGTTTCTTCCAGATAACTCTCCACACGAGGAAGGACCACTTTTTACGGATGCAGGATTGCCAATAGTGTGCAATGGGGAGGTATGGCAGACCTGCGCCCTGGATAGCGATTCTTGCCGATCTCACCGAGAATGCCCCTGACGCCTCGAGGGAACATCTCAATGCATCCTCCTCGTCACTTATGCGTAACCCTCTCTCGCGGATCCGATCAGCCGTATCGATACCGGACCACCGAAGAACCTGGTCCCAGTTCCAGTCGTCGGTGGAGGGGTTCCACAAGTCTCGGATCCTGTAATCTCTCGGAGTCTCCGTAAGACTCGGGATCATGCTGTCTCCAACCCATCGCTCAAGGAATGGGTTCGAGTCACCTTTTCCCAACTGAACACGCATCGCAGGCTCGGCCAGGTCGCGGCCGATAAGGATACGGCACCAAGCCGCTGAGGATCTGCAGTTGTGTGTGGCCGTAGAGGGGTGTATGTGTTTGAAGTATCTGGCTTTCAAGAACCTGCTCCATAAGTTATATATATATATATATATATATTTTATATATATATATATATATATATATATATATATATATATATATATAAAATATATATATATATATATATATATATATATATATATACCACTAGTGCCTCGTCAAGAGAAAAAAAAGAATATATATATATATATATATATATATATATATATATATATATATATATATATATATATATATATATATATTCTTTTTTTTCTCTTGAGGAGGCACTAGTGGTATATATATATATATATATATATATATATATATATTCTACTCCAAAGGAAAAACAAATATATATGTCGTAAATCTTCAAGGTGCTACAATATCGGACGAACAAATTTTTTTAACAAATAATACAAAACCATGGAGTTATTAGCTTACATTAAGTTCCTCAATTTCACCAAATAAGACTTTTAAGTAGAACTACATAATTAGAAGGGAAAGACCGAAATATCAAAATTATCATCTATCCTTCCAAAATAACAGTCTTCATAATCGATAATCGGATGACCACAACTCATGGGGCAACAACGATCCGACCTGCAACTTGATCAAGATCTCGACGTCCCTGAGAAGTTATTACTCTTCCCCCTTCGGATCAACATCAATGATGTTCATTGCCTGCAACCGTTACAAGATGTTGCGAGCTACAGCACCACTACTCTTGCAGAAATGTGGTGGTCTGCTTCCATTCTTCTTGCGCCCTCCGTAGATCTTCTGGAAGCTACCAACTCCAATACCTTGTCTCAGGTAGATCTTTCTGGCCATTGAAACAGCTCTGATGTAGTACCAATCAAGATCATAAGGAGCAAGCTCCTTAAACCTTCTAGTCTTCACAATGTCAGTCCAATGAGGAAGTTCCATCTTACCCGATCGCTTGAGATGGGCCGAGTACTCCTTCACGAAGTCATTGGGCGAGACGTCCTTCACCGTCCTTGCTGCTGCTGTTGCCGCCGCCGCCTCTTCCTCTTCCATTGCTCGAGCTCGAGAGGATTTCCCAACTCTAGGATTAAGATTTGGGTTAAAGGAATCCCAAAATTCCAAAATTCCTTTCGTTCCCCATCATTCTCAATCAATTTCTCTCTCTCTAACCAAAACTCAAACAACAGAGAAGAGAAAGAAATGTTCCTTCAAAAAAACCCCCAAAATTCCTTTCGTTATTCTTCGCTCTTTAAACTAACCCCAAAAAACCCCATCTTCAACCACCATTGACGTTCCTTCAAGCTCCATAAACACAGGTAAATATTTCCATAAACCCTAGGTTTAGTTATGGTCATGCATGGTTAGGATTTACACATTTTAATTTCTCTCATTTCTGTTCCTCTTAGAATCTCCATATACTATTTTTTTTTCTTTTTGTCGGACTTATTCTTAAACTGAACTAATTGTGTATATGGTATTTTTTTTCTAGAATGACATTTGTGGGTAGTGTTGGTGATGATATTGAGGATGTTACACAAGGAGAAGAAGAAGAAGTGATATCAGATACAAATAAGAAAGAGCTTCATGTGGGGATGCTATTTAATTCTATTGAAGAAGCAGAAAGTTGTCATGATTGATTATGGCGGAAACAAGGGGTTTAGCATAAAAAAAAGGTCAATATATAAAACTTTACCTCGGTCAGATGTAACGTGTGTAGCATTCAGTTATGTTTGTGAAGGAATTTATAAAGAGAAGAAGTCTTCAGACAATGATACTGGTAAGCAAAAAAGAAGAACATCGACTATAAAATCAGGATGTAATACAAGAATGCGTATCAGATGGATCAAAGAAATAGAAATATGGAAGGTAAGCGTTTTAGAAGATGAACACAATCATACATTGGTGACACCAAGTAAAAGAATTTTAATGAAATCGCAAAGACGATTGCCTACCGTAGCAAAATCATTGACAGAAAGTTTCAGCCAAGAAAACATACAACTTAGTAAGATTCCATCACTTCTTGTAGGTAGTTCAAACGTGGTTTTTGCTAAAAGGGATGTTTGGAATCATGCGAGGACAATAAGGCGGACGTTGTGCTACGATAAAGGGGATGCTGAAGGCATGAAAGATTATTTCAAGAAGATGGCCACTGAAAACCACCATTTTTTCTACGCCATTCAGTGTGATAGTGAGGGTAGAGCATCAAATTTCTTTTGGGTGGATGCACGTTCTCGTATGCCCTATAATCAATTTGGAGACGTTGTGACATTTGACACGACTTATTGGACTAATAGATACTATATGCCTTTTGCTCCATTCACGGGAGTGAATCATCATCGACAGTCGATTCTTTTTGGATGTGCCCTTTTGGAAAATGAAGTTGAAGATACTTTTGTGTGGTTGTTTGAGACCTGGATTGAAGCTATGGGAGGGAAGGCACCCATATCCATCATCACTGACCAAGATTTGGCTATAAGGTCAAAAATTGCAAAGGTTTTTCCTCAAACACGCCATCGATTGTGTCTTTGGCATATCAAGAAGAAATTTGGTGAAAAGTTGTCACAAGTTTTTTTTCAAGAAATCGAATTTCAAAATAGCAATTAAGAGATGTACACGTTATGCACGTACAATTGAAGAATTCGAAGAGCAATGGGGGTCTCTAATGAGAGAGTATACTTTAGAAGACAATGAATGGTTGAACGGATTATATGAAATTCAAAATCCTTGATACCTACATATTGTCGGAACACATTTTTTGTGGGGATGAATACAACACAAAGAAGCGAAATTATCAATTCTTTCTTTAATGGATTTGTCAATCTGAAGACAAATTTGGGAGAATTTGTTAGAAAGTATGACCAAGCAATGGAATCGATATACGTGTCAGAGCGCCAAGAAGACTTCACTTCGATATACAAGAACCGGATTTGAAGACCAATGATTTGATTTTGGAATATGCATCGAATACATACACAAGAAACATGTTTGACATGTTTTCTAAAGAATAGAATGATGTGTGTCGACTTGGAGTGGATGAAACCGGTGTCGATGGGAATGTACATACATATGTTGTGAGCTATAAGGTTCAAAAAAGTGAAGATTGGGTAGTTACTTTCAATTTGAGTACCAAGGAGGGTTCATGTGTATGCCAATTATTTGAATTTATTGGAATACCGTGTAGGCACCTGATTAAGGTATTTGACCGGCTTAACTATGGTGACATTCCACCCTATTTCATTATGAAGAGATGGAAGAAAGATGCAAACTGAGCGAAAGCGATTACTCCTGATGGAATGCCTATGCAAGATAGTTATGTTGGTTTCCAAGCTACAAGAGTAAGTGATTTGTGCTTAAGATCAACACAACTGGCTTACGTGGAGGGTGGATCAGATTCAGCGTATAAAATAGTATCGAAATACCTGGATAAGGCATATGAAGAGGCAAATGAGTCTTACTACAAGAACAAGGGAATGATACATTGAGTATTGAGGGAGGATCTATAGCTGAAACTTGTATTAGTAGGGTTGAAGGACTATTACTAGATCCACGTATTTCACAAACAAAAGGCAGAAAGAAGACTATCCAAGGAAGCGAGAAGGAATAAAGAATTAAGGGTGGGTTAGAGTTGGGAACTGAAACGAAGAAAGAAAGAATTTGTAAATAATGCAAAGGAAATGGTCATGATAGTCGTAATTGCCCGAAGTTTCCTAGAATGAAGTCTAACAATACCAAGCCAAGTATGCCATTTTTATCGCTTGATGTGTTTTTCCAAGTATTTCTTGTTACTTTTATTATTTTCTTATGATTGATATAATGGTAAGAGTTGATGATGGGATAACATAGTTGGGGAAGGATAAGGATTGTGGCCAGTAAAGCATGCAATTCAGGTATGCATATTGCTTAGGTTCAATGAATTCAATTTGTATTACTTATCATGAAATTCACAACCAATTTTCTTTTGTACCCTTATGTAGGTGATGGTAAACAAGATATAAATGGAGCTGATTTGATTGATGAAGAGGATATAAACTGAGCTGATTTCATTCACGAAGCATTGTCTGTCTATCTGATGAATTAGGAATTTTTTAATGTTCTTTGATCATATCTGATACTACACTTTCCTTTTAGTATCTTAAGTCTATATAATGGATTTATTCTTTTTGTGATACTTTACTACTCTATATGCTGCTGCATTTCATATGGATTGGGAGTATCAGTGGATTTGATGAACCCAGAATTAATGAGAATCAGTAGATAGTCTACAACTCTAACACTCTGGATTGGTATTTACATCTTTGATACTCTTTTTTGGAAATGTTTTCCATTAGATTTGTTGGCTTGTAGCATGTTGCAAGTAGCATACAATACTGCATATAATACTACTGTTGTTGTGGCACATTTTGTGGACAACCATTTGTGAGATTTGCTGCTGGAAATGAATGCTTTTTCTAATACTCTGTGAGCCCAGACAGTAGTGCCTCTGAAATAAATTTAGAGTGGAAATGAAAGCAAACTTAGTACCTTTCCAAACTATGAGACATTAGAGCTTTCATGTGTAGTCATTCCTGTGAAGAATGTTTGCCATTGGTTTGTGATTGTTGGTGAAGAATGTGAAATTCTTTGTCTAACCATGGCTATGAGCTCGTCCATTGATATTGTTTGTCCATCCATACATAAAATTAATAAATATGTATGTCGCAAGAATGTGTTCAATTTGTTCGTCCATTATATTGATCGTGTGGAAGAAAATTAGTAAATGAGGAAAATACATTTTTTTTTCATTAATGAGTATTTTATATTTTACGAAATTTATATTTATTAATTATATGTCAATAAATATGGACAATTATATCTACAACCAACATCTACTTTCAACAATCATCCAATAAATGTGTCTCCCACTCAACAACCATCCGAACGACAAAAAAAAAATTCCGCTTTCATATCTTTCAATTCACCAACCAAACAACCTTTGGAAAGTCAAATTTATATTTTCCTACACTTTCGTGCAACCAAACAGCCCCTAAGAGCTTTAAGGCCTTTAAGCTAGCTACGATAGCTCTTGCATGAACAATGTATTGCAGTCAAAAAATTCCATCTAGAGGCTACTGCTAGCGGTGCCTCTATTCAAGTCGCAGATGATCATGTGTATATGAGCTTCATCACTCGGTTCTTCTTATTTGTACTCGCAACCTTTAAAACAATATAGGAATAAAGTTAGCCTCAATTAAACAAAAATTCCAAAACCACATAAAACATACATTATAGAAAGCAATGAAAGATGAGAATAGGAGTTGTAATATTGTTAGAATCCAGCAAACAAATAAACTAAGAAAAACAAAAAAAAATCTTCCACGTACGACCATAACTAAACCATATACACAATTTAGTTCAGTTTAAGAGAAAAAATACCATATACACAATTAGTTCAGTTAAGAATGAGTCCAGCAGAAAAAAGAAAAAAAAAAGGAGAAAATAGTATATGGAGATTCTAAGAGGAACTGAAATGGGAGAAATTAAAATGAGTAAATCCTAACCATGCATGACCATAACTAAACCTAGGGTTTATAGAAATATTTACTTGTGTTTATGGAGCTTGAAGGAACGTCAATGGTGGTTGAAGACGAAGCTTCGATTTAGTTTAAAGAGCGAAGAAGAACGGAAGGAATTTTGGCATTTTTTTTCAAGGAACATTTCTTTCTCTTCTCTGTTGTTTGAGTTTTGGTCAGAGAGAGAGAAATTGATTGAGAACGATGGGGAACGGAAGGAATTTTGGGATTCCTTTTCCCAAAGTGGGTTACTGGGTCATCTTTGACCCAAATACGAGCCCGTTTGGACTGAATATTTGATCTAATCTCCATCCTTCATCTGGAACAAACGAACGGTGCAGATTATGTGTCTGAGATGTGTTTTATTTTGCTGTGTTTGCTGATTATATATATATATATATATATATATATATATATATATATATATATATATATATATAAGCTAGTGTGTGTGTGTGTGTGTGTGAGGGTTGTCGTGTTGTGAGGGTGTTGTGGAGGGCTAAATCGGAAAAAAAATCATAACATACATTATATATATACACTATACATATATATACAAATATCTATCTTAATATAAAGAAGATATACATTAACATATATATACAAGAAATAGGAAAAATGGGTGAGTGTGTGTTTGTGTGTGTAGGCTGTCATGGATGCCCCAAATCAATCTCAAACACAACAGAAACCACAAACCATATCAAAATATATAAGCCTATATATATACTAACAATATATATATATATATATATATATATATATATATATATATATATATATATATAAATATATATATATATATATATATATATATATATATATATATATATATATATTTTATATATATATATATATATATATATATATAGTGTTAGTATATATATATATATATATATATATATATATATATATATATATATATATATATATATATATATATATATATACTAACACTATATATATATATATATATATATATATTTTTTTTTTTTTTTTTTTTTTTTTTTTTTATTTTTTTTTTTATATATATATATATATATATATATATATATATATATATATATAGTGTTAGTATATATATATATATATATATATATATATATATATAAATATATATATATATATATACAAAGGGAAAACTATATAACATTTAGATTTTATATGAATGAAAGTAAACCATTAGTCTAACTACAACATCAACTCATAATCTAAACTAAACCTACTCTCCAAACTCAGAATCTGAGTTTAATCTCAGAAATTTGATTTCAACCTAAAAATAAATTCAAAAACAAACCCAACCGAATTCAAAAACTAACTCGACACCCAAAATCCAAAATACACAACTAGAACTCGTAAAACATTACAAGCATGAAGGTATACACGTTTGTGTCATGCTCGTGTACTCACAGGGTCGAACATGTGTCCGTTTCGTGTCCATTCAGTGCGTATCGCACGGACACGTACGCACGTGCACGGTATCAACCGAATCAATGCAGACGCGATAACTTCGCGAATACTCAGCAAAATCTCGTGAAATTTCATGAGCACATGGGAAGAGGTTGCCCCCACGTGTCCATAAAATTTTATGCCAAACCGTGTCGTATCCATCGAGTTATGACACTAAGACTGCAGGGGCTGTACGTACGCGTGCGCGGCCTCGTGGGCGCGTGTCGACGTCCGTAGCTCGCGACACGAGCCATGTCATACCACGTGGTCAAGTCCTTGGGTAGATTTGATCTAGGGCTTCATGTCTGTGCTCCTGGAACGAGTCCTCGTCGCGTCGTGTCCGCGAACGAAGGTCGTATCAGCAATAATTTCTTACACACGAGCACGATTCAGCCGGCCAGTGCGCATTGGATTTCTCCGTGCACGCTCCACAAAATATTGTGAAATTTTAGAAGCACATGGACAGAGGTTTCCGCCACGTATCTATAAAATTTCACGTAAAACCGTATCCAGTGCGTCGAGTTATGACAATCGTACAGCAGGGCATGCACGGGGCTGTGCACGGACCTCGTGCACACGTGTCCGTGTCCGATTCAGACACCGAAAACCAACCAAAATGAGATCTGTCTTCACAAAAGTTGTTTCAATATACACAACAACAAATTCATGAAACAGGATCGAAAAATACCAAACTTTCAACTCTAAGCGGCATTTCGTCGAACGTGCGTTCCAGTAAACCGACACGTGCTCGATATGCCTATCAAACGATTACGAAAATCTACCAAAGTTCACGCACAGGTCTGGGGTACCTATATGGATGCATCTACAAAGAAAAATCAAAATTTACAGGTGTTTAGAGGGATTTACCTATTGAGAGTCAATATCTCAATAAAATGAGCCTTCAAACGCGTCGACGCCGATTTCCTCCAGTCCAACACCTCTGATTCCTTGCTAGCAAGTCTCCAGCAAGTTCCTCTCCTCCCAAGGATCGTAACGCACTTTGTTTGGTCTGATTTGGAGGAGAATCGAGGAAAATAGGCTTTTGGAAGAGTAGGGCAATTTCTAGGGTTTTTGAAACTTGGTGGCTACTAGCATATAACTCCAAAAAGGGGGGGCTGCTGTTATGGTCGGCCAGGGGGTTTCTAGGGTTAGGTTAGGGTTTAGGATGGGCCACCATTCAACTAAAGTCCATATGAGGCCCATTAGCAAAAAGGCCAAAAAGATACATGCTAAAATAGCCTAAAAATAAATTAATTTGTTTCCTAAAAAGGACTAATGCTCTAAATTGAAATCTAATTAGCTAAATAGGATTGTAATCACTTGGTTAGTCTCTAATCAATGTTATCTATGGTTAAACCATCTGCTACTACCAAAAGCACTACTCAAAACCAAAATTCCAATCAATTAATAATAAAATAATTATAAATTTAAAATTATCACACAATTACTAAAATACCCCAATTTAGAAAAGTGGTGGTGATAATTTACAAGCATATACTTGACGCATTGTATACGGAATACCTTGCCGAAGAGGATCCAAGGACTCTCTGGGTGGTTCACGAAGATCGTTCTGACCATCAACATCTCATTTACTTGCCAAAAAGCAACACATTACTGTCAAAACCTCTGCTTCCAAGATTTTAAATCTATGAACGAGTACAACTCTAAAGTTTTTCGTATCCAACCACTCTTAAATTTCTACAAGTAGAACTTGACTAAGGAGGACCTCCTAGAGAAGACCTTTTCAACCATCCACATCTCTAACTATTGCACATGCAACAATATAGAGAATAGCAGTTCACCAAGTTGTCATAGATAATACTCTCCTAATGGTCCCTGAAAAGAATATTGAATTTCTGATGAAGAATCAACATATCCGCCCCCACTGACATGAGACATCCTATATTCTGAATTTCAAAAATAATATAATTGGAATAAGGGTTGTGGAAGGAAGGGGAAACCCAACACGCAAAAAGAGAGAAATGATGCCTGCCAATGTAGAAACCATAAAAATAGGAATGCTCATATGGTTTCCAGGGCTAAAAACTTCAACAACAAGAAGATTGCCTATGTGTCTACTTCTGCTACCCCCGATATTTGCTACTATTGCGACAAAAATACTATTAGTCTCGCACCTGTCCTACGAATGTAGTAAATGAGTATCATTCGATATAGCAACAAAAAGAGACAAATATGGTCCAATTAAATGATTCTTTGGACACTACTTTTGAGTTTGAAGACTTCCATAACGAATAAAGGAATAAATAATTGTATTTTGGATTATTAGATAATGAATTAAAGTTTTCTTCGCCCTTAATTTTGATATTATTTATGATAATTTTTGTGTCTAATATCTTTGTATACATATGGCCAAAGTTAATAAATTTTGCTTAGGAAAGGACAAGTGGGAAAGCTAGATGTTTGGTCAACAATGCAAATACGCACACTATCCTCCGTGAATGTATATATTTTTCTAGCTTCTTCCTTAAGCAAAAATCCTTGACAATTTTATTCGGTCCGTTATACCTGATAGAGGTGCACATAGTTGACAATTTATGTTGTCCAATGGCACTGAATTTACCAATGAAGGTGCCTTATATTCTCCCCATTCTAGAAGAATGATGTTAAGTTTCAAGGATATCGGACAAAATAATTACCATGTTGAAACTACTAAAGACAATGGAGTAGAGTATCATTGCATAACTTCTACTGAATACGGCTAGATTGTATCTTAAAAAATATGCTCATCCCTACACAACAACTATTCGAACGATAGAGGCCCATCACTTGACCAGCTCATGTGAACATAAAATATTATATTTTTATTCTTTAATGATTACTATGCTCATTTGATGTCTAAATATACCCATTATTCTTCTATTTTGATTTAGGATGCAATTTGAGGCATTAAATGCAAAATGGAACTAAATGACAATTTTGGACAGTTCGGACAGCTTTTAGCAAAATAGGCACAACTCTCTTATCCGAACTTCAATTCAGGTGATTCAAAAAGATTTGGAAAGATAACACAAGAATCTACAACTTTTTTACTTTGAGTTTTCCGATAATCGGACTGCATCTTGGACAAAATCAGGATTAAATTTGAGTCAAATATATTATAAATGAAAATAGGGACTAAAATAACTATTTTTCTACTTGTTCTATGACTTTGTTTTATTATACTCTTCGAGGATTTGTAGGGAGATATTGTGTGCTTCAAACAACTAATTTAGGGTGTATAAAAGGGGCAAAAATCACGAGAAAAAGGGGAACAACACACAACTCTTCTTCTTCTTCTTCTTCTTCTTCTTCTTCTTCTTCTTCTTCTTCTTCTTCCAACCTTTCTTTTAAAGTTTTCATGAACATGTGCGACTAAAAGTCTTGTTGGTCGAAGTAAACAGAAGCCTCAAAATCATTAAAAACTTGTGAGATCTAATTTGTGTTTATATGTTTGATTTGTGCTTTCAGTAATGAATGTTTTCTTAAGCATGTTTTTATGATTATCTGGTTTAATTACTATGATGCATACTCGTTTATTATTCTTGACAATCTACCGCTAAATTAGATATCGAATCCTGAATTGTTCGATCCCTCTAATTTATGAAGCAACCAAGATTTAATAAATTACTGCTTAATTTGTATTATTAATTCTTAGGAGGAAACCATTCGACTAAATTAAATCCAGCTGCTTGTGCTTGTGTTATTTTGCTTCATCGATCTCATTGAGTTTAATACGCTATTAGATTAAACCTTTAGCGCTGGTCTGTGGTTGTTTAGTATTTAAGGTTAATTAAATCGCTTTTTTCTAATTAATTATGACTGAAAAGGAGATAGGAAAAGAATTCCAATGGTGAATATTTGAAGCATGAATTAATATATGCTTGCATCAATGATCAGTTTTAACATTCTGATGGTAGCGTTGGCTTAGACCAATGCTTGTTATTTTGATTTCTTTTGATATTATACTTGCTCTTTTTAATTTGTTTTCATTATATTCAATCCCCCCATTCACTATTCACGTAGCACAAGACTAAACTAATTAATCTCCATGGAAACAATTCTTACTCACACAACTACATTTTCAAGAGTACATGTTCTATTTTTGGGTGCCTACGACAACACGCAACCGGTCTTTCTCCGGCCAAGATGTGTATGTTTATTCTTTAAAATGATGTTTGGGTCATACGGTTTTATACTTCATTTGTTGTATTATTCAACTACACATGACAATCACCATACCAGTAATAAGGATCCCGCATAATCTAATACTCTTTGCCAAGCAGGTTCATTGAAAAATTGAATCCAAGACCATTCCCTAAGATACAACTTGACCCTCTCTCTATCTACAATGGATTCAAAGGGATATATGTGGATCGATCCAACCATCAAACAAACCGTGTATATATTCATGGCATGGGATGATGCCTCGGCCTGGTCACATGTACACTTATAGTCCAAAAGAAATGTTGCATTTGTAAAACTTCTAGCATAATTAATTAAGTTATGGGCTCACTACCCAGATTATCAGATAAAGTCTATATGACTTTATAATGCTGAAGTATTCACGTTAAGACATATGATAACTACTACATGTCCCTTGGGATTAAAGTTGAACATCCAGTTCCATATGTTTCACCTAAAACGGCCCCGTAAAATAATTTATTAAGTGTATCCAGTGGATCGCTAGGACTTGGTGATGTGCACCAAACTTCTTGTTTCTGTGTAGGGCTATAAAATATTTCACACAATCATGTTGGTCCATATGAGGAACTTTGCCACCCAACCATATGCGGCATTATAATGGGTTACTAGGTACGAACATGATACTCCATATTTATGCATTTATGGGTTTACAACCTGTCACGATCGCACCCGCTTTTTGAGATACGAGTGCATGTCCAAGCCAGCCTACGCCACATTGTAGGCGGTAGAATGCTGTCTAACCACAATGCTCAAACTCACATAAGTAATAACTTTATTGCTCATTCACAAACTAAACAATTTATAATTCACAAGTTTTACTTTTAAAGAAAAGTACAAGGTTATTACAAATATTAAAAATGACTACAACATCTATATAATCTCTAGGTTTTGGCCTGCAAGTACACCCGTATCTCACAATGCTAAGAGTAGCCACAGTTAACCTAAAAATATTGGTTTTCAGTCAGGAATGGAATAAGTACACAGACCGACAGGCTATTCAAAACATAATATAATCTACAAGACATAAAAATAGCATATGTGAAATGAAACTAGATAGTAAACTGATCTCATGGCATAACTAGAATGAAGAAGATACTCTAGAATAGGATATATCAATTATAAGAACATGTAAGTAGGGTGACATGGCATGTGGTGAAGAAAACAAAGAAAAATTGAGTAAATGACAACTATCTATGTGTTTTGAAATATCGTGTTCAACGTATGAACGGCTAGGGGGTAAATTCGGCACCCCGCACGTGTCGTATGCGGTTGCTATTCTCCACGAAAGACAATGGGGATGGAAAGGGTAGTTCACATGTCTATTAGGATGTTTTCCAGCCCAACTAGTACTTATGGACTCAAAGAAGTCACGAACACGGTAAGCATGATAATCAAAAAATGTAATAAGTAAAGATCCATGATACTAACCCGTGTGTCCAGCGTGTAAACAAGCGAGAAAACATATGTATAAATATGAAATAGAAAAACTATTATAAATCAAAAGCAATCAGTATATGTACTTGCCTGGGATCTTTTGCTGGTGGAACCGATAATACCCAACTACTCAGTGAGACACAAAAGTCAAACTCGCACAACACTCTCCGGATGCTGAAACAGACATCACCAACGAGTTTTGTATAAAATAAATATCTAAGAATGTCTACCCAAAAGTCCAATTCTGGACACATGAGCAAAATTATAATTTTGGGTCAAAACAATGTCCGCCATTGGACCCACTTTGCACCGAAAAGCATGCCAGTACCTACGATCAATAAAGTCATTAAACTATATGTCTAAGGGTCCGATTTGAAGATACGAACACAACCGTATGTCCAAATTTGGATTCGGGCGGACCGTGCACAAATTCGCTCGTTGGATCGGGTCGCGGGCCAACCAAAATAGCGTTCTGGTCAACCTTCTCAGAATCGAACCAAACATGGCATACAATACCAGAAAAATGACACGGTCCTATTGGCATAAGTTTTATCTCGAGATGATGAACCAGCACAAAGTTTAGGGCTAGTTTGCAAAGGGGCCGATACGGGGTATCTCGACGGATACGCTTCGATTTCATTCACGCACGCACAATAAAATCAAATTC
Source organism: Iris pallida (assembly GCA_029216955.1). Lineage (NCBI taxonomy): Eukaryota > Viridiplantae > Streptophyta > Magnoliopsida > Asparagales > Iridaceae > Iris > Iris pallida. The sequence continues at coordinate 6,407,769 of JANAVB010043019.1, forward strand.
CGTCGAATACCGCACGTCGACAACATCCATAATCAACTTTTGATGCTCATGGTTACGACCATGTCACTTGGTTTGTCGGTGCGAACGTCGTATCAGATATTTTTCTAAAAAGTTTCTATTTCTAAAAGTTGCTTTTCCTGATTTTCAAAATCTATTATCTAGCATACTTTGGTTGAAATCAAAGACTACGAGAAGGGTTTTAATACCATATAGGTTGTCTACAGATCTGTTCAAATGGATTTTAAAATTCCTCGATATCCTGTGCTGAAACTGCCTTCCAAAACTGGGGTTTGCAACAGTTTTCAAAATATTTACGAACAGTTTTTCGTCCATGTTTGCATCGATCTTCTAGGCAATCTAGAGCATATAAATTCGAACTAATTGGAGTTGTTGGAAGTGATATAGGCTGTGTTCATACTTGCAAAGACAGATCGAAGATCAATTAACCATGTACGAAGAATCGGTCGACGAAGTCGGGTCTGTCAACTGCTATCCTGCAACCTCTGCTCTCGCCTGCTGTGCGCTCAGCCGGAGTTCCATGGGCGGTGCGCGCGTTGACAGGGGCAGGGCAAGGTCTCCGATGGTGGAGGCTAGGGTATAGGTTAGGATTTGTTTAGGGTTTTGCTCCCCTCTCTCTCGATTGATAAGGATGGAGTCGGTTGTGCTAAATACACAAGGATAGGGTATAGGTTAGGATTTGTTTGAACGACGCCCTTACGACGTCTTCTCGATGGTGGAGGCTAGGGTATAGGTTAGGATTTGTTTGAACACCTATTATTAATTTACCTAATTTCGATTGAACAATAATAAGGATAACGAAATTAGGTAAATTAATAATAGGTGTTCAAACAAATATATGTATAGTCAAAAATACTAAATACACAAGGATAATTTAAAGAAATTAGCTAACATATAAATAAAACAGTAACTTAATAGCAAGCACATATATAACGTATATATAACAACCATTTCTAAAATTGTCTCCTAAATCACTAAAGTAAAATACCAATACAACATACGTCTATATAGATGTCTCTGGACGCACTACCAGTCTACATTGGCTCGGATTTGGTTCGGGTCCAGTCCGGACTAGTTTGGTACAACCAGGCTTCCTAAAACTCAATAATCTTACTAATAAATAATTAAATTATTTATATTGGTCATGTCACCACTTAGTCGGGTTTTCCTAGTTGAGACACACCTATAGCTTGGCCTTCCCTACCATGGCTAAAATTCTAGTCAAAGCACACGACTGCACTATCCGTGCCATAATTTATAATTATCTTGCACTCCAAAACTTAACCATGACTAAAACCTTCTATGATAATAATAATTTATTTATTTATTTATAAAATTCCAAAAATCACCATTCAATTTAAATAAATAATATAAAAATATTTTAAAATTTCGTAAAGAGGGATTACAAATCTTCCTACCTTAAAAATAAATTCATCCTCGAATTTAAGGACTACTAGGATAAGCGGACTTGGTTGATTGGTGCAAAGATAGAAAAAAATTTGGATAGGAAATATTGATCAAATAAGTGAAAGAAATGGAAGAAATTTAGAGTTAGGATTTTGGGAGTTATGAATTTGTGGGAAAAAGAACAAGGAGAAGCCTCCTTAAATAGGCATTGGATTCCTAATTAGGTAAGAAGTAAAGCTGCTAGTAGATAATTCTCCTTTACATTTAAATAAATTATAAAATAAAATTCGATCTAATCAAAATTCCATTTATGATAACAATAATACTTTAAAGTAATATTACAATATTATGAATATTTTTAATCGAGTAAATTTCAATATTATTCACCAATCCTTATTGGTCAAAGATAATAACAAATATTTCCAAGTAAGTAATTTGAGTTTAATAAAATGAATCGCTAGGATAACTGAAAATAATATTTTTTTATTTATCATAATAATTTGAATAATATTTTAAAATCACATAAATTCAAATATTCTTTATAACTAACATTACCAAATCAAAGGTAATAATATTATTTCTAATCAAACATATCAAATTTTAGTCAAACAATTAATCACGATGAAAATTGAAAACAATATTTCATATCCTCAAAACAATTTGAATATCATTTAAAATAATTATAAATATATTAATCAAAATCTTATTTAAGAATAAATTGATAAATTAGAAATTTTGTAGTAAATAATTTTACGGTCAAAATACTTAAGATTTTTAAAATTAATTAAAAACCAAATATTTTCAAAATATCGATAACAGGAAATAAACATTATCTTCTAACTAGAAAATATTTTTAAAACTACAACAAAAATTAAAAAACAAAAGTTTTGAAAACTCGGGAAGTTGGTTTACAAATCTAACCACCTTAGGAAAATTTTGTCCTCGAATTTCAAAGGGCACTATTAGGTATGACTAAGAACATAATCCAGGAACAAAATTCTCAATCGATGTGAATGAGAACGACGATTGATATAATCGGAAGAATGATATGATCCATGATCAAATTAGTCACGCGTAATCGCGGATAAAATCAAAAGAACATGTGGGGTTGGCACGATCTAAATATATTATGATTGAGTCACAATCAAATTTTGTTTTAAGGAGGATCAAGAAAATTGGTTAATCATGAACAATTGTTCAGGCACGATCAAAATATGACCAATTTATATGGTCAAAGGATCTAGTCAAATCAAAATCTAAGCATGCCTAAGGATAGAAGCGAGATAGGATTAGCTAAAAAGTCATTAGGCATGATGAACCACTAACTGATATTATGTAAGTATGATCGACGATCAAAAGTTAGACAAAGTCTAACAGGATTAAAATCACTTAGATATAAGGAGGATGTAGTTACGATCAAGGCTAATCATGCCAGTCATCCAAGCGTGATTAAAATTTGGCACGAGTATGAATATGATTGAACTAAACATGATCATGGCTGGAATAAATCTAAACATTAGCAATAATAGAGTTTGAAATATAGGCACGACTAGGACTATAGTCAAATAGTTTAGTCACGATCAAAATTGTTTAGGAAAGATCAAAATTTAAATCATTTTATCACGATCAACAAGTTGAGGAAAATTATTTAGGCATGAATATAGAGTCATGACCTAGGTATGACTATGATTCTAGTAAGATGGAATGAAAATATACTAAATGGTTACTATAAAGGAACTAATAGAATAGTAAGAGAGAGGCTACAAGGCTTATCGAGATGACATATAGAAAAATAGGATACAAAATCAAATTGAAATGAGGGTGTAATAGTCATTTGCTAATAAAAGATATAGCCTCTATGGTATTCAAAAACTATATGCATATCTGAAATCATTTCACCGAGAATCCATGTCTCGCCAGTATACATCTGGCTGCAGTAAACCCTTAGTTTCATGACTCCAGTATGATATTGTATCGAATATTCTATTAGCTCTACCAATATTAACATACAACTCAAAAGTCAAAATAGGGAAACTAGAACATAGTTTTAATAACATTCGATAACTTACACTTACTCGAAATTACTTCAACTTAGGGATCATGCCACGCCAGTGCGCTGCTGGCTGCAGTGAACCCGCAGTCTCGATAATTCAAATAAATGGTGACAGTGCGCTGCTGTCTTGCTATTGTAAGTCACCGATCATTCTTTCAACTATCTCCATAAAATTTCAAAGGAGCTTCTAAATTTTTTTTAAAAATTGATCATCATCGAGAAAACTAGAATTTTCAAACAAATTGATCATGATAGATAGAGTGTACGTATCTGTCCTTGAATGAAGATATCCGTTTTTGAAACTCGGATGATTGATTAGGAAGAAAATGATCGAAGACAAGAGAAATATGAATTTTAATTTCTATTTCTCCAATATTCAAAAATTCGAGGGAAAAACTTACATCTTGAATTTCAACAAAACTGAGTCGAAATAAATATATGGATAACTGGATCATATTAAGCTCAAAAGTCGATGGATGAAAATAGAGTATTGACCTTTAGGAAAATAATTACTTATGCGAATAAGTAAGTAATACGGCCTAGGAAGGAAAGACAATTCAACAAATTCCAAGGTGATCAAGATAGGAGAGGCGTAAGTGTTTGTCATTTCAAGTATCAATTCAAAAATAAAATGAGTGACTAGGGAAGATAATGGTCGAAGCCAAAACAAGGATAAACCTTCTAATTCCCTTACCTATGCATGTATATATACCCATATATACTTATATAGCCCAACTATTTCAAAAGCCTAAGTAACTATAAATAAACCATTTACTTCAGCCCGGCCCAATACATCAGGCCAAACCCAAAACCCAAACCCATATATTAAACCAAAATAAATATTAGCCCATAATAATTAATAATGAATTTATCTTGTGGCCCAAAACAAATATATTTATATTTATATTTTTTCTCCAATGATAACTATATAATATTTATTATCTAAAGAAAGCCCATAAGTGTAAAGTTATCTAAGGAATATGGACTAAACCTATTAATCTTTTAGACCAGTCCAAATCTAAACCCAATATTTAACCTAAAATATAATACTTTTATATCCATTTATTTTCTAAGCACAATGTAATTAATACTAAATATAATAATAAATATAATCGTAATATATTTTAATACAAATATATATAAAATTATGTACCCAATACAAAAATACTATTAATACAAAACATGCAAATGCATATATTAATATAGTACCCATACTATGCTTTATACAGAAAATAATTAATTCAGTCACTCTCTCTCTCGGTTCTGCTGCCATGAAATGGGAGAGCTGCCATTAATTGGAGGGAGAGAGGAGTAAAGAAGGGGAGAAAATAAAATGACAACATTGATCAAGGTAAGAGTTGAATCCTAAAAAATTCTAATTTATCGAGCGAAAAGTCTACCTAGCTTAGATCCTATTATCATATCAAAATGCAATAGTTCATCTATGGAATCTCTCAAGTTATCTAAATTTAGTAAATCCTTACCTAAATTGCATGACCTATATAACAATCCTTAACTACCCAACTGTCACGACCCACACCCACTGTGAGGGTACGAGTACGTAACAACGTCCAGCCTACGCCGCAGTGTCGGCGGTAGAACGCTGTTCTAGGTCACTATCTAACCAACAACTCACACAATTATATAATGTACTTGTCAAAATCTCAACTCCGAACGGAGGACAAGTATAGATATAATAGAATCTCAATCGCAGTCTAAGCACGATATGATAACACAGAAGTTTATAACTAAGACTAAATACGACAATAAAACCAACTACTAAAATAATATAATCTCCAACAATCTCAAAACAAACATATCTCAACTTATTTACAATTTAAGTTCTAAAACACGAAAACTAAACCAAGTCAAATAGCTAGTCTCCTAATCACTCCTGAGTGTCGGGGCCAAAGGTAGCTAAGCTATCTCCTGGTCCATAGTAAGTAGGGCAAGTGTCCTCGGGGCAAGCATCTGTAATATTTTTAACAGGTCAAGTCAGGACAGCAACGAGTACAACTCATCAAGAAAACCTAAGTAAATGACAGAGAACTATAAAGCAGTTATAGACAGTTTTATTGATGAACATGGTCGTTTATATTCAGGTAATGGTATAGAGAAACATAAATGATACAAGGAAAGTAAAGTAACTAAAACAAGAGAAGAATCATGGCAATGAAGACCATAAAATAAAATTCTAACTGAACTAGAGTAACATGATAAGTCCATACAGTAAATTTAAATAAGTGTAAATCCTACATAAATCCAGTACCAGATGAATCTAATACAAGATGAATCCAGTACAAGATGATTCTAGTCCGTGATCAAGAATCTAGGTGAGACCAGCTATATTCTAACAGTGTGTTTTAAAATACTGAGATCGACATGTAAACGGCTGTAGGTATCAGGCACATCTCTCACTGATCAGGCGAGAGATGCCTATGCTTCCAGTAGATTCCAGTAGGGAGATTCCAGATTTAGGGTATATCTATATGTCTTACTTAATATTTCCCTGCCCCGCAATACAAGTGAATCCAGAATCAGATACGAGAATCAAGATGAGTCCAGCCAAACATGATGATACTAGCAATGATTCCAGAATGGTTCCAGTAATAGAGGCCAGACAATATGGTATATGTGTCGCAGACATGAATCTGGAGATATCCATACGTGTTGTAACAGAGAATCACATAAAACTAACTAGAACTGAAGTACAGTAATTGACAAATAAATGAGAGAACTATCAGAGAATGTACTCGCCTGATACTCTGAAAAAAGTAGTGTAATATCAGATGTCTGTACCGGAGTCACAATGTCCTAAATAGAGCAGTACAGGTTATAATGTGTTTAAAAATAAGATAAATGAATTTTACGATGCAATCTACATGATTCTAAGTCAAATCTAGGTCAAAGTCAACTCTAAGTCAAACCTGGTCAACTATCTAGGTCAAACTAGGTCTAAGTCAAACTTGGTCAACTCTGGGTCAACCCAAGTCAACATCCAGTTAAACTAGGTCAAGTGGTCATATTTAGACTCAATGTTGACTTTTGGTCAACTCTAATCAAACTCTATATCAAGCTAATCTCCTAAGTTATCCACATAACTAAATACCTATATCCATCATACTCTATCTCATATATCAACCTTACCTCAACTAACCATAACATATTACATAAGTATATACTCAAGCCTATATACATAACATTAATATTTCCTCCCTTAAACCCTCCAATTTAATATTTACCCATTTTGTAACACACCCTAGCATACCCACTCTAATTCTCACATGGGACACTAACCCCCTTCTCTCAAATCCTTCACATAGATACAAACACATACTCACAATACCCTATAACCCATATACCTATACATGACCTATACATGTCTATAGAAAGACACACACACACAACACTGCTAATCCCTCATACCTCCTTGTCTGACTTATAACTGATACTAACTTGGTACATCAACTCCTCAAACAATCCTACAAATATTTTACTAACACTTACACCCTCCCCTAAGAATCCAGGATACTCAAATTTCCTCCAGGATACCCACTAAACTAACTTATACTCATCTAACCCACACTCCCAGATATGCTCATGCAACCTTCACTTATACTCAATGATAGCCTACACACACAGGGGCAACCTTATGTGCCACGGCCCTACTATAGGCAGGGCCTATGCTAGCTGCTACTGCTAGTACAGACCCCAAAGCTACTCACTGTTCTGAGAGCCTAACCCGACCCCTCTATTAAAGCCAATGGCCAAACTCAAATGGCCAAGTTCCACTGCAGCCATGCCCTACAGCCTGCAGATGGCCAAGTGCCATTGCAAAGGCCATATGCCAAGCTTCCTACAACAATAGCCAATGGCCAATGGCAACACTGGTTTAACTGATTACAGCCTAATCCTAACAATACCCATATCGAATTTAAACCCCAACTCTCAGGAATCGAATCAATCCAACTCTTAATTACTCATTTCCGATTTACATATCTATATTCAAACTCAACTGTTAAACCATTCTAATTCAATATCCCAACAATCTTGTCCTAACTCAGGTATAGGAACATCCCTCCCTTTAACATATTGAATCATGAAATGAATGAATCAGTAAATTAAACCCAATATCAGTGATGTGTGTGTGTGTGTGTATGTGGCATTGTGACAGGAATTAAATAGGGTGATGTGTGTCAATAAGGATTCTTAGTTTTACAAATGAAACCAAGTTCGGTTTACAACATCAAAAGCAGTTTTCTTTGTATCAATTCAACCCAACTATAATACAATACTCAGTTTTAAACCCCATATCCAAATCCCATGTTCAAACCCATCTGTCCAATTCATTTCAATCCTCAGTTAAACCATATATCCATATCAGGAACATACATATAGGTATATATATGTTCAGTTTGGATATTGCATTAACTGTAATGCATATGGAAATCAATTTCGAATGTAATGATATATGCACGTACAACCCAAATCAAATATCCCAACGATCCCGGATAAACACATGTTTAAACACTATCAAATTATCATTAATTTGCAATTTTTATTAACATTTTGAAACTCAGAATTCTCTTCAGTAAACATAGTATCAGAAAAATACATAGAAACCCAAATCGACATAGGAAAACCCAATAAATTATCAAATTGATTGTGCCAACACATAGTACACACGTGTACGTGTCATAGGGATGCATTCGTGTCTAGAAAATAGGATACTAGGTGTCTAAGTCGTGCCAACATGCATGTCACTGCTCTGTGTATAGGACTGCCTCGTGCAGCGAGGACACAGCCTCGTGCACACGACACGTAACACGGCAAGCCACGTGCACGTGTCCCTAGGTTCGCCAGGACTAGAAGAACGTGTCTAGGTGTCTGTCCTGTGTCTACGTGAATCGTGTCGCGTGTACGAGACGCGTATCATGACGTGTCTGTGCGCGTGTGTACATGTGTGCAATTTTAGTAGGGGTCGATTTTCTTCGTACACACTAAACGAGGACACGTAAAAAATTTTGGGTGTTGTTTCAGTCACTAGGCCCATGTGTCCACCAAATTTTATGGCACCTGGTGCCGTGTCGTGTCCTTTGTCGAGCCCGTAAAGCAGGAGACTAAACGGGCACAGTGCTGTGTCTCGTGCGCGTGATGCGTGTCTATTTTAGACACAAAAATCCACCAAAATTGTGCTCAGTCTTTAACATAATTAATCTACACATTAAGAGCTTCAAAAACATATAATTAGTTTTGGAAAATACGAAAATCCATTTCTATGTGGCATTTCAACAAACACTTGCACATACACATAGACACGTGCCCAATACGGACACCAAACGGGCACAGTTTCCTACCAACTTGAGGGACAGCTAGGGGACACCTAGATCTAGCCTAATATACAAAGAAATCAGAATAAAAATGCAATTTGAAGGGTCTAACCTATAGGTGCAAATGATCAAGAAAAGCCCCAAATCGATTGATTCCTGTTGCTAGCCAAATCCTCCAAATTGTACTCAAACTAAAATTACTCTCCATGAATATCAAATAGAGGGTGATTAGAATCTATCGCGAAAGATTTGGATGAAAAAGGAATTAAAATAGAATTAATATGAATTAGGGAAGATGGGAATTACCTTTCCTTTCTCTAAGTGTTGGAATGATACAAAAGAGGCAAGAACTAAATGAGAAGAATATTTATAGGGAGGGAAGCCCTAGTGGCTGCTCAGTTATAGCTAAAATTAGGGTTAGGGTTCAAGTCATGGGCCATGGGCCAAGTTTCATAAGTCATGGAATTAAATCCTTAAGTCATAAGTCATTGCACCTATCATTATTTCTCCTATTTCAAACTAGTTCTTAAATGACTAAAATGCGGTTGACTTAAGTTAGACTAGGGTCTCACCGTGCTAACCAAGTCACCATAGCTAGGGTTAGCTTCTAGGTTAGTCTCTTAAGTCACAGCTAGCAAAAAGTCAAAATTAACAATCATCAATGCAATAAATCATAAAATAATTCAAATGGCCAAATGACGAAAATACCCTCTGTTGGCCCATTCCACGGTCACACCTGATTTCGATAATCAACACATACTTTAGTCAATACACAAAATATAGAAAATACTGCTAACTATTTCAGGATGCATGAAATCATATTCAACGGACGATGTACTGCATAAATCAATGCGTCAAAGTCATCAAAATCTTCTGAAGACTCTTTTCTACTTTTATTCTGTATTTTACATTTTATTGAGTCTAGGAATTACTTTGTGAAATCAATTATGGTAATACTGGCTTAGGGTTAAAATTGTCCTCATTTCAAGAATCCTATTTTTACCCTTTCGTATTTTCGGTTACAAATATTTCAAAATCATATTTCGAAAATATTCTTTTCAAATGATTTTACAAATAACCAAAAACCAGTTTGAAAACTGTTTTTTACAAAAGAATTTCAAAATATCTCCTGACAGAACTCCCAGCCGAGTTCGGTCCGAACTCTGACCGAGTTCGGTCAGTTTGTATTCAAACTTCAGTTGCCTCCAAATCTGCGAGCAACGTCTATTTTGCGAGATATTTGCACCCGAACTCTGCCCGAGTTCTGCCCGAGTTCGGTTGGTGAAAACACCTATAAATAGAGAAGAACTTTTCACTTCAAATCATCAATTCATTCTTCATCTTCTCTTCTCTAATATTCAAGTGTTTTCTAAACGATCTAAGATTTTCAAATCTCACCTACACATCTCTTAGCCAAAAGCCAGTACTATCAGAGTTGATTTAGAGTCTTTTGGTTACTCAAGAGTTGTAAGAGGTCGTTTGAGTTTCAATAACTTTTCTGTTGTGGAGCCGGTCGTGCGCTCGCCTCCAAGCACGGTGTTGTGAAGCCGGTCGTGCGCTTGTCACCAAGCACGATGTTGTAAGAGATTGCAAGCTCTCAGTTAAAGCTTGTGCCATAGTGGATTAACATCGAGCAAGAGTACTCGAGACTGGATTAGTCCTCTCAGAGGGATACCAGTATACATCGCTGTGTCACTGAGTTTGATTCTTCCATCTTTATTTACTGTCTCTTACTTATCTGCCATAGTTTAATTTTTTAATTGGTGATTATTTTCTGCTGCACACACGCACTCTATTCACCCCCCTCTAGAGGTGCTCAACGATCCTACAATTGGTATCAGAGCAGGTTATATTCTCATATAACATACCCTAGAGAGTATATATATGGCAGCCGTGAAATCTATATTCAACGGTGAAGGACAATCCACAAATAGACCTCCCCTATTTGATGGAACAAATTACACTTACTGGAAAACACGTATGACTTTCTTTCTTAAGTCTCTAGATTTTGATCTTTGGTCAATAGTCATTGATGGGTATAAGAAACCACCACCTACAGTGGTTGAAGGTATTCTTATGGAAAAGCCGCATGACAAGAACACCGATGCTGAAAAAGCAAAGGCTAGTCTTGATGCTCGAGCCATCAATGCACTATTCTGTGCAATTGACAAAACCGAGTTCAACAGAGTTTCAACCTGCAAGACGTCTCACGAAATTTGGAAACTTCTTGAGGTAACCCATGAAGGGACTTCCCAAGTGAAAGAATCCAAAATTAGTAGACTGACTCAGGAATATGAATCTTTTAAGATGAAACCCGGCGAGTCAATTACACAGATGTTTACTCGTTTCCTTGATATGACTAATCCTCTGCAATCTCTTGGTAAAGATTACAGCAATCACGAGAAGATTAGAAAGGTGCTGCGGGCTCTAACAAAGAATTGGAATCCAAAGGCCACAGCAATTATTGAAGGAAACGACCTCACCACAATGTCGTTGGAAACTTTGATGGGCAAGCTCATGATCCATGAACTCGACTTGCAAGATTTTGAAGAAGCAATACCAAAGGAGAAAACTATTGCCTTCAAAGCTCATGCAAGAAAGCCGACATACAATGATTCCGATGAAGAATCCTCAAGTGGTTATGAACAAGCCCTACTTGTGAAGAACTTCAGAAAGTACCTAAAGTTTACAAGTAGAAAGAAGAAAGACGTCCAAGAAAGCAATGAAGATGAAACCATATGCTTTGGATGTAAGAAGTCAGGGCACATGAAGAAGGACTGTCCAGCTACCAAGAAGAGCAGTCAATATGACAGATCAAGATCAAGTAGAAAAGCTACAACTGGTCGAAAGTATGCCAACACAAGTATCTGGCATGAAAGCGACGCCAGTGATTCTGAAGAAGAGGATAAACCCTGCGGAAATGCAAATGTCTGTCTTATGGCATTTGACAAGGTATCTTCAAACCCTCTATATGATGAATTTACTTTCGATGAGTTAGAAAATGCCTTTAGCGATTTACTTGAAGAACACAAAAATGTGCTTGATAAGTATAAGCAATCTCGAAAAGAGATTAAGGCATACACAACCGAGTTAGCTAGACTGTCCAATCTTATTCAAGATATTAAAGAGACGTCTACTACCGGTAACACGGAAGAGATAGCCAAACTCAAGGTAGACTATCATGAGGCTATCCTCACTATTCAAAAGAAAGAAAGAGATTATGGTAAGATGCAAAAATTGTATGACACAGAGAAGAGGATGCACTTAGTAACAGAACAGAGACTCTCAGTTATGACTGCTAAATATGAAGAGTCTATTGCAATTTCTAAAAAGTTAGAAATCAAGTTAGGCAAACAGGAAATGCCTGTGACACAGCCTAATTTTAGTCCTAATGCAAAGCATACACCTAAGAGGACTAAAAACAAGAAAGCACAGAAGAAACACGCGTATTATCATGCTTTCACTTATAGGTTCTCCAAGAAACCAAACAAGCATGTGAACACAGTTTCAACCACATCTGGTTCTAAACTGACTTGCACTTATTATGGTATACACGGACACATATCACAGTATTGTCTTGCAAGAAAGCTTGTTGATAACTATACTTTAGTCCGGAGACCTAAAGCTAATCAGCATGGACCCTTCAGAAAATGGGTACCAAAGGATTCATCTACTTGTTTTGTAGGTGGACCCTCAACCCTCTCATGCTAGAAGCAAATGGATCCTCGATAGCGGATGTTCGCGACACATGACTGGTGATGCATCTTTATTCGCTACGCTATCGATGAAGAAAGAAGGATACATCTCCTTCGGAAATAACTTGAGAGGTGATATTATAGGTAATGGTACTGTAGGTATTTCTCCTTATCCAATAATAAAGGATGTTTGTCTAGTAACTGAATTAAAACATAACCTATTGAGCATAAGTCATTTGGCAGATAATGGTTATGGTATCAATTTTGTGAAAGATAAATGTACCATATATGATATGTCATCTGGTGATCCCGTATATAAAGGGATTAGAGAAGACAATATTTATGTTTTCTTTTTGGAGAATACTAATAATGCAGGAAGGTGCCTAGTAGCCAATCAAGATGAAAGCTGACTATGGCACATGAGACTAGGACATGCAAACATGGATACTATCTCACGTCTGAACACAAAGAAGTTGGTAAAAGGACTCCCAGAAATTCCATTCAAGAGAGACATGGTATGTGCTGACTGTGAAAAGAACAAAGCACATCGATCTTCTTTTAAATCCATCAACGCTGTAAGTACTTCGAGACCTTTGCAGTTGATTCATATGGATTTATTTGGTCCAAGTAAAGTCGCTAGTCTTGGCGGTAAACTCTATGCTTTTGTCATTGTTGATGATTTCTCTCGTTTTACATGGGTTTACTTTTTATCAAACAAAAGTGATGCTATTTTTGAATTTCAGATATTTTGTAAAAAGGTACAAAACGAAAAAGGCTTCATGATTACTCGTATCCGAAGTGATCATGGTGGCGAATTCGAAAATTCTGATTTCAAAAAGTTTTGTGATGATAGTGGATATTACCACGAATTTTCTTGTCCTAGAACTCTCCAACAGAATGGTGTTGTGGAGCAGAAGAACCGTACTCTAAGCAAAATGGCTAGAGTCATGCTTAATCAGCATAATCTTCCTAAATATTTTTGGGCAGTAGCTGTTAGTACAGCCTGTCATATTTTAAACAGGGTGTTAATTCGACCTATCTCGAAGAAAACACCATATGAGCTTTGGTTTGGAAGAATTCCAAACATTTCTTCTTTTAAAGTTTTTGGTTGTCGCTGTTTCATCCTGAACACCAAGGATAACTTGGGTAAGTTCGACTCCAAAGCAGATGACGGAATATTTCTCGGATATGCTGCTAAGAGTAAGGGATATAGAATTTTTAATAAAAGATCTTTGATTGTTGAAGAAAGTATTAATGTTACCTTTGATGAGTTGAATAGTCATAGATCTAGCGACAGTGATGATGAAGATGCACCTACAAAGACAAAGAAGAGTTCTGAGAAAGATCCTACCTAAGAGGCAAGAACTGATAAAAGTTCCGAAGATGCAGGAACTGAGAAGAGCCTTGTGAAAGGTATGACCCAAAGATTCGAATCATTGAGATTCAAACCAGATCATCCAAAAACTCTCATAATAGGTGATGTATCCAAAGGTGTAAGTACTCGTTCATCTCTTAGAGATTCTGAAGTAGCAGCTAATGTAGCATTTATTTCACAAATAAAACCTAAGAATGTTGATGAGGCTTTTTCTGATGAATTTTGGATTTCTGCCATACAAGAGGAACTTAATCAATTTGAGAGAAACCAAGTTTGGGAACTCGTTCCTAAACCTATTGGTCAATCGATAATTGGTACCAAATGGGTATTCCGAAATAAACTTAGTGAAGATGGACAAGTTCTACGCAACAAAGCACGTCTAGTTGCACAAGGTTATAATCAAGAAGAAGGAATTGATTATGATGAGACCTATGCTCCTGTTGCTAGACTAGAAGCCATCCGCATGTTTTGCGCTTTTGCTTGTTTTAATAATTTCAAACTTTTTCAAATGGACGTGAAAAGCGCATTTTTAAATGGTTATTTGAAAGAAGAGGTTTTTGTGAAACAACCCCCTGGTTTTGAAGATTTTCAAAAACCTGATCATGTTTTCAAGCTTAAGAAAGCACTTTATGGACTCAAACAAGCACCTCGTGCTTGGTATGAACGCCTAAGCGCCTTCTTACTTGATAATGGATTTTCAAAAGGCAAGATTGATACTACTCTTTTTATTAAATCCATGAATAATGATATACTTCTAGTGCAAATTTATGTAGATGACATTATCTTTGGTTCTACTAATGAACAACTCTGTCAAGAATTTGCCAAGTGTATGTAGAGTAAATTTGAGATGAGCATGATGGGAGAGCTGAACTTCTTCCTAGGATTGTAAATCAAACAACACTCGAACGGAACATTCATCAACCAAGCCAAGTACACGAAGGACATACTGAAGAAGTACGACTTCGAGAATGTAAAGCCAATTGGGACTCCTATGGCTACATCTACAAAGCTTGATGTTGATGAAAGTGGCAAACCTGTTGATCAGCATAAGTATCGAGGTATGATTGGTAGTTTATTATATTTAACTGCTAGTCGCCCTGATATTATGTTTAGTGTTTGCATATGTGCACGATATCAGGCAAACCCTAAGGAATCACATCTTAGTGCCGTTAAGCGTATCTTCCGATACCTTAAAGGAACTTCTACAGTTGGCTTATGGTATCCCAAAACCAAATCCTTTGACCTTATAGGTTACTCGGATGCGGATTTTGCTGGATGCAAAGTGGACCGTAAAAGTACCAGTGGCACATGTCATTTCTTAGGAAAGGCCTTAGTCTCTTGGTTTAGCAAGAAACAAAATTCAGTAGCATTATCAACAACTGAGGCTGAGTATATCGCCGCAGGACGTTGTTGTGCTCAAATTTTGTGGATGAAGCAAACCTTAGAGGACTACAATCTGCACTATACAAATGTTCCTATTTATTATGATAACACTAGTGCAATTAATTTGACTAAGAACCCTATCTGTCATTCACGCACAAAGCACATAGAAGTTAGACATCATTTTTTACGTGATCATCAACAACACGGAGATATTTGCTTAGAATTTATTGATACTGAACATCAACTAGCTGATATTTTCACTAAACCATTGGCTGAAGACCGTTTTAACATCTTGAGGCA
Organism: Iris pallida; assembly: GCA_029216955.1. NCBI lineage: Eukaryota > Viridiplantae > Streptophyta > Magnoliopsida > Asparagales > Iridaceae > Iris > Iris pallida. The sequence goes on from JANAVB010043019.1 coordinate 6,423,330, forward strand.
TGAGCTCGGCATTCTTGAATTCTCGGATTCTTAAAACATATGGTAATTAAAACTGTATTTATAACTTGACAATTTATTATTTAATGAAAATTATTTTTGGGGACAAACTTACAAAGGGTATGTCTGTCACCACGGCTACGGTCGAAGCGAAGCGGTACTTAAGAGTTCCCCGGTGAACCACCGTTAGCTGGGACAACCCCTATAGTTAACCCAAAAATAATAGCAGTTATTTAATAAACCAGTCAAATGTTACTTTTTACAGTCTTTATTTACCTGACTGCTTTGATTGTCTCGGGAATGCAAGTGGCCGAACTCGGCCCGAACTCTGACCGAGTTCGGACCGAATTCGGACCGAGTTCGGTCGGCGCTGTGATGGTTCCAGAACCGAACAGCCGGCCCTAGCACCTATTTAATTCATTCTTTCTTCCACTTTTTCTCCACACCAAAACGTGGAATACTTCCATCTCCTACTAGAAATCCTTTCTCCTTCTTCTTTGCAAGGAATCGACAAGTTCAAGTGGGCGATCTTCTTCCTCAAGGCTCCGAAACGTCAATGAGGAAATTCTTCTCAAGGTGCTTCCTCCTCATCCGACTACACTCCGGCAAGTCTCTTCAGTCCAGCCAAACCTAGAGATCCCGAGGAATATGATAGCACTTTGTTTCCCGACAAAGACTTCTCCGATCTCTGGTTTGATTCTTTCTCTCTTCGTCATATTTGTGCTGGAGCCTTCGTCAATTTTACAACTTTCTTTGAATATGCTCCTGTTTTTGATCAACTTGGATACCGTGACTTTTTCGAGGTCCAAGATAGCATTTACGACAATGCAGTCCGTATGTTTTACTGCAATTTGCAAGTAAAACAAAACGGGAATTTCTATTCCTGTATTGCTGGACAGGAATTAGAATTTAGCGCCACCGATATCAGTGAATATTTTCACATTCCTGATCTTGGTGATGCACTTGTTGACATCCACCATGTTCAATTCCCTGCCGATGTCACTTTAGCTTCCTTTAGGGAATTGATTTGTCACCCTACTCCTCCTCCCCGGAGAATCTTTTCTAGATATCTAAACCAAACTTTTTACGAGCTTCATCGTATGATTTTCTCGGCCCTTCTTCCGAAGAAAGGCTCTACCGATGAAGTTACATTCTTGGAACTTTCTGCTCTTTATCACATTCATTTTGGAATTCCTTTCTCCGTTCCAAAAACTATGATGTCTTGGATGCTCAGCTGCAAGAATGCAGGTAGGAACCTAGTCTTTCCTATGCACCTAGCTAGTATTTTTCGACGTTTTGAGATTGATCTCGAAACGTGTGCCATTTCTTCTCCACCTGTTGAGTTGACCCGCTTTCGTCGGTTTCCTCAACCTCCTGGTGCTGCTCCTGCTGTCCCAGCTGCTGATGCTGAGGCCCCTCCAGCTGATGCTCATCCTGCTCCGGCCCCTGCCCCAGGACTTGATCAGGCATTCTACCAGCGGTTTGATGATTTCGTTGCCGTTTCCATGCAACGTTATCAGGACTCCGAGTTCCGGCACATTTCTCAGGCCCAGGTGCTGAGAAACAGTATTGCCGATCTCCACTACAGCCTGGTTCAGGATCCAGTCCGTCCACTCACTATCCTTCCACACCCGGCTTTCTCTGGTCCTCGTTTTACTGATGAGGTCACTTTTCAGTATTTCGACCCGACCACTGCCTATTTCCCTCATGATCCTCCCGGTGCGGACGACCCAGCGTTGTGATATGGATTCAGCCATGGGATAGTGGATTTAGTTTTGATTTAGTTGATGCAGTTTATGTAGTAGTTTTATTTTTATTTCATGTCTAAACTGTTTCAGTTAGACTTTATCAGTTGTACTTTTTGGATTATTAGTGGAACCTCTATGATATTTCAGTTTATTATAGTTCATTTTATTCCAGTTGTCTATGCTGTGATTACTTCTTTTTACTTCACTTTGTCGTGTCTATTCTATTGTTGGCTTCATGATTTACGGGGGAGCCTATTTATTTTACTACTTGACAAAGGGGGAGAAAAAGAGTATACCAAACGCATATCCAAAACAAAAACAATTCAATTTTCAGGTATTTTTGTTATTTTGTTCTATTTGATATAAATATATTTTGGTATAGACTCAAGTTTGTCAATTATCAAAATGGGGGAGATTGTTGGCCCATTCCACGGTCACACCCGATTTCGATAATCAACATATACTTTAGTCAATACACAAAATATAGAAAATGCTGCTAACTATTTCAGGATGCATGAAATCATATTCAACGGACGATGTACTGCATAAATCAATGCGTCAAAGTCATCAAAATCTTCTGAAGACTCTTTTCTACTTTTATTCTGTATTTTACATTTTATTGAGTCTAGGAATTACTTTGTGAAATCAATTATGGTAATACTGGCTTAGGGTTAAAATTGTCCTCATTTCTAGAATCCTATTTTTACCCTTTCGTATTTTCGGTTACAAATATTTCAAAATCATATTTCGAAAATATTCTTTTCAAATGATTTTACAAATAACCAAAAACCAGTTTGAAAACTGTTTTTTACAAAAAAATTTCAAAATATCTCCTGACAGAACTCCTAGCCGAGTTCGGCCCGAGTTCGGTCCGAACTCTGACCGAGTTCGGTCAGTTTGTATTCAAACTTCAGTTGCCTCCAAATCTGCGAGCAACGTCTATTTTGCGAGATATTTGCACCCGAACTCTGCCCGAGTTCTGCCCGAGTTCGGTTGGTGAAAACACCTATAAATAGAGAAGAACTTTTCACTTCAAATCATCAATTCATTCTTCATCTTCTCTTCTCTACTATTCAAGTGTTTTCTAAACGATCTAAGATTTTCAAATCTCACCTACACATCTCTTAGCCAAAAGCCAGTACTATCAGAGTTGATTTAGAGTCTTTTGGTTACTCAAGAGTTGTAAGAGGTCGTTTGAGTTTCAACAACTTTTCTGTTGTGGAGCCGGTCGTACGCTCGCCTCCAAGCACGGTGTTGTGAAGCCGGTCGTGCGCTTGTCACCAAGCACGGTGTTGTAAGAGATTGCAAGCTCTCAGTTAAAGCTTGTGCCATAGTGGATTAACATCGAGCAAGAGTACTCGAGACTGGATTAGTCTTCTCAGAGGGATACCAGTATACATCGCTGTGTCACTGAGTTTGATTCTCCCATCTTTATTTACTGTCTCTTACTTATCTGCCATAGTTTAATTTTTTAATTGGTGATTATTTTCCACTGCACACACGCACTCTATTCACCCCCCCTCTAGAGGTGCTCAACGATCCTACACCCTCATGCTCAAAATTAAAAATAAATCATCCTAATGACATAGTTAGGCTCTAGGTCAGACAGTCTCTAGGGTTTCACTAGCAGCACATCAAAATCACAAGTCATGACTTAAAACAAATTTAAATTGATTAAAAATTACCAAAAATTATAATGTGATATAATATCAATAAATAATAATATAATTTCAAAAGTTCAAAATTACCCTCATTTGAAAAACTGGGTTTTACAATCCTACCCCCTTAGAAAAAATTTGTCCTCGAAATTAAGATGATCGTAACCCTACTAGGTCAAACCCCCAATCAAATTAAGGTCGATAGATAACATGCAACAAAATCCTACTGGTCGTGATTCCATAGTCTCGATCAGGGTAACTACGCTATCTAACATATCACAGCATATCCTGGCAGGTACTAATGGAATCACACATGAAGGTGGGGAGGAAGAATGAGAAGGATAAACCTGCTAACCCATCACCTGCAGCGTCGGTCTCCTCGACCGCAATCGTAAAAGCTCCACCTCTCTGGTGCTGAGCTACAGGTGGCCTAGCTCCCTCAAAAGGAGGTACAAAGGGACAATCTATCTTCTGGTGGGCTTTAGACCCACAGGAATAGCAAACCTTCAACCTCTTCCTACACTACTCCCTGGTGTGTCCCAACTTCCTGCAGTAGGAACAACTTATCGTCTTCGGGTCTTGACCCCGATACTGATGTTATACTTGCTGAACCATAACTGGTGCCTGTGTCTGCCGAATCTGTACGTAAGGCCTCATGGCCTGGCCTCCGCTGCTACTGGCTCCCTGAAAGTCTCGACCCTTCTTCAGTTTTAGCCCCAGGTCGTCCTCTGCCGCCATAGCTCCTGCCAAGATCTCTGCGAAGGTAGCATTCCGGTCACTCTTAGTCAGTGATCGAACCTCCCTGATCAACCCCCGACGGAACTTCCTAGCTTTCGTCTTATCCGTCAAATCATCTATAAACCTGGCCAACCGGCAGAACTCTCCGGCATACTCTGCAACTGTCTGGTTCCCCTGAACCAGACTCTCGAACTGCGCCTCGATGCCTCCTAGTGCCACATCTGGAAAGAATTGTTTCTTGAACAGCTCCTTGAACTGTTCCCATGTCTGACCCTCTGTTTCCACTCGAGGATCTATCTGGTACCAGGTACGAGCTAGGTCCTGCATCTGACTGCCCGCTGCCTCAATATGAAGTATGGCTGGTATCTCCGCCAGCCGAAAAATCTCCTCGATGTGCTCAATCCAGTCATCTATGTAGTAGATGCCCTCTGTACCAAGAAAGTCTTTAGGGTGCATCTTCTGGAAGTCCTGGATGTCCTTCTCCTTCCGGAAAGACAGCTGCTGCGGCCCCTGAGTAGCCACCATCTCCACAGTCGTATGGACCAGCTAGTGGGCCTCGTCGATCCTCTGACGGAAGTCGGCAGTCTGACTCTGCTGCTGCTACTGGTGAGACGCCAGAATCCTCTCCATAAAGGAAAATATATGGGCAATATCAACCAATCCTGCAGGTGGCCGCGGGTGCTGCTGCTGAAATATCTCAGGAATGACTGGGATCGTCCTCTGAACAGGTGGAGACACACCTCCAAAGGCTACAGTCGTTCCTGTCTGATCAGGAATAGAAGGTGCTACAGTCCCAGTATTCTGCTGCACTGGATGAGAGGTGGCAGACCCCTCTCCAGCGGCTGCTGTACCAGAGCGATGTGATCGTATCTCCACCATCCTGAAGACAGATCAAAAAGGAAGTCAATACTGAGTAGGAATCGATAAAATCAAGGAGGACAGTTTATTTCAAGAAGACAAATCAGTAAAATATGTATATGGCGTTAATTGAAGCAAAATTTTTCCTAACTGTGATTGAGTACCTCTCCGTTAAAGACTATCTCTCAATCCTATCGCAGCATGTAGTGATACTCTACTTCGAATACCACTACATAAACTCGACCTGCATGGGCCGCCACTAAAAATGTGTCACGACCTGCACCCACTGTGAGGGTACGAGTACGTAACAACGCCCAGCCTACGCCGGAGTGTCGGCGGTAGAACGCTGTTCTAGGTCACAATCTAACCAACAACTCATGCAATTATATAATGTACTTGTCAAAATCTCAACTCCGAACGGAGGACAAGTATATATATAATAGAATCTCAATCACAGTCTAAGCACGATATGATAACCCAGAAGTTTATAACTAAGCCAAAATACAACAATAAAACCAACTACTAAAATAATATATTCTCCAACAATCTCAAAACAAACATATCTCAACTTATTTATAATTCAAGTTCTAAAACATGAAAACTAAACGAAGTCAACTAGCTAGTATTCCGATCACTCCTGAGTGTCGGGACCAAAGGTAGCTAAGCCATCTCCTGGTCCATTGTAAGTAGGGCAAGTGTCATCGGGACAAGCATCTGTAATATTTTCAACAGGTCCAGTCAGGACAGGAACGAGTACAACTCATCAAGAAAACCCAAGTAAATGACAGAGAACTATAAAGCAGTTATAGACAGTTTTATTGATGAACATGGTAGTTTATATTCAGATAATGGTATAGAGAAACAGATAAGATATAAGGAAAGTAAAGTAACAAAAATAAGAGAAGAATCATGGCAATGAAGACCGTAAAATAAAATTCTAACTTAACTAGAGTAACATGATAAGTCCAAATATTAAATGTAAACAAGTGTAAATCCTATGTAAATCCAGTACGAGATGAATCTAATACAAGATGAATCTAGTACAAGATGATTCTAGTCCGTGATCAAGAATCCAGGTAAGACCAGCTATATTCTAACAGTGTGTTTTAAAATACTGAGATCGACATGTAAACGGCTGTAGGTATCAGGCACATCTCTCACTGATCAGGCGAGAGATGGCTATGCTTCCAGTAGATTTTAGTATGAGATTCCAGATTTTGGGTATGTCTACATGTCTTACTCAATATTTTCCCGCCCCGTAATACAAGTGAATCCAGAATCCGACACGAGAATCGAGATGAGTCCAGCCAAACATGATGATACTAGTAATGATTCCAGAATGATTCCAGTAATAGAGGCCAGACAATATGGTATGCGTGTCGCATACATGAATCTAGAGATATCCATACGTATTGTAACAGAGAATCACATAAAACTAACTAGAACTGAAGTACAGTAATTGACAAATAAATGAGAGAACAATCAGAGAATGTACTCGTTTGATACTCTGAAAATAGTAGTGTAATATCAGATATCTGCACCGGAGTCACAATGTCCTAAATAGAGCAGTACAGGTTATAATGTGTTTAAAAATAAGATAAATGAAGTTTATGATGCAATCTACATGATTCTAAGTCAAATCTAGGTCAAACTCAACTCTAAGTCAAACCTGGTCAACTGTCTAGGTCAAACTAGGTCTAAGTCAAACTTGGTCAACTCTGGGTCAACCCAAGTCAACATCTAGTCAAACTAGGTCAATTGGTCACATTTAGACTCAATGTTGACTTTTGGTCAACTCTAGTCAAACTCTATATCAAGGTAATCTCCTAAGTTACCCACATAACCAAATACCTATATCCATCATACTCTATCTCATATATCAACCTTACCTCAACTAACCATAACATATTACGTAAGTATATACTCAGGCATATATACATAACAATAACATTTCCTCCCTTAAACCCTCCAACTTAATATTTCCCCATTTTGTAACACACCCTAGCATACCCACTCTAATTCTCACATGGGACACTAACCCCCTTCTCTCAAATCCTTCACATAGATACTCACACATACTCACAATACCCTATAACCCATATATCTATACATGACCTTTACATATCTATAGATAGACACACACACAACACTGCTAATCCCTCATACCTCCTTCTCTGACTTATAACTGATACTAACTTGGTGCATCAACTCCTCACACAATCCTACAAATATTTCACTAACACTTACACCCTCCCCTAAGAATCCAGGATACTCAAATTTCCCCCCGGATACCCACTAAACTAACTTATACTCATCTAACCCACACTCCCAGATATGCTCATGCAACCTACACTTATACTCAATGACAGCCTACACACACAGGGGCAGCCTTATGTGCCAGTGCCCTGCTATAGGCAGGGCCTATGCTAGTTGCTACTGCTAGTGTAGACCCCAATGCTACTCACTGTTCTGAGAGCCTAACCCGAGCCCTCTATTCAAGCCAATGGCCAAACTCAAATGGCCAAGTGCCACTGCTGCCATGCTCTACAGCCTGCAGATGGCCAAGTGATATTGCAAAGACCATATGCCAAGCTTCCTACAGCAATAGCCAATGGCCAATTGCAATACTGGTTTAACTGATACAGCCTAATCCTAACAATACCCATATCGAATTCAAACCCCAACTCTCAGGAATTGAATCAATCCAACTCTTACTTACTCATTTTAGATTTATATATCTATATTCAAACTCAACTGTCAAACTATTCTAATTCAATATCCCAACAATCTCATCCTAACTCAGGTATAGAACATCCCTCCCTCTAACATATTGAATCATGAAATTAATGAATCAGTAAATTAAACCCAATATCAGTGATGTGTGTGTGTGGATGTGACATTGTGACATGAGTTAAATAGGGTGATGTGTGTCAATATGGATTCTCAGTTTTACAAATGAACCCAAGATCAGTTTACAACATCAAAACCAGTTTTCTTTGTATCAATTCAACCCAACTACAATACAATACTCAGTTTTAAACCCCGTATCTAAATCCCATGTTCAAACCCAACTGTCCAATTCATTTCAATCCTCAATTAAACCTTATATCCATATAAGGAATATACATATAGGTACATATATGTTCAGTTTGGATATTGCATTAACTGTAATGTATATGGAAATCAATCTCAAATGTAATCATATGCACATACAACCCAAATCAAATATCCCAATGATCCCACATAAACACATGTTTAAACACTATCAAATTATCATTAATTAGCAATTTTCATTAACATTTAGAAACTCAGAATGCTCTTCAGTGAACATAGTATCAGAAAAATACGTAGAAACCCAAATCGACATAGGAAAACCTAATAAATTATCAAATTGATTGTGCCAACACATAGTACACACGTGTACGTGTCATAGGGATGCATTCGTGTCTATAAAATAGGACACAAGGTGTCCAAGTGGTGCCAACACGCGTGTCACTGCTCTGTGTATAGGACTGCCTCGTGCAGCGAGGACACAGCTTCATGCACACGACATGTGATACGGTAAGCCACGTGCACGTATCCCTAGGTTCGTCAGGACTAGAAGAACATGTCTAGGTGTCTGTTCCGTGTCCACGTGAATCGTGTCGCGTGTACGAGACGCGTATCAGGACGTGTCTGTACGCGTATGTGCGTGTGTGCAATTTCAGTACGGGTCGGTTTTCTTTGTATACACTAAACAAGGACCCGTAAAATTTTCTGGGTGTCGTTATCAGTCACTAGGCCTACGTGTCCACCAAATTTCATAGCACCTGGTGCCGTGTCGTGTCCTGTGTCAAGCCCGTACAGTAGGGGACTGCACGGGCACGGTGCAGTATCTTGTGCGCATTATGCGTGTCCATTTTGGACACAAAAATCTACCAAATCGTGTTCAGTCTTTAACATAATTAATATACACATTAAGAGCTTCAAAAACATGTAATTAGTTTTGGAAAATACAAAAATCCATTTCTATGTGGTATTTCAACAAACACTTGCACATACACATACACACGTGCCCGATACGGACACAAAACAGACACGGTTTCCTACCAAACATGAGGGACAGCAAGGGGACACCTAGATATAGCTGTAGGAGCGTAAAAAGTGCTTCAAAGAAAGAGTCATCTCATTCATAAGTGATCTGTTTTACGCCAAGCAGAGCGGTTAATCTCTTTACGCCCAAGACAAGGCTAATCGCTTTACGCCTAAGCAGGCTGATCATTTTACGCTCGGGTCTACACCCATGGTTTTACGCCAAGGACCAATCAGCCACTTTTACGCTGGACAAAGCTGTCAAATCTCGCATTTAATTGAAACTCTTACATGGAGATATTAATGATGGCATATATCACAAAGGGATTTGTTTTTACACAGAGACCAATATTGTCGTTTAGTGTGTGGATTGAGCTACTTTATGCTCACACTACGGCTTCTTTTACGCACGAAGATTATACGAGCCTTTACGCTCAACAGTCGACGTGTGCGTAAAGTCTATTTGAGCTGCTTTTATGCTCAAGGTTATTTAATAACCACTTTACGCGGGAAGTCTATGTCAGGGCTATTTTACGCTAAATCTACTGCTTTACGCTCAGAGTACATTGGGGCTATTTTTACGCCCTATTCTCCTCCACCAGTTTGGAACGCGGTCTGTCTACATGGCTTTCATGCCATTCTTTTCGAAGAACGTGTGTATATGCATCCTATTCTTACGGAAATGATGGGACACATATCAACATATGCAGAGGTTGGCTTCGATCGTGGGTGGCAGTTGTTAGCGTAAAGATGGAATTTTTGCTGAGTTTTTATGCACAAGAGCCCAAGTCTATAAATAGACTTATTTTTTCTCATAACACATACACAGAGACAGGAAAGAATACAGATCAGAACTTAGAGATTTTGATTCTCCAGAGCATTTCTCTTCAACCTTTCTTTCAGAACAGAGTGAAGCAAAGCAGGAAAGCATTCGGCCTCGCCATCAGTGCCCAAGTGCGTCGATACCTTTCTGGTGACTTAGTTCTTCCAGTTGTTCTACTTCAAGCAGTGATCTTCATCATCATCATATGGTCCAAGGAACAAAGTGATCATTTACGAACCAGACTTCCATAGCAATACTTTTCCAGAATCAAATTTGTACTTCTTGTACTTTTTCTCGTTTTATTTTCAAAAGCCAATTTCTCCAAGGCATTTTGTTAAGTGAAACAAAAATGGCGACTCTGCTGGGGACGACCTTCTCCTCTGACGAGGAGGCAATTGCTCAATATGATGATGTTTCGGTCGGTTCGACCAAGAAGACCCTGGTTGTGCACTTCGACCAGACTGCCTACGAAGAAATACTCCGAACTGGGGGTAGTTCTCGCTGCTCTAATTTTCAAAAGTCTCGCAAAGCACAAAAAGTTTGGATCCCTAAATCCAAAGTAGCTACTGATCTCTTTGTTGCTTCTGATAGCAAGGGAATTCTTCCCTCTCCTGTCGTAGGGGCTCCCGTTCCTAACGAGGCAGTCCTTACTTCGACGTTGCACTCTAAGTGTCACAATTTGTCTCCCGTCTGTGACGGTGTAGATGATCAGGTTCCACGCCCACTGCGTAAGAACCAAGTTTTAAAGTTTTACGCCCACTGGATAAAAACCAAGTTTTACGCTCAAGGCATAAGAATGAGTCTCCCATTTGTAATGTGGCAGATTCTAATGCTTCTGAGTGTAAAAATAAGTCTCCCGTCTGTGACGTGGTAGACACACACAAATTACGCTCCTCGCGTAAAACAAAATCTTCCGTCTGTGACGTGGTAGATAATCAATTTTTATGTTTTACGCGTAAAGGTAAGTCTCCTGTCTGTGACAGTGTAGATAAAATTCACAACGATGTTTGCACATCTAATGTGAATGTACCTAAACACATACAGCATAAAAATATTGTTGGTAAAACTTCTGTCCTACACCAACAACCTTCTTATACTGCTTTACGCAAAGTACCAAACTTGCAAATCACGCGCCATGAAGATGGAGTCCTTCGTGCTCAAAAATCTCAAGATTTACGCACACAACTCCAAACGTGTAGAAATGTACAATTTGGTTCTGCGAATGCTGCTAGTAATCTTCTTTACACACAGGGTACTAAACATTTTTCTACCCCTAATGTGATAAAGAAGAATACTCCCTCCACTCCTTCTGACTTACGTGAATTGCTAATGCAAAAGCGTAAGAATTCATAATCTCCGATGACGCTCCCCCAAGAAAAACATCATTGTGAATATCACCAGGTTGTGATCAATTGTTGTTGTTCAGCTTCAAAACGGTCAGTTTTTGATCGATTGTGTTTTAATTCGCTTCAACATCAAGCTGAAGACCAAGAAGATGAGCTGTCATATGCATCAGTCAACATGGCATCTCATACTAACAGAGGAAGACGTCCGAGACGGAATATGTCCCAAACTCCATGTCAAGAACAGTTCAACAGACTTCTTGATTCCTTTGAAGGAGTATATCAGAATACTCGATCAAGAAGACAAAGGCAATTGCAGACTTCTGATTAAGAAGCTGGGGGTACTCAATCTTTTGAATCTGATACCGATAGTGTGGATTCATACTTCTATACAAATCCTTCTGTATCTTCAAGAGAGGTTGAATCCTACGCTGTTGGAGATGAACCAGAGACGTCATCTGCTAATACAGAACAACGTCTCACTGCCGTTGAGCAATCACTGAAAGATATGCTTAATATGGTGCAAAGTATGCATCAGATAATTTTGAATCAGCAAACTGCTCAGCCGACGGTAATAACACCAGTACCAGTAGCAGCACAAACTCAAGATAGTCAAGGGGCTGAAATACCTTTGAATACTCAAGAGCCGGCTGTTAATCAGAATTCTGCATCTCTAGATCCCATCATTCCTGAAGATGTACCACCTCCAGTGGGGGTTACGGTACATCCAACAACCATTCAATCAAATGTGCTTTCCTAAACCAGTGAAGCCATTAAAGCAGTGCGTGAGCTCAAAGCACATTTTGAAGTTTTGAGGCACAAAAATCAACTCCAGAGGTTAGGGATCAAGCAACCTTATCCTCCTCATTGGAATGATGTACCCTTTCTACCGAAATTCAAGCCATAATCTATGGTTTTGTTCGATAGAAAAGCATCTCCCAGTCAATATATCAATTACTTTGATATTATGACTGTACACTTGCAGAAAAATGATGCTCTTCTCACTCGAGTGTTCATCGGGTGCCTGACAGGTTCAGCTTACGACTGGTATCGTAGTTTACCCGATAATTCTATTTCGTCTTTTGACGAATTCAAGACAATGTTTCTCTCCCGTTTCTATGAAGGAGGTATGGACATGAACATGTCTTCCTTGATAGAAATCAAACAAAAGGAGAAAGAAGATACTCGGACGTTCATTGAACGTTTTCGACAGGCTACTTTAAAGATGCCTCCTGGTATGCCAGATTCAGCGTTGATTGATACATGCAAGATGAATCTGCGACCATCCATCGCTGTTTTCACGGGTTCCCAATTCTCAGATTGGGCTTCGTTTATCATAGCAGCAGTTTCTGTCGAGACCAATGGTAGGTTGGCTCGAGAGCATGGGATGATTTTTACTTCAGAAGATAAAGGGAAGAAAAGTAATCCTAGTAATAATCCTGGCAATCGTAATGTGAAGGAAAAAGATACTCTTATGGTCAATCTTTCCAAGAATAAAATGATGCCGAACAATTAAGAATCTTCCAGGCCAAAGGAAGAATATTCTTTTGACGAAAGTGATATCCCAGGGATATTTCAATGTCTGGTGAAGAGTGGTAAACTTCAGATTTCGGATCCAAAGAGGCCTAATGAGGTGAATCTGACTGATAATCCTAAATATTGTATCTATCATAGATACATTAATCATCCTACCAGTGCTTGCTATGTCTTGAAAAAGAAAATCCAAGAGCTGATAAATGGTAGTGCTATTGCTTTAACCAATGATGACCATACGGTTACAACCAATATGGTTTCACTTCAGTTCAGAGATTTTCCTCTACAGAAAGTCCCAGATGGAATTATCCCAATTTCGAAGGCGACGATGAAGATCGTGAATATCCCGCCTGCCAGAGAAGAAAATGCAGGATTACTGCCGCTTACACTAAAGAATGGTGAAATCATGTGGGTACATTCTGACTTAGTGCCTGAGTTGGAAAGTGAAGATAAAACTTTAAAATCCAAGAAGGACAAGAAAGTCAGAACCTGCAACATGATTTCCCATGTTATTCTAGATCCCGATGACTTGGATCACCTATGGGATGGCCTTCCTTTAGAAGATAGACTGAAAGGACTGAACATCTGTCCTCTAAGTCTAGCTCCTCCTACCAAGCTCAAGCTTACTCATCAGCAGTGGCTAGCCATGAATAGTATGACTTTATATCGGGCACAACAAGTCTTTGCTGCTTATGAAAAATCTTCGATAGGGATTTTTCCTCGTATCCTGAATCCTTCTCCTCCCGTAACTACAGTGACATCTATTCTTCATTCTCCTGAGGTTACAAAAGGTCTTGCCTCTTCCTCTTCCTCTGTTGAAACACCTGTCAAAAGTCCGCTGCCCACTCACTTGTATAGTCAGCAATCTGTTCATCTAATGAAGAAGATAGGTTATGACTTTCAAAAGATAGAAGGTTTGAATTATGATAATAGAATACGACTTCCTTTACAGATTCAAAATCAAAATTCCACTGTGGGATTGGGTTCTGAAGCTCCTCGTAACAATCCACACAAGAAGAAGGCTAAGAAAGGGAAGACAAAATTCTGTAATATGGTACTTCCTTCTCCTGAGTCTGAAGAAGAATCTTTTGCTGGTACAAGATCTGGAAAAGAGTACCATAAAGACCATGAGGGATCCTCCAAAGAAGCTGAAGACGTAGTGGAGACACTACCAACTCAATCCTCTTCTGTTCCTGCTAAACCTTCTGTGGTTGAAAAGGGGAAACAGAAAGCAGTACGCTTCGACGTCCCATTGAAGTCTGCTTCCAGTCAGGGGGTAGTGATGAAGCCTTACAAATTTGATATTCTAGCTCAGTTAGCCAATACTCCGGCTAGACTATCTATATTTGAGTTGCTTCGTCTTTCCAGAGAAAGCAGAGAGACTTTGAGTGAAGCTTTACTTCAAGCAGATTTATGCTTGGCTCAACTCAAGACTCCTGATAATATACCAGTATCATGTCCATAATGTCATAGTGTGATGGAAGCAATTCCCAACATCACCTTTACACAAGAAGATATGCTGTTGAAGCATAACAAGCATGACAGACCTTTGTGCTACACTGGGTATATTGGATCCACTGAAATTGATAGGATTTACATTGATCCCGGGTCCTCAATTAGCATAATTCTTCAGAGTATGCTAAGACCCCTGAGGATCCCTACTAGTGATTTGACTTATACTAGTACTACGATAGTCGGTTTTAACTCTGGCAAGAGCAAGCCATTGGGAAAGATTCGTCTGCTTATTCAGATTGGTGATCTTCGAACCATGGTAACTTTCTATGTTATCAACTCAGACGTCTCCTATAATATCCTTTTGGGAAGACCGTGGATTCATGAGCACAATATTGTGCCATCAACTCTCCACCAATGCTTCAAGTATGTAGATTCCCAAGGAGTTGTGAAGACTAAGTTTGTTGATATCAATCCCTTCAAGGGTGTCGAAGCCTATTTTTCTGATTCAAGACTTTATAAACAAGAGTATGTGAAAGAGATATCAGACATGGCTGAAGATCAATCACCTACCGAGGATCAGTCTATTAATGAAGATCTGCCAGAGGAGCAACCTTTGAAGATCATAGTCAAGGGACGAATCCAATCCTAATCTGTCAATGATCAACCTCTGATAATCAAGGTTAAAGGAAGAACTCAAACTTCATCTGAAGAATCAACAAATATTCCTGCTAAGAGCCAAGTTCAACCTTTTATGATCAAGGTCAAAGGACGTACTTCTTGTATGAATGATCCAGAACTATCATTGATTGTCAATCTTGGCAAAACTACGCAGAAGACAGATAATGGTCCACTGATGATTAATTCGAAGCGTAGCAGTCAAATTGTAAATGATGTAAATATTGATTATTCTATACTTTTTGATATCAATGAAGATTTCCTTTTCAAGTATATGGCTGTCAAGTTTATCGAAAGAATGACTTTATCTTCTGATAATCAAAGTCATTAATATAAAGACGACATTGAGCCAGAAGAAACTATATACATCGATCATAAGGAAAATTCTTTTCCTCCTCATGTAGATGTTGGACCTTATGCTCAAAGGTTCCTAACATCTTCTCCTTATCTTCTACCTGTGGCCGCTTCATCACAAGCTTGCGTAACTTTTAGACGTCACGAAGAATCTTATTTCGTGGTCTCGTCTGATAAGAAAAACAAGCACCAAATTGTGTTTGGCCTGGCTAGAAACATCCCTGTTGCTCAGGCAGATGAGCTGAAAGATAAAGACAAGGGAAGAATCCGAATTGACAAGTATAGTCAACAATCTATCAAGATTATCCAGAACATGGGCTATGATTTGAAGACCATGCAAGGTCTCAGTCAAGGCAAGGGTAGACGACTACCATTATGTGGTGATCCATTTAACCAAAAGACTCGTCATGGGTTGGGATATGATCCGTCCCACATGTTTAATGACGATATACAAAAAGAATTCTCTTCTAGCTCTTCGCAATCATCAGATTCAGAAGAAGTCCAATTAACTGATATGTCGCGTTCCTCAGATAATAAATCTGAGCAAATATTTTCAGCTTACATGGTTCAAATTGATGGTGAATCAGAGCCATTTGAGAATGATCCTTGGGCACAACAGATGGATACTCAATGGAAACTCCGTTTGGAACAGCGACAGCCACCTACAGAAGATGAGGTCATCCAGATTGATGTTGGGGATGGAACTACGTCCAAACCAATATTCATCAGTAAAAATCTCGCTGAAAATGAAAAGGAAGAGTTGATAAAACTTATCAAAGAATATATTGACATCTTTGCATGGAGTTATGAGGATATGCCAGGGTTAGATTCTAAAGTTGCTACTCATAAACTCAATATTCTGCCCAATGTCAAGCCTGTAAAACAACAGCAATGGCGCTTTAGGCCAGATATGATGGATGCAATTGAAACAGCAGTCAAAAAGTTGATCACATGTGGATTTGTTCGTGAAGAGCAACACCCGGATTGGGTTGCCAATATTGTTCCTGTCATGAAGAAGAACGGAAAAGTCCAAGTTTGTATAGATTATTGAGATCTTAATGCAGCTTGTCCAAAGGACGAATTTCTACTTCCAATTACAGATGTCATGATAGACAATACATGTGGTTTTGAACGCATGTCTTTCATGGTCGGATTCTCAGGATACAATCAAATCAAGATGCATCCAGAAGATGAGAAGCACACCGCTTTTCGTACACCCCTTGGGGTCTACTGCTATACAGTTATGCCGTTTGGTCTTAAAAATGCCGGTGCCACGTATCAACGGGCTATGAGCAACATCTTTCAAGAACATCTACGGAAGATAGTTGAATGCTATGTAGATGACATTGCTGTTAAAAGTCGATCAAAGAATGATCACATTCAGGACTTGAGGACAGTATTTGAATTGATGCGCCAGCATCAATTGAAAATGAACCCTACTAAGTCTTTCTTAGGGGTTTCCAGTGGCAAATTTTTAGGATTTGTCATTAATTCTCAGGGTATCCACGTTGATCCTGATAAGGTTAAGGCAATTCTTGAAATGCGTCCTCCTCGTAATCTGAAAGAACTCCGTGGCTTTCAGGGTCGTATTGCTTATATCAGAAGATTTATATCTAATCTTTCTGAAAGATGTCAACCTTTCTTCCATCTATTAAAGAAAGGCCTATCTTTTGTTTGGGATGAAGCGTGTCAGAAAGCCTTCAATGACATTAAGCAATACCTTACAAACCCACCTGTTCTGGTACCCCCGGTGGTAGGAAGGCCATTTTTGCTATATGTTCGAGCCTTAGATCATTCACTTGGCGCTCTTCTTGCACAGAAAAGTGATATGGGTCATGAGCAAGCAATATATTATCTGAGCAGAATGATGGTCGAAGCTGAACACAGGTATACTCCTGTGGAAAAAGAATGTCTAGCTTTGGTTTTTGTCGTCCAAAAGACAAGATATTATGTGACAGGGCATACTATTCATGTCATCTCCAGAATAAATCCCATTCGGGTATTGATGAGAAAACCTAGCATTCTTAACTCTAGGTTGGCCAACTGAACGATGTTGCTTACTCCTTATGACATGGTTTATGTACCTCAAAAATCAATAAAGGGTCAAGCATTAGCCGATTTCTTAGCTGCTCACCCTATACCTGAAACATCAAAATTATATGCGGACATTCCAGATGAAGTCGTGGATTGTAACCTGACTTTGAAGAATGACATATGGCAATTATATTTTGATGGGGCATCACGAGTAAGACCTAAAGGCAATATTGTCTCTGGGGTAGAAATCGGCTTGGTTTCTCCTAACAAAATGGTCATATACCGTGCCTATTCTCTCAATGAGCCATGCTCCAACAATGTAGCAGAATATAATGCTCTATTGATCGGTCTCCAAGTAGCAAAACAACTGGATATTGAGTTCCTAGAAGCTTATGGAGATTCTCAATTGATCGTTAATCAAGTTAGAGGGACTTATGAAGTCAGAAATCCTGATCTCATCCCTTATCATCACGTGGTAGTCGAGTTGGTCCTTTCATTCAAAGGATTCTTTATTGAATTTGTACCACACTCTCAGAATGTGGAAGCTGATGCTCTTGCTAGTTTAGCTGCAGACCTGGCTGTTCCAATCCGAAGACAAAATATAATTACATTGTTGGATCGAGACTTGTTCTGTGTTAAGAATAATTTACATATTGAACAAAGTTATACTACAGAGTCAAGTTCCCAACAAAAAGATTGGAGAGCTCCATTCATTGATTATGCAGTCCATAGGATTTTGCCTGAAGATCCAAAAGAAGCTGCATCAATCAAAAGACGATCGTTTCGATTTTATTACGATTCGTCTTTACATATGCTATACCATCGTTCTTATGATGGACTCTTGCTGCGTTGTCTCTCAGAAAGTAAAGCTAAACAAATGCTGCGAGAAGCTCATGATGGTATTTGTGGTGCTCATCAACCAGGTCCTAAATTATAAGACCGTATTCGAAGAATGGGGTATTATTGGCCTTCTATGATAGCAGATGCTATAGACTATGCCAGAAGATGTAAAGCATGTCAGATTCATACTGATTTTATTCATCAACCGTCTGAATTTTTACATCCTACAGCAGCCTCTTGGCCCTTTGAAGCTTGGGGTATGTATGTCATTGGTCCTATTAACCCACCTTCTGTTAAGGGACATCGGTTTATATTAGCTATAACCGATTACTTTTCTAAGTGGATAAAAGCAATTCCCCTTGCTGAAGTGAAAACATCTAACGTGATCAGCTTCATCAAGCACCATGTCATTTATCGCTTCGGGATCCCTCGACGAATAATTCATGACAATGGTCCAAATTTTGCCAGTCAGGCATTTTATCGATTCTGTGATAAGAATCGAATTCAGAATTTGGCTTCTACGGCTTATAATCCAGCTGCTAATAGTTTAGCCGAAGCTTTCAATAAGACGATCATTAAAATTCTCAAAAAGTTTGTCTCTTCTAATAAATGTGATTGGAATGAGAAACTTGGAGAGTGTTTATGGGCTTATCGAACAACAGTCTGGACTCCTACTGGTTTTACACCATTCTCATTGGTTTATGGATGTGAAGCAGTCCTCCCATTGGAAATCCAGATCCCATCTCTACGAATAGCCGTTGCTAATGAGCTAACTACAGAGAATAATGATCGCTTACGACTCCAAGACCTTGAAGGATTGGATGAGAAGCGTCTTCAAGCACAACAACACATTGAATTATATCAAGCCCGCATATCTCGAACTTTCAATCGTAAAGTTAAAGAGAGGATATTCAAAGTTGGCGAACTTGTATTAGCCGTTCGGAGACCGATGGTGATGACTCATAAAAGCAAAGGGAAATTCCAAGCAAAATGGGAAGGCCCTTATGTAATTGAGTCCGTATTTTCCAATGGCGCCTATCGGTTATCAAAGCCCAATGGAGATCTACTCATGATGCCAATCAATGGCAAATTTCTTAAGAAATACTATGTTTAAAAAAAAGGGGAGACAGAATGGAAATAAAGTCTATTTTATTACTATTTTTGTTCAAAACAAAAGGTCAAGGACGAGGACCACTGCCTTCCCTCAGTTAATGTCAACAAGGCATTGTTGCCTGAGTTCATAAAAAACTTACAGGCGGCCATCCTCAGCGCTTCTTCTTTAGGAGTTTTTCCTGCTCTACTAAGAACGCAAGGATATCTTGTGGTGGCCTGGGCGTAGAAGAGTTGTTGCCTACTTTAGTCGGGCCTGCTACTGTTGGCTCAATGGGACACATCTCAGTGACGTCCTCAATTTTCCTGGAGGCTTCATTCTTTTGCTGTACATCCTCAGAAGACATTCTCAATTGAGGAATAGAAATAAGAATGAAATGATTACAGAGAGTTCTCGCCTATTTATAGAAGAGGACTGTTGATGAACCGGTCTTTTGAAATTAAGAACAACTTTTTATTCCCGAAAAGACCTGTCCATTCGTTCTATCTGGTTCATTCATTTAATTACAGAATCGAATCAATGTTTTCTTTTCCCAAAAATTATGATTCATTCATACGTTAAGACGGACTTATATGCTCATGACATCTGTCTCCTTATTCCCCAGCTACCAAAGTTTGGTTAAGCTGATTTCTTGTCTCCTGGGAGAGGGATTTTAAATCTTCTATTTGATCAATTGATTAAAAAAAAGTGGGATTTGTTATTTATCATGTTTTCAGAACTTCTGGATAAATACTAAATCTACCTTCTTTTCCTATCTATCATTTCCATTTTGACCTCTGCATAGATATTAATCTAATTTTCTTTTGAGTTCTTACATACTATCATGTCCATATTACCTCCGATAGCATTGTATACTCTAAAAATAGAAGACAAGATTTTATTATCTATCATGTCCATATTTCATCTAGATAGATACAAATCATTGAGCATAGAAGAATTATCATTTCCATTCTCATATCTTAAAAGTCTATTACACTTCTTAGACTTTCTTACAAATCATAATGGAAATCTATTACATCTTGGATTTTCATTCTATACACACAACGATAACCTAATGGAGATCTATTTCTTCTTTGGATCTCCTTTGTCGGATTCGTTGTTGGTGTCAATTCCTTGCTGTCTGAGCCTCAGTGGCGACCGGAACAGTAGGAATCAAACTTTGGTCTTCTCTCTCAGACGAGAGGAGAACCCCAGGGTATGGCAGCCCGAAGGCGTGTTGCTGCCAATACAACTGGTGGATTAGGGGCGGCCTTCCAGAGGAGATAGGAATGCATCCAGCATTGGGATACGATTCCTAGTTCTGTCGCGAAAGGAACTCTACTATCCGATTTCTCGGAGTAGAGTTGACTCCACCATCCAACTCTCCGTGTATAAAGGCTCTTCCTACCAACAGAGGAAGACCCTTCTATCCCACGAAGAGTTCTGAGTTGTCTGATTTGTGCGTCAAAAGCACATGAGCTCCCTGATGTTGATGTCAGAAGAACGCTCTTCACAACGTCAAAGTCACCAATGCCGGTTCTGGAAAAGCTGTTCAGCCAAACTTCTGCAGAAAACAACAAAGAAGAAGTGTTTTAAATGCTAACTAAAAACAGATGACAAGGCTTCTTTACGCCAGTGCTTCAGCAAGGCTTTTACGCCAGTGATTCAGCAAGGCTTTTACGCCAGTGCTTCAACAAGGCTTTTACGCCAGTGATTCAGCAAGGCTTCTACGCCAGTGCTTCAGCAAGGCTTTTATGCCAGTGCTTCAACAAGGCTTTTACGCCAGTGATTCAGCAAGGCTTCTACGCCAGTGATTTAGCAAGGCTTTTGCGCTCATGAATACCTGTTTCCAACAGAAAATTCGAAGACATATTTGCTTACGATCGGACTTACCACTTAAGTCAAATGGTTTGACTCTAATGATGGCTGAATCTACGTCTAATGACTGGGCGTACAAAGGAACACCGTTGGAAAGCTTCGCCATTGTCACTTGTTGGAGAACGACATTGCAGAAAGTTATCTTCAGAGGAATGAGAATGAGAATACATGAAACATTCTCGGCTATTTATAAAGACTGAAGAAACTGATTGGTATGAGTCTATTTCGGGAGAAGATCCTATTTAAAGGCTCTCGTAACCACAAGACAGATGCCACGTGTTGGTTTGTTTCTTGGGAATTAACAACCACAGAAGCAGTCAAAATAAGTGTTGAACAGTTCTATATACCAACAGATGAGATTAACATCAGACTTTATTTATAAAAAGGGGGAGTGGCCCCCTACAGATAAAAGATTCGCAATACATAAAAACATTATTTTTTCTCTCCCTCGTCAGGCTGACGAAGAGAAGTACCTAGTTCATGCATATTGCGAATCCCAGAGCGGTGCATCAGATTAAGAAATGCTTCAGCATCTCCTGGCCCTTCGTACGCAGTTGGGGGACCACCATCGATGCGACTAAAGACTGCAGGAGTCAGTCCAAAGCACTCTAAAAGGTTGCATGCTCGCTCAAAATCAAGCCTGGAGCTCGAAGCCTCTTTGTTAGTAATCTCGTTCTTCGGCGCCATGACAAAACGAGGGTGAATGTCAAGAATAAAGAATTTGTCTTTATTTATACAAATCAAAGCAACTCTTCACATTCCTCGTTGGAAACTGCTCACTCGGGAAGATGAGGAAACATTCAAAAGTTTCGAGAAAGAAATTCATTGTGACGGTTAAGTGTTGACCGACATTATTTTTCTTGAAAGTTACGCCGACTGTTGGATATCCCCGCTTTTATGCGGATGACAGTTGTATATCCCGAATTTTATGCTGACTCAACAAATCTCAACTTTTACGCTTCTGTTCAAAGTGTTTCAAATTTTGGAGATATTTGAAAACTTTGAAGGGGGTCTTGTAGGAGCGTAAAAAGTGCTTCAAAGAAAGAGTCATCTCATTCATAAGTGATCTGTTTTACGCCAAGCAGAGCAGTTAATCTCTTTACGCCCAAGACAAGGCTAATCGCTTTACGCCTAAGCAGGCTGATAATTTTACGCTCGGGTCTACACCCATGGTTTTACGCTAAGGACCAATCAGCCACTTTTACGCTGGACAAAGCTGTCAAATCTCGCATTTAATGCAAACTCTGACATGGAGATATTAATGATGGCATATATCACAAAGGGATTTATTTTTACACAGAGACCAATGTTGTCGTTTAGTGTGTGGATTGAGCTACTTTACGCTCATACTACGGCTTCTTTTACGCACGAAGATTATACGAGCCTTTACGCTCAACAGTCGACGTGTGCGTAAAGTCTATTTGAGCTGCTTTTACGCTCAAGGTTATTTAATAACCACTTTACACGGAAAGTCTATGTCAGGGCTATTTTACGCTAAATCTACTGCTTTACGCTCAGAGTACATTGGGGCTATTTTTACGCCCTATTCTCCTCCACCAGTTTGGAACGTGGTCTGCCTACGTGGCTTTCATGCCATTCTTCTCGAAGAACGTGTGTACATGCATCCTATTCTTACTGAAATGATGGGACATATGTCAACATATGCAGAGGATGGCTTCGATCGTGGGTAGCAGTTGTTAGCGTAAAGATGGAACTTTTGCTGAGTTTTTACGCACAAGAGCCCAAGTCTATAAATAGACTTATTTTTTCTCATAACACACACATAGAGACATGAGAGAATACAGAGATCAGAACTTAGAGATTTTGATTCTCCAGAGCATTCCTCTTCAACCTTTCTTTCAGAACAGAGTGAAGCAAAGCAGGAAAGCATTCTCCTGAACACTCTGATATTTCTGAACTTTATGTCTGATCTCCTGGAATGAAGACTTGAAACTCTATTTATAGAGTTCTAGAAATAACTAACTTTTAGTTATTCTGAATGGCACAAACTAGATTGTGCATGAACTGGATTGCACAGCATCAGACTGCGCTGGCAGTTGTTTGATCGTAGGCCAACTGTCTTGGACACATGGCATCATTTGATTGAAATGCGCATGATCGTGTACAGACGGTTGCCACATAGTGAGCAATTGATGGCATGAATGCCACGTGTACATTTATCCGTTGTCCTGATAAAGTACACCACATGAATTGCGCTGACTTCAGATTGCGCAGGAATAGACTGCGCAGCAGAGAGCCTGGCCGATTGCGCTGCATGTACAGCTGTCCTCGAGCGCCGTGCTGTACGATAAACGAACAGTTTCTTCATTCTCTGTGCTGTCAGTTGTCAGAAGATCTGATTCTGTTAGATAATGATGACGTTGCCACGTCAACTTGCGCACTTGAGAGTGTGCGCAGTCCAGTCTGCGCCATCGAGATGGTGCGCAATCTGTCTTCTGCGCAGTTCATTTGAAAGATGCATTTCTTGATTTTCATGACTTTGTTGAAGTGTGCAACTTGATTTTTAGGACCTACAAGACCCCCTTCAAAGTTTTCAAAAGTTGAATTTAAGTTTCGAAATACTTTGAATTTTGAATTTTCAATCAAGTTGCGCGTATGATGATGTTGTCTGCACAATCGGAGGGATTACCCCTATTTATTCGACGCAATCTGAGGCGGCCGTTGCTCTCGAAAAACTATAAATAGTTTTCTTTGTTCTTTATGTTATTCTTTACTTGCTTTCACTGTGCTTAAGAGAGAGAAATCCCCAAGCCTACTCCGACTTCCTTCTTTCTTCTCCGTCGACTTTAGATGGCACCAAAGCGCTCTGCCGCCGACAAGGGCAAGGCCCCCGCCGAATCTTCGGCTCGGGTTGCGCCGCGCCCTTCTCGACATAAAGCTGCGCACCCCGCTCTTCAAGGTAAACAAACAATCAAAAATCCTTTTTAGGGTTTTTTTGACATTGCTGAATCTTGAACCCTATCTCTTTTTAGAGATTTGGTCATACTGCGCCACCCCTTTTTAGGGTTTAGGTTGCACGAACCCAATATTCTTTATTTTTATGAAAAGTATCTTCTCGCGCAATCGGTTGAATTGCGCTGACAAAAGTCAGCACAATCGGCTGATTTGCGCAAGATTGTCAGCGCAAACTGTTGTCTTGCGCAAGCTATTCAGCGCAATCTGATGGTTTGCGCATAGAAGCTATTGTTGTGCAATCTAATGCTTGCGTACTCTGATGTTTACGCAATCTGATGACAGAATCTATGATTTGACTTGTACTGAATTCTGATTTTTTTTCTATTTGATGCAGTTGATATCAGAAAGGATCCAGAATATGAAACCTTCGTAGGGACTCTTGCAGAACCAGAATTCAAAGAAGATTTATCCCATGTGCTCTTTCTACAATATGCTCTGCCATCCTCCTGCCAAGCTATCTTGGTTGCTCAGGACAATGAGACTTTGTTAAGTCTGATGAATGGGCAGCCCTTGCAGTCTGCTGACGCCATTACCCACAAGAAACCCATGTTCCTGTTTGGCGAAGCCATCGACAAGAGTTCTCAGCCAAGACCCCGTGTTGAGCAGAGACTCTTCCAAAGAAAGGAGAAACTAGTCCTGTTACCGGACATTGCTAGATGCCTCCCTCTAGCTCGCTATGCTCATGCAAGCCATCCCAGGAGGATGGACTGGGACATTACTCCCCTCCAACATGCAAGGACTGGAAAGATTTGTGTCAAGAAAGGACCAAACAACCGAGATATGTTTTATAGCTCTTCTGAACGTCATGGTACTTTGCTTAGAGGGTTGAAGCCAGGGTGCATCCCTCCAGAGAATTCTTCTTTGCTGTTGCCGGTGAGAACACCAATCTTTGCTAACGAATATGCAATGGCCGAGGGCAGTTATCCGGATCAAGACATCCGGCTGACAGGTCTGGTAAACCCAGACATCAAGAGATGGAGCTGTATAGCCAACTGGATATTGGTCCAGTTTGAAGACAAACTCAAAGAGATCGAGCTGTATCATGCGGTACACACTACCGTATATGGATTCCTCCCAAATCCTCATCTATTTTTGGCCTTGGCAGAGAGGTATAATTATAGGACAGGGACATTTATGACGCCCTGCGGGGAAATGGGATTGGCCCTCCATGAGATGAAGTACATCTCATGCCTACCAACGGGATACTTCCCTTATGAGGAGTATGTTCCCACAAACGACGAATTAGATAGACTACGTCGAGAAAATATAGAGATGGTGGCAGTCTTTGACGAACTATTGTGCCATTACAACATATGCTCCTTGTACTACAAAAGCGGTTCTTCCGGTACCTGCTATTCATCAAAGTGGTTGACTTATCTTTTTCTTAATCATATTATTGAGAAAAAGACTAAGGACCATGACTCATGCAACCCGACTTTCTTCCAACCCCTCAGCAACAGTGAAGTGATCAGTTTGATGGAAGAAAACAAGAGAATGGATATCAAAGTTAATGATGAACATCAATACCCTCCACTCAAGGCTGGAGACTTTGTCGAGAGTTTTATAAGAATGGGCTACAGGTCTATGTCCAGAGAAGCCCAGCTGGCGGGTTTCTTGACATACTGGCTCCGTCGATTCGTCGTACCCGGAGCTAGCGCCGTGGACCGATTCCACTGAGGTGTACTCTTTGCCGCCGTCCGGTTAGTCTTTGGCTACCGGATGGATTTGCTGTCAGTGATGACCTGCAGGGTGAACACAGGTCTTCGTCTTTACATTGACTCCATGCTCAAATGTAAGGGTGATAAGAGTAACTTCCCTCGACTGAAGTTGCCTTACACCTATCTATTCGGATGGTTGCTTCTGCACCATCCGTCATTGATGAACCCCGCCATGGGAGCGGTCAGTAGCAGCGTTCTGCGTAGATTCTCCCAGAGCAAGTGGATATACATTAGTCTGAGGGATTGCAAACGTGCATTAAACCTTGGGAATGGATGGAATTTTTACTGCGTTACCCCTCCAGCCGGTTATGAACACAAGGCGACAAATTTAGTTGACCTTGGGAGGCAACCGTTGGGTCGGTCAGCTTTCGACAGGCTAAGAACGATCAGGCCGTCCCACTTGGTATACAGATTTGAAGAGGAGTGTTATCTAGAACCATATTTGCCAAGCCGCTTCGCCCGTCAATTTGGTTACGACCAGTTCCATGTTGGCAACGCTATAACTTGCCTACAAGGAAAGGGATACCTGATTGATGGTGCCAGAGCATGGGCCTACTACAACGCTCGAGATACAAGGACAGTGTTCTCGATGCCAAACAAGAATGATAATGGCCCCAGAATGTTGTATACATATTCGCTGTTTTATACAGCTGCAAATACATTTGCTGAGAACTATAGCCTTGTTGACAGTTTTGCAATAGCACCACGTCTGAAGAAAGGAGCGACTACTATGCTAGCTCCAAATAACGATGAGGAACATGAACCAGTAGATAACCCATTGGAAGCCTCACGGGAAGCTAACTTCCCTGAGGAAGTCAATCAACCATTAAGGATTTCTTTGAAAGTTGTTAAATCTTCGGTCAAGGACAAGAAGAGAAGGAGAGAAGAACCTTCTTCTCCAGTTGCGAAGAAGAAGTTGATCTTGGAACCATCATCAGAGAAGGTCACCACTAGATCACAGTCCCGACAATTGGCTGAATCAACCCGAGAAGAAACAGCTACGCCGACCTCTATTCAGAAACAGGTCGAGGTAGTAAATGTAGAGAGTCCTGAGAGGCCTTTGCATAGAAAAAACTGGCCCACAGAAGAAGAAAGAGAACGGTCTCTCCTCCAAGACAAATTCTATCTTCGGTAGTGGTGAATGCTGCAGCTGGAATTACTATGCCATCTTCTACTCCTGTTTCTGGGTCTAGTCCAGAGCAGAGAGAGGAGACCGAACAGAGAGAGGAGGCTGCAGAGCCCAGAGAAGAAATTGAGTAGAGAGAAGAGGCTGCAGAGCCCAGAGAATAGGAAGCTTTACGATCTCCTTCACCAGCGGCAGTGGAGACTACTCATCTTTCTGTTACACCGGGAACAACCCGCTAGGAGGAAGATCGTCTAATGATTGACGCATTAAATGATTGCGACTTCGGTCTGCAAGATTATATTGATCAGGCCGCTACAACTGCCAGCGGGGAGATACCCGAAGAACATGAAAGTGAGGAGAGTACTTTATCAGAGGATATTGATGATACACAGAATCCTAAAGGGGATGATGAAGTGTATGTATCTCCAGAAGCTGCTGATGATACCTTGGATCCTGAAAAGGATGTTGAGGTGCAGGTATCCCCAGAAAAGATAGCATACGAAGAAGTGGCCCTGGAGGAAACTCCTGCTATTGATCCCAAAGGTATAGAATGAAATTAGCAATCCTCTTTTAATAGATTGATAGCTGACTTCTTTATTCTTATCCATACAGAACTCGGATCTTCCTCAGCTCCTCCAATGTGTACGGATATAGTGCTTGTAACGACGATAGCTAGCAGCAGTCGTCATTTGTCATGTGGCTCCGAGGCAGGCAGTAGTCAGGCAGTAATGTCTGAGGCTACTTCTGCCAGGCTGGAATCTGTTCCAAAGATGACAGGCCTGAGACTGGACCAAGCCACGGTAAGATTGCTTTCACCTTTGATCTTTTTTGATTCATTGGGGCCTTTAATAGATAGGGTGATGGAGAAAGAAGAAGCTGATTTCTCCACGGTTAGAGGTCCAACCTCTTACTTAGTAAATGCCATCCATGACCAAGGTGACGAGGCTCAAGACACTTTTCTTGATCACATATTAGATGAGCTGGAGACCTCAGTAAAAAGCTACAAAGAGCTAAAAAAAGGAGAGGTAGAACTTTTAGTGCAAGCCGAATTTGAACGAATATCTCAAGAGGCTGCAGTTGAGAGAGTCAATTTCCAAATTCTTTTGGATGCTTTCACTGCCAAGTCTGCTATGTACAATTCCAAAGTGGAAACGGTGACATCTGTTGCTGAAAGAAAAGAAAGGAGAATTGCTGAATTGAAAGCGGAGATTGCCCGTCTTCAGGAAGAACTGGAAGATGAGGTTACCCAACATCAAACTGCAATTCAACAACTTGATGTTCTAACCCAAGAAAGAGATGAATATGCTGCAGCTCATCTACCTGAAATCACTCGCAGAATGGTAACTCTACAAACCTTTAATGAAAAATCTTGGATGGAAGAAGCCAGGAAGAGAGTGATGGAATCCCGTAAAGAGCGCCTGCAAATTTTGAAGCAGCAGATTGCCAATTTGATAACACCTCCAGCCTAGTAGAAATATTCCTTGTATCTTTTTGTTTTGCAATATGAATCTTTATAATGTCTTGAATTTTGATCAATAAAAAAAGACATTTTTTGTGGTTCTATTATTTCTTGCATATCTTATTCAGATATAAATAATAGCGATAGAAAATATATTCAGAGGTGCAAGACATGATATATTTCTTGATTTCTAGAAAATAATTATATTCATTATATCTGCTCAGAGGTAATGTGGACATGGCAGAATATAATTTATTGAATATCATTATTTCAGTAGACAACTCAATCAAGGATGACAAGTTGCTGATGTGGATAAACGAACGAAGTGAATCGTCAAAATATATGTACGAAATGAATCGTCGGGATGAACGGATGAACCGTCAAATGAGTGGAATGAACAGGTGAACCGTCGGATGATGTAATAAACGGGGGGAACCATCAGATGGATGGAATAAACAGATGAACCGTCAGATGATGATGAACGGGTGAACCATCAAATGATGATGAACGGGTGAACCGTCAAATGATGATGAACGGGTGAACCGTCGGATGATGATGAACGGGTGAACCGTCGGATGATGATGAACGGGTGAACCGTCGGATGATGATGAATGGGTGAACCATCAGATGATGATGAACGGGTGAACCGTCGGATGGATGTATCGCTTCGTCATTTTAAGAATCTCTGCCTATAAATAGAACAGAAATCTGGAAGGAATGATCATTTCCCCTTTTTAACGTAAAGATGTCGTCTGGGGATGCATCCAAGAATGCTGAAATTGCCTCGAAGGTTGAAGAACTCCCGGAAGAACGCCCAACCGACCCCAATCAGCCGAAGCCGATAGAAGCGGGCGAAGGTTCGCCTGCACCCAAGCCACCAAGGGACATCCTGGATTTCTTGCTTGAACCCGGGACGACGAAAGAATAAGAGGCCATGAGGATGGCTGCTTGCAAGTTCTTGGTAGGTTCGAGCAAGGATGTTCTCAGTTCTTTTGCTGATGATGTCTTTGATAAGGACGGCAGTGGCCCACGTCCCAATGTTGAGAAGGATGATAGTGACATTCCTTGATATTATGTAACATCGTTTATGATGAAATAAAAATCAAACTTTATTTATGAACTGTCTGATCATATTTACATAAAATCCCTGTTACATTTATACATAGTATTTCTTGTGGAATTTGCCATTGATAGGCATCTGTCACGCCCCAGAACTAGAATACTGGAGAGCGGGGGCAGACATAGCCAGCTACGTATAATGAAATGGGATCCACTCCACTATACGGTAACGGCTGTCTAGATATATGAGGGTTTATCTACATGCCATCAGTCTCTTAAGGTCAAGAACAAGCATATTGTCTCAATCACAAGCAAGTAAGTAAATGTTACAAGATATATGATCATTAAATATACAATAATAAGGCGTCCCAAATATTACATATTCAGCTGATCATGAAGCTAGTCGTTACAAAATGTTAGGACTAGCAAGAGTTTAGTCATACATGATCAACCCTAGGATTTGTCAATCATGTTACAGCCCGTAGGCCGACAGTAAGTAAGTGCAATCGAGCTAAACAGGTGCTCGTCGGCTAAACGCCTCAAAAGAATATTTTTATAATAGAGTGGAAGAGCCAAAAATAACCCACTCGTTGCCAGGGTTCCGTCTAGTGGCCACCATCTGGCTGAGAAGTCGGTAGATCCTCTGGAGTTGCTCCGAAATCTGGCCACACAAAACCAGCTGGGTCAGACCCCAGAAAGAGCAAGAGCCACAAAGGAGGCTTCACTTAAGAACTAAAACCAGCAATCAGCACAAGATATAAATAAAAGTAAGAACTGGAAATAAAGAAAATACACCAGGATGATATACGACGAGATAACCATGGAACTATTCAGATAACTAGGTTACAACCCGTAAACCAAACAAGGACCGGGGTTATAACCCTTCGTCTGAACAGAACTTGGAATCCTCACCATTTATCGGTAAAATAAATACAGGCATTCTGGTCATTCCATAATCTGGAACAGGATCAGGGCAAGACTAGACTGGTTAGACTCCGTCCAATCATTTCACGGCCAAGCAAGAATTACGGCTTGATACTTTAACTAACTAGGGTTGTCACAAGCCTAATTACTAACGAGATGCAGTGAGATTATTCCACAGCCACAAGCCCTGCAGACCATCCAGGTTACCCAGGTCAAAATTAGGGGTTGAATTCAGGTGGGTACACCGTCCAGGAAACGCATGTACCCTTAAGCAGTTTGAAGGGTGCAATACATGACAGTGTGCTGGAAATGTGCCCTACTCGACGGCAGGCTACAGATCCCAAGTGCGCCCAGGTAACGGGATTGCCTGTAGCTGGAAAATCTCTTCATGACTAATGTATTAATCTAGTTGTTAACCTTAGTCCATTTTAGTAGGTACTCCTGACCGTGGTACTCAGGAGTCCCCTCCTAGACATGATACAAGACAGGACTGGATTATTTGTACAAGCACAATCGCCCACGGTGTCCAGATTATTTATACAGGTTATGTCATGTCAGGTAGCCGTCGCAACAGCTTATCAAGATATAACATGTCAGTTTTATCGTGTCAAGTATACTTGTCAGGAGTGCGCCACGACGGGCCACTATCAGGTCATGTCAGGTCATTATGTCAGGAGTGCACCACTACGGGTCACTATCGTGTCATGCTCAGGTATCATTTCCAAATATATTAAACAAATCCATGATTATCAAGTTCATGACAAAAGACGTAAGGATATAAAATGGACGTTAAATATCTAATAAAATATTAATATACAGGGCTATAGAAGATCAAGGGTAATCAGGCTACGCTCAAGCCAGGCTACGCTCAGGCTAGCGTACGCTCAGGTCTGTGTACCAAAGGATCCATACACTTCTAATGGGAAGCGTACGCAAGGGTCAGCGTACACAAGGGCACGCTCAAGCTACAGGTCAGCGTACGCTCAAGCTAGCGTACGCTCAAGACTGCGTTCGCTCGAGCTAGCGTACGAAAGGGGCCAGCGTACGCCTTGCTCGCTTAAGCTAGCGTACCAAGGCACGCGTACGCTCAAGCTAGCGTACGCTCAAGACACGCTGCCAACAGGCAGCATATCAAGGTGAGCGTACGCTCACTAAAGAGCAGCGTATGAAGGCTAGTGTATGCTCGCTAAAGAGCAGCGTACGAAGGCTAGCGTACGCTCGCTAAAGAACAGCGTACGAAGGCTAGCGTACGCTCGCTAAAGAGCAGCGTACAGCTCAGCGGCATAAGCTAAAAGCTAGCTCACTGTTCACTGTCTTCTCCAAATGGCAAGAACAGCAAGAACTCTAAAGTTGAATCTAAGCTTCAATTGTCCATATCTTGGTCAAAACAAGTCCGAATCCAACTTTCCAAAGGTCAAAATTGGGTAGAATGAAATTCTCTAAAACATGGAACCATCAAAACTTGATAACAAGCAAGTTTGATAGATCAAAACCCCAAAAATACGAAAATAGCAAAACTCTAGATCTACAAGAATTAAAGCCTCAAAATGGGAAATGACAAGTTCTAATGTGGTTTAGAATCATGAGGAGAAGCTAATAAAACCATCAAATGAGTTCTCTTGTGGAAGCAAGTTGCACTTGCCTATGGTGTTCTTGGTTGGTAGAGAAGAGTAATGGTGGGGGAAGGAGAAGTAAATGAGAATTATGGAGGAGAGAGAAGGTTGGTGGGGATAATAAAGAAGGGGGTTGTGGTGGAAATGAAGGAGAAGCATAGGCTAAGGTGTTCCACCCTGGCCCATGATGAACCAAGCATTGGGCCGGCCGAACCAAGCCAACCCAAACCAAGAGTTAAACCAAGCCGAGAGCTAAACAAGGAATAACACAAGAAAAGACACGTACACGTATTTCTAAAATACGTAATACGAACGACAGGCATTACAACATCATTGCAACTCGACCGTCTAACTCTGAAAGTTGATAGGCTCCATTTGAAAAGACTTTGCTGACAATGTAAGGCCCTTCCCACTTCACGTCGAACTTGCCTTTGCTCATGTGAGTCATAGTCATAGGACGTCTAACTGTTAGAACGAGTTATCCTTGCTGAAAGGCTCTGACTTTAACTTTGCGGTTGAAAGTCTTTCAGATGGGAGCTTGGTATAACTCAATATGATGTTGAGCCATTAACCGCTTCTCATCGAGCGCTTCTAATTCTTGGAGCCGAAGAAGATCATTGTTCTCGGTAGTGAGCTCATTAGCAATAGCAATCCTTAAGGACGGGATTTAAAGTTCTAGAGGAAGAACTGCTTCACAACCGTACACCAGAGAGAAGGGTGTACAGCCTGTGGGGTTGCGGACCGTAGTACGGTAGACCCAAAGACATTCGCCAAGCTTCTCGCTCCAGTTCCGTTTGTTAGTAGATACAAACTTCTTGAGGAGCTTGATGATAGTCTTGTTGAAAGCTTCAGCTAATCCATTAGCGGCAGGATTGTAGGCTGTAGAAGCAACATTATCAATCCGATGATCATCACAGAATCTTGTGAATTTTTGACTGATGAATTGTGGTCCATTGTCATGGATGATCCTTCGAGGTACACCAAATCTATAGATTACATGGTGTTTGACGAAGTTGATGACATGGCTGGTTTTGACTTCAGCCAAAGGTATAGCTTCGGTCCATTTGGAGAAGTAATCGGTTATTGCAATTATGAACCGATGTCCTCTAGAAGAAGGAAGATTGATGGGACCTATAATGTCCATGCCCCAAGCTTCAAAAGGCCAGGAAGCAGCGGTCGGATGTAAAAATTCTGAAGGTTGGTGGATAAAATCTGCATGGATTTGACAGGCACGATATTTTCTTGCATATTCGATGGCATCTGATACCATAGAGGGCCAGTAGTAACCCATTCGTCGGATGCGATCCTGTAGTATAGGACCGAGTTGATGTGCTCCGTAGACGCCGTTGTGAGCTTCGCGTAATACTTGTTTCACTTCATCACCAGCAAGACAGCACAAGAGTAAGCCATCATAAGTTCGCATATAAAGAGTTTTGGTGGTCTGATTGTAATAGAATCGTAGAGACCGCCGACGAATACTCGTAGCCTCCTTGGGATCTTCAGGAAGTATATCATGAACTACGAAGTCGATGAAAGGAATTCTCCAATCTTCACTGATAACATTGGTTTCAGTAAGATTACTGAATTCAATATTACGATTGTTTTCGACACAAAACAATTCCCGATTAGAGATGACCACCACCTGTTGTCTTTCGATAGGGATGGCTAAGACAGCTGCAAGATTGGCCAAAGCGTTGGCTTCGGTATTGCAAGCTCGGCGTACATATTCGATGAAGAAGGCTTTGAATGATATAGACACGCTGATTGCTGCTTCATGATAAGGCACTAGATCTTGATGACGAACTTCATAGATCCCTCTAACTTGATTAACAACCAGTTTAGAGTCGCCATAGACTTCAAGATATTCGACATCTAGTTATTTGGCTAATTGAAGACCAATAAGTAGAGCATTGTATTCTGCTACGTTGTTGGAGCAAGGTTCATCTAGGGAGTAAGCTCTTTGAATAGCTGACCCATCTGGAGAAACGAGAACAACTCTGACTCCTGCGACAATGGCACCATTTGGTCCGATCTTGGATGCACCGTCAAAGAATAGACGCCAAGTAGGAAATTTTTAGGAGATTGTATTAGATTCCAAAGTTTTATCTGGAATTTCATCATAGAGTTTGGATGTCTCTGGAACAGGATGAGCTGCTAGGAAATTCGCCAGTGCTTGACCTTTGACAGATTTTTGTGGAACATATACCATGTCATATTGGGCTAGCAGAATGGCCCACGTAGCCAGCCGAGAATTAGGTGTGCTGGGCTACTTCATGAGTACCCGAAGAGGATTAACTCGAGATATGACATGAATAGTTTGGCCAATGATGTAATGCCTTGTCTTTTGAACAGCAAACATGAGAGCTACACATTCTTTTTCGACCGGACTATAACGGTGTTCAGCACCAATCATAGTACGACTAAGGTAATAGATAGCCTGTTCATGGCCTTCTTTGTTCTTTTGGGCAAGTAAAGCACCCAATGAATGATCCATGGCACGGACATACATTAAGAATGGTATGCCTGAGATTGGTGGCACCAAGACTGGTGGATTCAAGAGACACCACTTTATGTCATCAAATGCTCGTTGACATTCTTCAGTCCAAATAAAAGATACACCCTTCTTCATTAGCTGAGTAAATGGTCTGCAGCGTCCAGACAGATTCGAAATGAATCTCCTGATGTACGCAAGTCGACCTTGGAATCCTTGTAGCTTTTTTAGGTTACGTGGAGGACGCATCTCCTGAATGGCTTTGATCTTCTCGGGATCCACGTGTATACCCTTAGAGGTAATGACGAAGCCAAGAAATTTGCCACTAGAGACATCCAAGAATGACTTGGTGGGATTCATTTTGAGATGATGTTGGCGCATCAGATTGAAGATTGTTCTTAAGTCTTGGATGTGATCTTCCTTCAGACGACTCTTGACAGCAATATCGTCGACGTAGCATTCGACAGTCTTGCGCAGATGATCTCGAAAGATGGTACTCATAGCTCGTTGATAAGTTGC
Organism: Iris pallida; assembly: GCA_029216955.1. Lineage (NCBI taxonomy): Eukaryota > Viridiplantae > Streptophyta > Magnoliopsida > Asparagales > Iridaceae > Iris > Iris pallida. The sequence goes on from JANAVB010043019.1 coordinate 6,458,310, forward strand.
ACCAGCGTTCTTGAGACCGAATGGCATTACAGTGTAGCAATAGACTCCGCGAGGAGTGCAAAAAGAAGTATGTTTTTCATCTTCAGGATTCATCCGAATTTGATTATATCCGGAGAATCCGTCCATGAAGGATATTCGCTCGAACCCGCAGGTGTTGTCGATCATGACGTCCGTGATAGGAAGAGGAAATTCATCTTTCGGACATGCCTCATTAAGATCTCGAAAGTCGATGCAGACTCAAACTTTGCCGATTTTCTTTAGAACTGGGACGACATTGGCTACCCACTCAGAATGCTGCTCTTCTCGAATAAAGCCACAAGCAATGAGCTTCTTGACTTCATCGTCGATTGTATCCATCATTTCTGGCTTGAAACGCCGTTGTTGCTGTTTGACCGGTTTTGCATTCGGCAAAATGTTCAATTTGTGAGTAGCAACTTTGGGATCTAGACCTGGCATGTCTTCATAACTCTAAGCAAAGATATCAATGTATTCTTTAATAAGAAGAATTAATTCTTGTTTATCTGCCTCTGGGAGGTTCTTGCTGATGAATATTGGACGAGGTGACCCACTCTCTCCTACATCAATTTGTACCAATTGATCTTCAGTAGGAGGTTCCCTTTGTTCGAATCGGAGTTCCTATTGGGTATCCATTCGTTGAGCCCAAGGATCTGTTTCAAGACTTTCTTCGATATCCTCGTCATAGCCTTCTGGAAGTTCGGCAGAGACCATATTGGAAGATACGATCAGCCGATGAACCTGACCGATGCTAGTATCAGAATCCCATGATCTGGAATTAGAAGAGTTAGAGCGTTCCTCACTATCAGATTCGGCGACTACTGGGGATAACACCGGAGGAGAAGCATATCCGAGACCTCTTTTGGTCCTGCTGTAGTACATCTCTAACTTTCCTTCCGGAATAGTAGTACGAATAGGAGTCTGTCTACCCTTGCCATAATTGAGGCCACTCTTAAAGTCATAACCCATCTTCCGAATGATGTCTTTTGATTATTGACTGTAACGACGGAGTTGGAGATGTCCTGTATCGTTACTTTTGCTATCATCCGTATAACTGAATATTTGTTCTGGTCCTTTACTAAAAAGTATTGGACTCTTGCCTTTCTTTCGAGCAGGAACAACACGATATGAATCTTTTGGATGTTCAAGTGAGACTTCTGTTTGAAGAGACTGCACAACTCCCATTGTAAATGACTGATAGCTATCTAACATATCCAAATAGCACTTAGCATGATAAATGACATCAGTATACTGGAAAGTAGATACTTTTTCATTGATCTGTACATTTATATTTACAACAGGACCTTTAGCCTTAGCTGGTTCGGTCAGATTGATTACAAGAGGGGGAGAAGAAGAATGTGAAAGAGGCTTGTTACGACGGAGGTCGATAACAAGCGGCTCAGAAGAGGTGAGCTCCCTTTTGTCCTTGTTATGAGTTAAATCTATAACAAGTGGCTCAGAAGAAGTGAGCTACTTTTTGTCCTTGTTACGACGTAAGTCAATAACAAGTGGCTCAGAAGAGGTGAGCTCCCTTTGATCATCATCAGTTGGTTGTTTCTGGACTGGCAAGTGAATAGCCAGTGGCTTGGAGGACTGAGGACGAGATACACGCCTTTTAACAGGAATGATGAGGGTGTCATTAGGCACTGCTTCTTGCTCTTCTTCAGTATCCAGATATAGCACTACTTTCATGAATTCATCCTTATACATACGAGCATCGTTGCAGTATGCTTCGACGCCTTTGAAAGGATAGAGATCAGCAACCTCCTTCTGTACCTCTCCATTGTCATCAACATATTTGAAACATTGATGGAGAGTCGAAGGAACAATGTTGTGCTCATGCAGAAATGGACTTCCCAACAAAGCATTGTAAGAACAACCATGATTGTCAATGATATAGAAGGTCACCTTTGTGCGAATATTGCCTATTTAGAGTTTTAGGCGAATCTTGCCCAAAGGTTCACTCCTTCCTTGGTTGAACCCGAGAATGGTGGTGATTGTACTGGAGAGACTATGCACTGGGATCTTCAATGCATCTAACATTGTCTTTGGCATGATGCTGACAGCAGACCCTGGGTCTATAAGAATACGATCTACTTTCATCGAGTCGACATATCCTGTATAGTAGAGAGGACGGTCGTGCCTGTTATCTTCCATCAGCATATCATTCTGTATGAAAGTTATGTTGGAATTAACTCCAACATACTATGACAATGAAGGCAAGAAACTGGCTCTGCTTTCGGCTCTTCAAAAGGGTTAGACAAGTTTCAGCTTGCATAAGAGCCTCGCTTAGAGTTTTTCGAGTCTCTTTGGAAAGACGTAAGAGCTCGAAGATGGACAGCCTGGCTGGTGTATTGGCTAATTGATCCAGGATATCAAAATTGTAAGGCTTTTCAAGTCCGGAAGGAGATGACTTCTTCAAAGGTTTGTCGAAGCGGACTTGCTGTTTACTTTTGTCAGCGACCGTCGGCTTGGGAGGAATAGGTACTACAACTGGTGAGGATGCAGTAGGAATATCCTCAGTAGAAACAGGCTGCACTGGAGCAGACTCAGAAGAAAAGATAGGATTCTCTTGAGCTTCGGGGTAATCCTTTAGATAGGCTTTTCCTGATCTGGTGCCCAACAGAATTTTCTCGTCAACTATGGGGTCAAAAGACACCATGTTACAAGTCTTTGTCTTGCCCTTAGAGCGGTCTTTCTTCTTGGATGAAGAGGGAAGTTTGAACTCTGAAGCAAGATCTGGATGAATCCACATAATCTTGCCATTGTCAAGAGACAAGGGGACGAGACCTTCACTTCGTGGAGGAGGGCGATTCTCAATCTCAAGAGTAGCTTTGGGGATAGGAATGACACCATATTGTACCATCTGCGGTGGGAAGTCACCGAATTGAACTGAGACCATATTTGCGGTAACAGTCTTCTCGTCTTGTTGTAGAGTAACAACGCCAGCGTTGACCAGCTCTTGAATTTTGCCTTTGAGCACATAATATGCTCGAGTATGATGCCCAATGAACCTATGATAAACACAGTACTTAGGATGATCAGTCTTACCAACTTCATCAGGCTTCTTTGGATCTGGGAGCTGGATCTTGTTGCTTTTGATTAAGCAATCAAAGATGATCGTGGTGTCATTCTCATCAAAGGAATACTCTACTTTCGGACGAAGTTCCCTTGCTGGAGGTGCTGAAGGAGTAGAAGTGGACGTAGGTGGCGCTACGTTGACCGCCAGATATTCATTGTTCTTCAAGTTAATGTTCAAAGTTTCTTTTCCCTTGCGGTTGTTCTGGCGATTGCCACCACCCGATGTCTGGTGTTCATCCCGATCGGGGTTAGACATTTGTACCTCCAGCTGCTTGAATTTGTCGACGCTAACTTTAGCTGCTTTAGCGTTAACAATGAAGGATGGCCAGTCTTAGAACTGAGTAGATCCTGTCCACATGCTGATGATAGGCAAAAGATTCGCCTTGCAAGTGTCCATGGTGAAAGCAGCCGGAGTTCCAGGAGGCATTTTCAAAGCTTCTCGGCAGAACCTTTCAATGAAACTTTCAGCAGTTTCATTGTGTTTTTGCTTGATTTTGTTGAGGGCTGACATGGTCATGTCATTAATACCCTCATAGAATCGTTCCAAAAAGATTTTTTTTAGACTAGAGAAAGACGTAATACAACCATCGGGCAAACTTCTATACCAATCGTATGCTACGCCAGCTAAACAGCCGACGAATATTCTGGTAAGAAGATCGTCATTTGGTTGAAGTTGGACAGTCATAACCTCAAAATGGTTAATGAACTGACTGGGAGAAGTGCTGCCATCAAACAGAGAGATTGTTGGGATTTTGTACTTAGGAGGAAATGGGACTTCCTTTCATTCAACTGGGTAAGGTTGCTTGATCCCCAACCTCTGCAAGCTGTCCTTCTCTTTGAAGGCCTCGAACTGAGTGCGTAGGAGCTTGACAGCCTTATTGGCATCTTCTACTGATGTAGAAGGAGCAGGTTGAGTCACAGTATTAGGGGGAGGAACAGCGTGGTACGTACTACCCCCAGCACCTGACTGGCTGGGTGTAGGTTGGATCTGTACAGGAGGTACTTGAGGAGATGCTACCCCCAACCCTGTATTGACAGGCATCGATGATGCAATGATCTCAGGACTTGCATCAGATACAGTCGGTGGTACTGTATGTTGTGCCACAATAATAGAATACATACTGGCGACCATTTCAGCCATGGTCTTCAGTTTGTCTTCTAGTGCAGCAATTCGTTGTTCTTGACTAGCTGAACTGGAAGCATCGGGATCTTCAGTGACAACATAAGCTGTCACTTCTCTAGGTACAGTGGAGGACACCGTCTGTTCTGAACTTTCGCTGTATGCATCGTAGTCGGAGAAAGAATTATCTCCTGAGTGAAAAAGAGGAAGATGACCGGAGGGTGCTTGAAGATTCCTTTGACCGATTGTGGCTCGGCTGCGGGAGCTGGTATGTTGGAATACTCCATCAGAAGATTCTTAGAGTAGATCCAAATACTGCTGGCTTGGCTTGCGAGGCTTGCCGTACTTGGAGCACTTCCTACCCCCAGTGTCTCTGGAAGTCATGTTGACGGAAGCGTACAAAACTTCGTCTTCATCTTCTGACATATGTTCAGAGTTTGTAAAGTTCAGACGATCGAAGACAGATCATTTTGTTGTCTGACAACAACACTGGATGATAACCTTGTGGTTACAATGATGATCGGATGGTTGTACTGTAGATATTGAGATGTTGTCCCGCTTTTGTTTGAGATGTTCTCGGAGGTCAGGACGAGAAGAAGTTTGAGGGACATGTTCTTTGATAACGTTTGGAATATGGTTCCGGTTCTTCAAATGTTTTGTCCCTTGAGTGTACAGGGAAGTGCTCACTTCATTGGCATAAGTGTCAGGATTTTTGACCCTAGAAGTTTGCCTCTGATGCTGATTAGTCTTCGGCATTGGCTATTTGCGTTTCACCGAAGTTGGTCGATTGAGATAAGTTCTTAGATCAGCAAACTCACCCCCAGGGGTTTCTGCCGGAGACACCAGCAATTTTCCCTATTTGGATCGGGATATCTTGAGAGTTGGAAGATCTTGGAACTCTGCTACCGGAGTAAACAGAATACCTCTTTGATCAGTACAAGTTCTTTTGACATGGAGAGAAGAATTCTTGTTTGAAAGAGTTCTTGTACTGACTGGTGCCGAGGCACGTTCAGATTGATCTTCTACGGTAAAGACCGAGGAAGACTGAGAAAAGACCAAAGGGCCTTTTCTTTTGTTTTGTGAAGAAGGGTTAGCTAAAGAGCATTTTCCTCTGTTGTCTTCCAAGTCGTGGGACGAGAAAGTTTGAGAAAAGACCAATGGGCCTTTTCCTTTGTTCTGGGGAGGAGAAGGAATAGCCAAAAGACTACCCCCAATGTATTGTGCAGGAGCAACAGAGTGAAGAAGAGCAGAGCTTTTCTCCTTGCTGTGAGAAGAGGAGAGATTAGCCAAAGGGTTGTCTCTTTTGGACTGCGCTGGCACAGTTTGCACATGGGGAGCTTTGACAGCATGTACACTGGCTGATTGTGCAGGAGTTCTGGCAGAATGTCTTCTGGCCTCAGTCATAGTGGTTTGCGCAGCAGGAGACTTATTGTCAGAGTGCTTGAGTTGCACTCTGGTTGCTGGAATAGTGGAATGCACAGACAAAGTTACAGCCAACTGCGCCAGAGGAATAGGAGTCTTGCACTTCAACAAAGCATCATATGAAGTGGTTTGTGTACTGGCAACAGCAGACTGCGCACGAGTAGTAGAGGCAGATTGTACAACAGCAGAGACAACAGACTGTGCAACAGTCTTAGCAACAGAGACCTTAGACTGCACAGCAGTCTTGGTGACAGAATCAACAGACTGCGCAGCAGTCTTGGGGACCCACACAGGGCACACTTTCCTCGTGACAGAAGTTGATGCAGTGCGAGGGGTGGTCCTGGAGTTGATTATGGATTCATAGGCTGTCTGGTTGACCTTCACAACCAGCGTCTTCTGCACCTTTCCGATAGACGCAACGTCACATTGAGTTATCACTTCCTCGTCGGAGGAGAGTCATCCCCAGCAGAGTCGCCATTTTGTTTGCAAAAACAAAAGTATGAACTTTATTTCACAAACTTTGTAAAAAAGATTACAAGAATTCTGGAAAAGTACAACTGTAGAAATCAAATCTAGATGACGATTGTTTTATCCCTTGGACGATGTGAACTTTGAAGACGATGGCCTCTGAAGTTGAAGGCAAAAGCCTCGGAAGAATGCAGCAGTACTTGGGCAAGAACTCCTGAACTCTCTGATATTTCTGAACTTTATGTCTGATCTCCTGGAACGAAGACTTGAAACTCTATTTATAGAGTTCTAGAAATAACTAACTTTTAGTTATTCTGAATGGCGCAAACTAGATTATGCATGAACTGGATTGTGCAGCATCAGACTGCGCTGGCAGTTGTTTGATCATGGGCCAACTGTCTTAGACACATTGCATCATTTGATTGAAATATGCATGATCGTGTACAGACGGTTGCCACGTAGTGAGCAATTTATGGCATGAATGCCACGTGTACATTTGTCCGTTGTCCTGATGAAGTGCGCCACATAAATTGTGCTGACTTCAGATTGCACAGGAATAGACTGTACAGCAGAGAGCCTGGCCGATTACGCTGTATGTACAGCTGTCCTCGAGCACCGTACTGTACGATAAACAAACAGTTTCTTCATTCTCTGTACTGTCAGTTGTCAGAAGATCTGATTCTGTCAGATAATGGTGATGTTGCCACGTCAGCTTGTGCACTTGAGAGTGTGCACAGTCCAGTCTGCGCCATCGAGATGGTGCACAATCTGTCTTCTGCGCAGTTCATTTGAAAGATGCATTTCTTGATTTTTATAACTTTGTTGAAGTGTGCAACTTAATTTTTAGGACCTACAGACCGTATAGTGAGATGGATTTCATTTTATTATGCGTAGCTGGCTATGTATGCCCCCGCTTTCCAGTATTCTGGTTCTGGGGCGTTACATGGTTTAAGTGGTGGCCCATACAGGTCTTATAAAACATGATATATGTGGGTTTACCGAATAGATGTCTTAATCACTACTCGTCTTTGATCTCTGCTCGTATATTCTCAATTCCTGAAATCTTGACCTGATCACATGTTTGTGTCGTTGATCTGTCCTGGTCCTTTCTTATTGTTCTCTATGTCGTCTTCTTTAGCGGCATTGTTCCTGGACCTGCCGATCAGCAAGGCGGAGCACCACAAGTGGACCAGCAGCAACTAGGAGATCAGGCCCAGTATTCAGGAGTGGCCTCCAGAGTCGTACCTATTGGAGGAGAGCCACCAGTTCAGCCCGTCCAGCTTGTAGATCCTGATGATGGCACTTTGGTGGGTCTCATCCGATCATTATTAGCTTCCCAGGATCGTCGAGGAGATGCCTTCAACCAGGCAGTGGCAGATGCTCTGACCAGAGGAGGTCATCAGGGTAATAGTGCAGCCAACAGCTTCAAGCACTTGAACCCTCCATTCTTCGACGGTAGTGAAGATGCTATTGTTGCCGATGCATGGCTTCAGGACACAGAGGTGATTCTAGAAGCAGCTAGGACTCCAGAAGATGAGAAGGTGGCCATGGTGCGCCTGCAGTTATTGGATCTTGCCCGCAGCTGGTGGGCGTCGTAGGCCGTCGAATTAGTGGCACCCATTGCCTGAGCAGTCTTCAGGGAGAGATTCCAGACCAAGTATTTTGACGCTGTAGCTCGGTACGATCTACAGACGAGGTTCACCAATCTGAAGCAGATGGGCAGGACGGTCGATGGATATGCGGCCGAGTTCTCCAGACTTAGTCGGTTTGCTCCTACCTTGGTGGCGACCGAGTTTGACAGAGTCCAGCAGTTCCAGCAGGGGCTTCACTTGGAGATTCTCTTGGCTGTAGAGCTGTTGGAGTATCAGACCTTTGATGCAGTACTGCGGGCGGCCCGGAGGCATGAATATACCTCCCAGAGGATCGTGGACAGGACCGGAGGTCGGAAGCGATCCCATAGCCAGATGAATCAGTCTTCAGCACCAGCCCCATCGGCTAGAGCTTTGACCATTGGATCTCCGATACGGGCGCCTCAGTGACGTCGGTTCAACATTCAGCCCCGACGCACCCCCAGCAGCAGAAGCAGAAGCAGTCTTCCACAGTAGGATGTTCACACTGCGGGAAGCCGGGGCATGTGGTATCAGAGTGTCACAGAGCACAGGGTTTGTGCTTGGTTTGTGGTGCCCCGGACCACAAGATTAGAAACTGCCCGAACAGTGGGAGTTCATCTTCATCAGCCTTCTCTAGTCCTTCAGTTAGAGGACCAGCACCAGTCCAGCAGCAGCAGCAGTACCCATTCCCGAGGCCATTGCCGACGCAGGCCCAGGCATTCCAGCAGCAGAGGCTGCAACAGTATGCCCAAGCGCAAGCCTTGATCCAGAGCAGGTAGAGAAGTTTTTAGCAGAGGGTTCCTGCACCCAGAGGACATGGTCAAGTGCTGGCTTTGACCATGGGAGAGGAAGGATTGGCACTAGGTGAGGTGGTGGCAGGTACTATTCTCGTCAACACCTTTTCAGCTTCCGTATTATTTGATTCTGGTGCCTCGCATTCATTTATGTCTGCACGATTCGCGACACAGATAGGATTGGAGCCCGAGTCATTTTCAGTGAGGCTCAATATACTTACTGGTAACGGACTTGTGGGAGTAGATAGAGTATTTTTTTCGTGTCGAATCGTAGCTAGCGGTAGAGAGTTTCCCGCTAGGTTGGTAGAATTCCCGATGGCCGACTATGATGTGGTATTGGGGATAGATTGGTTGAGAGACCAGTATGCTAGGATAGACTGCCATATTGGCAAGGTTATTTTTAGCATTTCAGGCGAGCCAGAGTTTTTCTTCTCCCGAGACGAAGTTGAACCTTCTCCTCCAGTATTGCGGATGACAGTAGTAGTAGTGCAGTTACCCCGGATAGTCAAAGAGTTTCCAGATGTTTTTCCAGAAGAGCTACCAGGAATGCCGTCAGAGCGAGAGATCGAGTTTACTATCAACTTGGTCCCAAGGACAGCCCTAGTGTCGGAAAGAGTCTACAGGATGGCGCCGTCAGAATTGGAGATATTGTACAAGATGATTGAAGAACTTAGAACTAAGGGATTCATTCGTGCAAGTGGATCGCCTTAGGGAGCCCTGATGCTTCTTGTAAAAAAGAAGGATGGTACGTCCAGATTATGTGTTGATTATCGTACCTTGAACTCAGTGACAATCAAGAACAGATACCCTCTCCTGAGGATAGATGACTTGTTTGACCAACTCAAAGAAGCGGCAGTATTCTCGAAGATTGATTTACGGTCAGGATATCTTCAAATCAGAGTCAGAGAGCAGGACATCCTGAAGACAGCTTTCCGATCTAGATATGGGCATTGGAAGTTCCATATTATGCCCTTTGGAGCAACCAATGCGCTGGCTGTATTCATGGACCTCATGAATCGCATCTTTATACCTTATTTGGATCAGTTCGTGATTGTGTTCTTGGACGACATCCTGGTCTACAGTAAGAGTGAAGCGGAGCATGAGCAACATCTCAGAGTTGTCCTCCAGATTCTCCGAGAGCACCAATTGTATGCCAAGTTCAGTAAATACGAGTTATGGCTCGATCGCATTTTCTACTTGGGTCATATCATCACCAGGGGAGGAGTTGAAGTGGATCCCCAGAAGATCGTGGCTATAGAATCATGGCCAGTACATAGCACAGTTGTAGAAGTTCATAGCTTTCTTGGATTGGCCCACTACTACCGGCGATTTATTTCAGACTTTGCTCGAATTTTAGCGCCATTGCCCCAGTTGACCCGCAAGGATGTACAGTTTGCTTGGACAGCAGAGTACCAAGATTCTTTTGAGAAGTTGAAGCAAGGCTTGATCACGGCACCCATTCTCACGCTTCCAGATGGAACCGGGGGATTCTCAGTATATTGTGATGCTTCAGGCCGAGGTTTAGGATGTGTTCTGATACAACATGGGAAGGTAATAGCTTATGCATCACGACAACTTCGTGATCATGAGAGGAATTACCCAACCCATGACTTGGAGCTGGCAGCAGTAGTGTTTGCGCTTAAGTTGTAGAGGCAGTACTTGTATGGAGATAGGGTAGAGATTTTCACCGACCATAAGAGCCTGAAGTATGTATTCACTCAGAAGGAACTTAACATACGTCAGAGGAGATGGCTAGAGCTGTTTGTGGATTATGATGTCAACCTGCAGTATCATTCTGGAAAAGCCAATGTTGTTGCGGATGCATTAAGCAGGAGAGCCGGAGTTTATCTTCTAACAGCACGGCCAGAGTTGTTAGCGGATCTTCAGAGGATCGGCATAGAAGTTGTCCTTCCTACCAGTGTGGCATTGATGGCCAGCATGCAAGTTCAGTCCACTATAGTCAAGAGGATTCGGATGGTACAGTCAGCAGATTCTAAGCTTCAGCGACTCAGAGCAGAGTGTGAGACAAGACGCAGACCAGAGTTATGCATTCATGATGATGGTACACTTCGATATGGTAAGCGTCTTTATGTACCCAGCGGAGATATCAGACAGGAGATCATAGCAGAAGCTCACAGTTCTCAATATTCCATTCATCCTGGTGGTATGAAGATGTACCGTGACATCCGACAGCACTTTTGGTGGAATGGCATGAAGCGGGAGATAGCCCGGTTTGTCTCTCGGTATTTGGTTTGCCAAAATGTCAAGGCTGAACATCAGAGGTCAGCTGGACTTCTTCAGCCCTTGCCGATTCCAGAATGGAAATGAGAGTATATAACCATCGATTTTGTGACTGGATTACCTAGATCCCCAGCTGGTAGAGATGCTATCTGGGTAATAGTTGACCGGCTCACGAAGATGGCTCACTTTATCCCATTCAGAGTAGGTCAGTCGACGGTTCAGCTAGCAGAGATGTACCTCAGGTTGATAGTCAGGATGCATGGAGTACTAGTCAGTATCACCTCGGATCGAGATTCCAGATTCACTTCGCACTTTTGGCATAGTCTGTAAGAGAATTTGGGAACTCACCTCCAGTTCAGCTCAGCTTACCACCCGCACACAGATGGCCAGTCAGAACACACGATCCAGACTCTCGAAGATATGTTGAGATCTTGTACGCTCGACTTCGGTGGTTCGTGGGAAGATCACCTGCACCTGGTGGAGTTCTCGTACAATAATAGTTTTCAAGCCAGTATCCAGATGGCTCCGTTAGAGGCACTGTATGGCAAGAAGTGCAAATCCCCGCTAGCATGGGACGATGTTGGAGAAAGGCAGATGCTCGGTCCGAAACTTATTGCCCAGATAATTGAAGTGGTCAGGAGAGTCCGGGATCATCTTCGCGTTGCCCAAGATTGCCAGCGTCATTGGACCCATTCTTATCGGTGTTCCCTTGAGTTTTCTGTCGACGACCACGTATTTCTGAGGATCTTGTCTAACCGTGGCGTCATTTGTTTCGGTGTACGGGGAAAGCTTAGTCCTAGGTATATAGGGCCGTTCGATATCCTGGAGTGAGTAGGAGATGTGTCCTATCGTCTCGCTCTTCCATTGTCGCTAAGCGAGGTGTATGACGTGTTCCATGTATCCCAACTACGACGGTATATCCCGGATCTGAGTCATGTCTTTGATCATTCGGAATTGGTTGTTGGTACCAACCTTTCGTATGAGGAGAGGCCCGTATCCATAATGGACCGAAGAGAGAAGATACTCAAGAACAAGACTATCAAGTTAGTTCGTATTGCTTGGGGTCATCACTCTTTGGGTGAGTCAACGTGGGAGCGTGAGGATGATATTCGATCGCGATATCCCGACCTGTTTGACTCGTGAGGTATAATGTCTTCCTTATGTCTCATGGCTTCGATTCCTTGCTTACATGGTTGATTGCCTGATTGCTTGACTAGTATAGCTTGCCTATGATTAATATAGCTTGTCCTTGCATCTCTAGCCTCTTGATTAAATTTTGAGGATGGAATTCTTTTAAGATGGGTAGAGTTGTAATGCATGTGGTTCGTATTACGTATCTTGGTATACGTGTACGTATTTTGACTCGTATTGCATGTCTTCCTGCTTGGTTTATTTGGCATTTTCATTGCTTAGTTCACCTTGGGATTGGTTCGACTAGGCTTGGGTTTGCTTATTTGGTTCATCATGAACCAAGTGGAGAACCCCTACCTACCACCACCATCTCCATCTATTAACCCTAACCTCCTTTCTCCCTCTTCATTCAATTTTCTTATTACTGCTCTTCCTCACCGAAACCCCACCGTAGGCAAGTGCATCTTGCTTTATGGAGGAACCCAATTTTTATTGTTCCATTCTCTTTCTCACAATATTCTAAGTCACTTTAGTATTTAGCAATTTTGAATTCCATGGCTCATTTCATGTAGATCTAAGTTTTAGTATTTTTGATCTTCATGGTTTGATTTTTCGAAACTTGGTTGTTTCCGAAATGGAGAGTTCCATGTAGTACGGATTTTGATTTCACACAAGTTTGGCACTTGAATGGTTGGGTTCCATTGGGTCTTGGCCGAGATGGGGGTTTCCTGAGCTCTTGAGCTTTTTACACCTGCTTGCTTTGGCCATGGGGAGAAGATGAAGTTTTACGTACACGTTCTAACGTGTTAGCGTAGTGTTTAGCCCTTACGCCCACGTTTTACGTGTCAACGTGTTATATCAGCCTTTTACGCACACGTTTTCACGTGCCCGCGTATTATTCAACCTTTACGCTCACGCAGTTGCGTGCCAGCGTACTTCGTTCTACGCCAAGCTCATTCTCCTCTTTACGCTCGGGGCCCCTCCCGCTAGCATAGAATTTGGCTAGCGTAGAACCCGGCTAGCGCAAAACCCCACCCTCCTTCATCGTTATTCGCGTAGAATCTTACGCACGTATTATTACGTTGCGTAGAAGCCGGCTAGCGTAGAGCCCCACCCTCGTGCTCCCTTGCTAGCGTAGAGATATCTCACCTTGCTCTTGCTAGCGTAAGGCCAATTTTACGCTTGAGGCCTCTTTGCCTAGCGTAGAGTTTCACTCGCGTAGAACTTGCTAGCGTAGAGTTTCACGCGTATGTTTCACTAGCGTATAATCGGTAGTACGCGCGTAGAGACTTTGAGTCCCTATGGCGTATGCCTTTTACCCTTTTATATCCTTCCGTCTTTTGTCCTGAACTTGATAACTCACGAATTGATTAACATGATTGAAATGACAATTGTACATGACATGACATGACAAGTAAGCGTGATGGTATTTATTGAAGGCTGTTGCGCGACGGCTTGCATGACATGGCTATAATGAATGATCTGGACACCGTGGACGATTGTGTTTGTACAAAATAAACCAGTACTGTCTTGCATCATGTCTAGGATAGGGACCCCTGAGTACCACGGTCAGGGGTACCTATTGAAATTGACTAAGGCTAATAAACTAGAATAATTCAGTAGACATGAAGAGATTTTCCAGTTACAAGCAATCCCGTTATCTGGGCGCACTAGCGGACTTGTATCCTACCGATGAGTAGGGCACATTTCCAGTACACAGTCATGTGGTGCACCCTTCATAAACGGATATTCGACCTGGATAACCGGATGGTCTGTAGGGCATGTGGCTGTTGGGACAATCTCATTGCATTTTGTTAGTAACTAGGACTGTGATAACCCTAGTTAGTTAAAGTATCAAGCCGTACTCTTGATTGGCCGTAATTGATTGGATGGAGTTTATTCCTGCTTAGACTTATCCTGATCCTGTACAAGATTGTGACATGACGTGATTATTGATGCTTGCCTTAAACAATAACGATCATAGGTCCAGTTCTGTTCAGGCGAAGGGTTACAACCCCGGTCCTTGTTTGGTTTAAGGGTTGTAACCTGGCTCCCGGAGCAGTTCTGTGTCATCTCTTCGTTTATTGTCTTATTGCAACCCCATGCCATGCTCGTCATGTTTTACCTTACCTTAATACCGTGATTATTTATACTGGCCTTAGCAATAAAGATCAGGGGTCCAGTTCTGTTCAGGCGAAGGGTTGTAACCCTGGTCCTTGTTTGGTTTAAGGGTTGTAACTGGCTCCCGGAGCAGTTCTGTGTCCTCTCTTCGTTTATTTTCTTCACTGTACCAATTGTATTTGAGACGGGTTTCTATTCCGGTGAAGGGCCGCAACCCCGGTCCTGGTTTGGTTTAAGGGTTGTGACCTGGCTACTTGAATGGTTTTCTCATACTCAGTTTACTGTTGTTATCTCTATTATTATCAGTTCTTTATTTATTATCTTTAATATTCTATTGTGATATGTTGGTTTTAGTTCCTAAGTGAAGCCTCCTTTGTGGCACTTGCTCTTTCTGGGGTCTGACCCAGCTGGTTTTGTGTGGCCAGATATTGGAGCAGCTCCAGAGGCTCTACCTAACTTCCAGCTAGATGGTGACCACCAGGTGTAACCCTGGCAACGAGTGGGTTTCTTTTATTCTTCTTCTTCATTGTAAATTATTCTTTTGAGGCGTTTAGCCGACGAGCACGTGTTAGCTCGGTTGCACCTTTATTTACTGTCTGCCTACGGGCTATAACATGATTGACAAATCCTAGGGTTGATCATGTATGACTGAAACTCTTGCTAGTCTTGACATTTTGTAACGACTAGCTTCATGATCAACTGAATATGTAATGTTTGGGATGCCTTATTATTGTGTATTTGGTGATCTTACATCTTGGAATACTTACTTACTTGCTTGCAATTGAGACACTAGGCTTGTTCATGACCATAGGAGACTGATGGATTGTAGTTAAACCCTCATATATCTAGACAGCCATGACCGTATAGTGAGATGGATTTCGTTTCATTATGCGTAGCTGGCTATGTATGCCCCCGTTTTCCAGTATTCTGGTTCTGGGCGTTACACGTATTGACAGGGAGCGGGGCGAGGTCTCCGGCGGTGAAGGTTAGCGTGTAGGTTAGGATTTTTTTTTAGGGTTTTGCTCCCCTCTCTCTTGATTGATAAGGATGGGGTCGGCTGTGCTAATGTGCGGGTATGGGGTTATTTTAGCCAGGCTGGGTTTTATATATTATTTTTTCCTTTTTTTCTTTTCTTTTCTTATATCCTTATATATTTATCCATCTATGCCCATATATATATATATATATATATATATATATATATATATATATATATATATATATATATATATATATATATATATATATCCATCTATGCCCATATATGGGGTTGTTTTGGCCAGGCTGGGTTGTATATATTATTTTTTCCTTTCTTTTTTTTTCTTTTCTTTTCTTATATCCTTATATATTTATCCAATATATATATATATATATATATATATATATATATATATATATATATATATATATATATATATATTCCATATGTATATATATATATATATATATATTCCTTTCTTTTTTTTTTTCTTTTCTTTTCTTATATCCTTATATATTTATCCAATATATATATCCAATATATATATATATATATATATATATATATATATATATATATATATATATATATATATATATATATATATATTCCATATGTATATATATATATATATATATATATATATATACATACATATGGAATATATATATATAAATATATTCATATATATATATATATATATATATATATATATACATGTGGAAAATTCTACAATACATCCACCCTTTTTGGATGTATCGATACATCCGAAATCTGGACCGTTGGATGTTAATCCAACGGTTCAGATTAAATTTAGATGAAATAATGCAGAAGACATCATTTAATGATGTTTTTGGCTTTTGACCTCTTGTTAACTTGCTATAGCAGGTCATTCTTCAATGCAATTTTTCAATGAACACCCTAAATTAACTTATATTTACTTTCTCTTTCGTCCATATAATTTAATATTTTGTGCAACTACGTATATAAAAAAATAATTGTGTGTCGGCCGAAAAGGAAGGACACAGTGTGTCTAGGTCTGTAGGCTATGTAGACGACGACACCACCGTCGCTGGCGATCTAGATGGTTACACCGACGACGAATGGTACATTTAGGACGGAGAATGGTACATTTAGGAAGCCGATAAAAGCTCATTCTCTTAAATCTCTTCTTTGTGTAAATTAAATCCAAAGAGGACACAATCCCTAAGGACACAGTATGTCCAGGTCTGTAGGCGATATAGACGACACCACCGCCGCTGGCGATCTAGATGATAACACCGACGACGAATGGTACATTTAGGACGGAGAATGGTACATTTATGAAGCCGATAAAAGCTCGTTCTCTCAAATCTCTTCTTTGTGTAAATTAAATCCAAAGAGGACACAATCCCTAATTTTAGTTATTGCTTAGCAGAGTCTGCTTAGTTGTTGTAAAATTATGGTGTTTCTTCTTTGACACTTTCATCTTTAATCTCATATTTTCTATGGATATGTGTTCTGTTTGATTTTAATTTAGTAATCTTTTTGTAATTAGTTTTTTTTGTTTCATCTAACAATTTAATATTTTTGTTATAAAGCTACAGGCCATGGTGGTGGTGTTGGAAGGCGAAACGGAGATAAAGAAGGAAAGAAGAAGAAGTTCCGGTTCACGGCGGACTTCGTCGAGTTCCTCATTCAAACGGAATTAAACCTCTTATAGAGTTCCTTAATTGAAGTTGATCATGATAATCTTTTGTACTTTTCAAACGGCTAGTAGAATCTTCCTCGAGCCCTCCTCAATCAAACGGCTAGTAGATTGTTTGCTAGTCTCGAAATTTATTTGTCTTTCCATCTTCCTTACTTTATGTACTTCTCTCTTGCTATATATACAATAGTTTTCTTGTTTCATAGTACTATTATTCATTCTGAAATACATAGAATAGTTGTCTAAAATAGAATAGTTTTCTTGTTCTCAATATGTCTACTCGTGTGGTAGAAAATGTAGAAGACGTAGAAGATTGGTTGCCAGCTCCAAATGAAACCTTCATTCCGCGTATGTTGCGCAGGATTGAACAACAACTGTCGACGATTTCAGCTGATGTTGCATCGATCAATTCTAAGCTTGGTTCAATACAAATTGAATAAATGAATTTCTCTCGGCGTTTGGAGAAGATTGAAGAATATCCAGCTTTGAAGGAGGCATCTTCATCTGGAGTATTTAATAATGTGGAGGTAGTTTCCGTTGAATCTTCTGATGAGGAGGACATGGTGCTACAGAATCGTAGTAAAGCATTGGACCGAATTCTCGCATTGTGTCCTACAGAGGAAACTGACTTTAGCAGTTCCTCGAAAAGAATGCGTAAAAATTTAGATCCGGTCACACCATCGAAAAATTTAACAAGGGGTTCAACCTCGAAGCATAGCAATTGTACTATTGGTTCTTCGAGTTATTACGACTATATTTTTGTCGATGATAGACCTGACGAGTAAGTAATATGAGTTTTGATTTAATTCCAACAGTTTTTTTCTCCTAATTTATTCGTTTCTTTTCTTAGAGAAATAATATCATCTTGCAACAAAATCTATGTGTCTCAGTTTGAGATGAAGACATTATCTCCTTTAACGAGAATTAAAAATGGGGTATGTATAGATAGTATATTTCTTCTTAGATGCCATCTATGTTTACTTTGATTCCATCACTGATATTTTTAATGATTTGTTCAGATTGTAGGCATTGTCTCTGCTCTTCTCACCGCGGAGGAACGAAAAAGAACCTCCAATAAAGCTAATGTATGATTTTACCAATAAGGATTGTAAAACCCCTAAATTTCTACTATCCTTTTTATTTATTAAATTTGGTACCGATTTAAAATTTTGTATTGTACGTCGCGTAGTCGTATTGTACGTCGCGCACGAAATTTTATTTTTCGTAATTGCTCGACGAGTGCGAATATGTGCGAGCGTACATATTTTTAGAAAAATATTTTTTCTTATTTTTTATAGTTTCAAAATAATATATGTAATATTTAATTTAGCTATCAAAATTTCTTAAATTTATGATTTTACTTATGAAAAGCCTTTTATTTAGAATAAATAATATTCTTAGTGCATACATATATTTCATAAATATTTGCTAGTTTATTTTAAATAAAAATATAATTTTTGAGATTTATTAATATTAATATTTTATTATTCAAAAAGATATTTAAAAATATTAATGTAATTTTTGAAATTATTATTATTAGTTTTTTGGAAAATATATTTCGAAATTATTGTGGAGATTTAAATCTTGATTTGAATTTATGGATTTATTTAAATAGTTAATATTTGAAATTTGATTTATCCCATTTGATTTTGAACTAAAAATTAATTGGATTTAAATTGGATTTGTATTTGAATTTAGATTTGATTTCATTGATTTAATTTAATAATTATCTATTGGGGTTTTAAAACTATTCTAATCCTATCCAATTGGGAATTCCCACATCCTATAAATAGGCAGGTACTCCTCCATTATTTTTTTCTCCACAAATTCCTCCACAAAATTTCAACAAAGTGTACGTGCCTCGTGTCGGTGTTCCAACCATCCTCGTGTCAGCCGTGACGGCCTCGGGTCCGACCCCGGGTGTCTATCCAATAGGTTGTTCTTTTTACATATACAAATATCAATTCTCGTCCAACCACCCTGGACACAAATCCAGTATTCCTCCGCCGTGTCCGACACCCCACGACAACCATCTAAACCCTAATCCTATTCTAATGACCAGCCCCCGACTCCTGCCACCGTCGTCAACACCACACCCGACTCCTCCGTCCGATCCCAAACCAGTCCGACCTCTTCCTGCCACCGTCCCAGCAAGAACAACCCCCTTTCCCTCGCACCGACCACAACTCCCTACACCATTCCCGGCTACCCCTGGGTCACCTCACCGCCACCAACATCATAAATCACCGCCATCCTCTCCCATGTTTCCCAGCCAACTCCGACCGGGCATCCGTACTCGCCTCCGTCCACTGCCCACACCATCACCCTCACCGACCGATACCAACCCAAATCCGGCAACCAGCCACCCCACCGTGGCCGGCATCTCCGCATCCCCAACTCCTCGACTTCGGCCAACCACCACACCACAACACCAGAGTAGAGAAGGAAAATTAAAACCCTAATCCTAGACTCACCTCCGCCTCGCCGCACGCAGAGATCCGTCGCTGACCCGAGCCGTCCCCTTTGATCACCGGCGACCCATAGCCACGTCCGCCGCAGGCCTCCGGTCGCCGCCCAGCGCCGCAGCCACGTGCGCCGCGTCACCCCGACTTCTGCCTCCTCCTCTCTGCTCCGCAACACCTAACTCCGGCCTCCCGCGCAGCCGCTCCGCCACCTCGGCGAGCACCACCGCCCTCCACTTCCGACCCACTTCGTCCCTTTCCTAGCCGCCGACGAGCACCCGATCTCCGCCGCCATCAGCGAACTCCTCCGGCTGTCCCCCGCTCCTCCACGAACTGACTTCCCTGCGTCCTCACCCACGCGTCCGACCCCCTCCGCCTAGCTCTCCGTCGTTCCCTTCTCTCTCCGATCAAAACCCTCTCTCTGCCAATGTTCTCTCTCCTCCTCCTTTGTTATTCTCCATCTTTTTCTCTCGAAAGGAGAGAAGAGGAAACAGTAAATGTACTGTTATGTGATTTTTTTATATAATTATTATTTTTATTATTATTATTATCATTATTATTCTTATCATTATTATTAATATTCTGATTATTATTCTGATTATTATTATTATTATTATAACTGTTATCAGTATATTATTTCAGTTTATGATTATTACTGTTATTAATTATTTTATTAATATTACTGTTATTAATTATTTTACTAATATTATAAATTATTAATATTACTGTTATTATTATTTTAATTAATTGGGAAGTCAACAGCAGTCTATAGTTATTATTGTTAATATTATTGTCACGACCCGGTCCCAATTACTTGGGTCGAATCGGATCATGCCCAGCCTGCACCGTTGTTGAGACGGCGGCAGTAAGCTGTATCCATTTGCAGGTAATATCAACAACACAATGATTTCCATAATTTATTATTCCGAATTTAAAAACTTTTACAACGAAATGAAAGATACAACTTAAATCCATTTTCTATATACATCATGAAGAAAAAAACTCTAGGCAAACAGCTCATCAGTCTCGGAATCATCGTCCTCTAGTTGGGACCCTCGGAAAATATCGCGGAACAAAGCCTCATCAGTGTTACCTAAAAATGTTGGGTCTCCAGTCAGGAGTGAGCAAAGTACAATTCATGCTAATTTGATAATTGAAATAATAATAGAATCATGCACTTTTAAACAATTTGAAATAAACAGTTCTCCAGCAGTTGAAACATTGTGATATGAATAGGCAATGAATATGACCGGCTTGGGTTGTACAGTGAATGATATGGCTTATCCCCGTGTGTACGAGGGGTAAGCTAATACAGTTCTAAATTATTACTTTGGATGTGGTCATACTCATTACACTACTCCCCAGTCCCCAAACAGTTACAGTAGTTACATTCAGTGCTCTCAGAGAGAGTTCCGTGTTGCATCGTAGTTTAAACTTGCATTAAAACGATTACTAAATAATTGTAAACTAACACAAAATGTACTTGCCTTGGTTTGACTGGATTTGAAAGGTTGAAGACTTCGAGATGGAAATTAGACTCGTCCTCGAAATCCTACATTCGAGAAGTTTGACTCAGATTCCAAAAATCGTCATGCTAACTATACTAGTTGCAATCTCTAAGTTTTGTCCTAATCAATTTTAATCTTTATTTAGTTATCACGAACAAAATGCGATTATCGGTGCGTTGTAATTATGAAACATCAATTTATATTTAATTTCGAAAAAACTTGTATTTATCAGTTTATTCGGAAAAACTTGGTATTTATAATTATCTATAAAAATACATTTTTCTTTAAATGAGAATATCATGAATTTCTAAAATATTATAATTATTATCATTATTCCTAAATTTATGCTTTCGAACATCCACCAGAAAATCATATCTACATTCCTAATTATTACAAATTTGCAGAAAATAAATGGGCTTATGCCCTTACAGACCAATGAATTTAAATAAGAAATAACTTGGGTTAGTCCTGAAATCTTTCCTATAATTTAATTATAAATAAAACTAATAATTAAAATAAATTTAATAGTGAGTCTCAGATATTGGTCCAATCGTCATATAGGCTAATGCCTCAACGTCCGGGCGAAATCGGTTTTGTTTGCACTTAGCCAGGGCCCATTGACCAATACGGTCGTCGCCCAAAAACCTAAAATAATATTCTTTTCTGAAAAACCATTTTTAAAATTATATAATTAATTTTAAAGAAAAATCAGGCAGTACTTCCTCTATTTTCGGTCAACCCAAAAACTGGGAAGTGTGCCATAATCACCATTTATAAAAAAGTCCCAAACCAGGGAACACCCAGAATTCAACTTCCAAACCATTTTACACCAAAATTAAATTCACAGAATAATTCTCGAATCTTAATCGGAAACCCGCAATATAGTTTCGGGAATTCCCAAAATGAATTCGGAAATCACAGCGCCTAAAATCCAGAAAATATATTTCGAAAAAGTCCGAAATAAACACCGAATATCACAGAACATCTCCGAAAAATCCGACGTTACGACGTCGCTCAAAAACCGAATTTCCGGGAGGGAATCTGGGACCAATCTCATCATTGACTACCGAAATGGGACAAAACAGAGGAGTAATACCGTGGGATGCTCGGCTAGAGCTCTTAGATGAAATTTATAGAAAGATAATCGCGGACAGCAAGTTGGGAAAGCCCGGGACAGCGCTGTTCGGAACAGCGAAAGCACAGGAGACTCGCGGAAACCACGCCGGAGGGGCGCTGGTCCAGAAGGGGGGCCGGGCTCGGGGAGGTCCGCGCGGCGGAGAGGTGCAGCGCTGGGGAACGGCGCCGAAGCTCGGGGTCCGGCGGGGGCCTAGGGCGCGGGTGGTGCTGCTGCCGGAGATCGGGGTCGGCGACAGATGGCCCAGAGGTGGGCGGAGCCGCGGGGACGCGCGGCAGGGGGTCCGGCAGGGGAGGCCGGCGGGTTTCAGCGCCGGCGGAAGGGCGCGGTCGCCGGCTGCGTGGCTGGTCGGGGTCGGCGGACGTGGGCGATCGCGGGGGAGTTACCGGCGAGGATCGGGGTCGGGTTGGGGTGCTCTGGAGGGTGGAGCTAGGAATGGGGCTAGGGATTAGCTTTGGGGAGGAATAGAGAGGGAGTGAGGAATGGGAGGGAAGGATGAGTAGTGGTGGTGGTGTTTGGATTAAAAGGGGAGAGTGGGTGTTGAACGTATGGTGGAGAGTGCTGGTGGTGTGGGTTTGCTTAAAATGGGAGGGGGAAAAGTTTGTGTGGTGAAGAGGGAAGTAAGGGGCATGAGAATAGGTGGAGGAGTTGCTGGTCGTGGGGTGGGGGTAGACTAGGATTAGTATTCATTTTTTTCTTTTTATTTATACATAAGGAAACAAAGTTGGGTTGAAAATGGGAATCGGGTTCCAAGTCGGGTTGGGTCTGGTCCAGGCTCGGGTCCCACAAGCAAAAAATTCCAGTTATTCTTTTGTAAATAATTTCGAACTCATAATATTATAATAATAAATAATAATAATAATTTAATAATATATATATTAATAATAATAATAAATAACTTAAACTATTATTACGCTACAAAACCAGTAATCTAAAATCTGGGTTTCACAATCTTCCCTCCTTAGAAAATTTCGTCCTCGAAATTAAAGGCAGGGTTAGGGGTTATCTCAGGTCAAGTTGGTACGAGTACTGCACCCGTAACTCAGGTCCAACAATAAGAATTTCCAAGGCAGTTGTGGATGAGACGGTTTAGGGACAAGTTTTATTTATGATATCATCCATGCAGAAAAATACAAAAGCGAACCAAAGTACACGAGGTTGATCAGACCATCATGCACCGGTCCTGATTAGACAATATATTAGTGGGTGCACCCAATAAAATACCGTCATGATCAAGCTTGATAAAGAAATAGCTTGTAAAACTAGGCTAACTTAGCAGCATCAGTCAAGTTTAGAACGAAAAGATAAGAAATAGGAGTTATGTGATGGCTCAAATTTTCTGATCTTCTTCTCACCTCTGACTACGCTTGCTACTGGTTTCTCTGGCACTGAAAGGTTGAGTCCAATCTTCAGCTCTGAATTATCCAAAATGTGACTCGGATCCGGAATATAGCGTCTGAGCTGTGATACGTAGAAGACGTTGTGCACACTCTCAAGATTAGCTGGTAGAGATAACCGGTACGCTACTTTTCCAACTCGTCTTAACACTTCAAATGGCCTGATGTACCTGGCCTCAATTTCCCAGCTCCGACAAAACTGGTCGTTCCTCTGGTAGAAGAAAACTTCACAAAAATGCTATCTCCTTCTTCAAACTCCACTGGTCGACGACTACTATCAACCCAATGCTTCTGTCTGTCTTGGGCAATCCTGAGCTTACATTCACCTTCTTTACTGCGTCAGTCACCATCTCTGGACCCAGCAGTACTCTTTCTCCTACGTCGTCCCATGCAAGTGGTGTACGGCAACGACGTCCATAGAGAGCTTCAAATGGGGTCATACCAATGCTGGCTTGGTAGCTGTTGTTGTAAGAGAACTCTACCAAGTGCAAATGATCTTCCCAAGACCCTCCAAACTCCAAGACGCAAAATCTCGGCATGTCTTCAGGCGTCTGGATTGTCCTCTCTGATTGTCCATATGTCTGGGAGTGATAGGCAGTGTTGAACTTCAATTGTGTCCCCAGGCTGTCATGTAAACTTTTCCAAGAGTGAGAGGTAAAATGAGTGTCTCGGTCAGATACAATGCTTACCGGTACTGCATAAATCCGGTAGATATGTCGATTGTATAGTGCCGCCAACTTCTCGGTGGATAAACCAACTTTGAAGGGGATAAAGTGAGCTGACTTGGTCAGTCGGTCCACTATAACCCAAATGGCATCCTTCCCTCCTTGGGAACGAGGCAGTCCTGACACGAAGTCCATTGTGATGTGCTCTCACTTCCACTCCGGAATGTCCAGTGGCTGTAGAAGTCCTGCGGGTCTCTGTCTGCTAGCTTTCACTTGTTGACAAATTAAACATCTAGCAACATACCTGGCCACGTCTTTCTTCATTCCAAACCACAAAATAATGGTACGCATATCCCGATACATCTTGTTAGCTCCAGGATGTATGGAATATTGCGACTGGTGTGCTTCCTTCATCAGCTCGTTCCTCAGTTCGCCAGATGCTACGCAGAGCCTCATACCATTCTTCAGTGCTCCATCGCTGGCGATTGAGAAACCCTCAAGTGTTTCTGCCAACACTTGATCTCTAAGTTTGTAAAGTGTCTC
Organism: Iris pallida; assembly: GCA_029216955.1. NCBI lineage: Eukaryota > Viridiplantae > Streptophyta > Magnoliopsida > Asparagales > Iridaceae > Iris > Iris pallida. The sequence goes on from JANAVB010043019.1 coordinate 6,482,689, forward strand.
GTCTTGAAACTACGTCTCCTTGATTTTGTCCATCAGACTCGAGCTCACTTGCAACTTCATCAACAATGAATCAGCATCCAGCTCCTTCCTTCCAGGAAGTATAATCTCCAGTCCAAGCTTCTCGATGTCCTCTAGCAGGTGCCGCTCCTTGGTCAAAAATATCGCCATAGGGTATTGACTAAGTGCATCTGCGACCATATTAGCCTTACCTGGGTGGTATAGATCGATGTCTAAATCCTTCATCAGCTCCAGCCATCTTCTTTGCCTCATGTTCAGCTCCTTCTGAGTGAAAACATACTTCAGACTTTTATGGTCTGTATATATTTCTACTCTCTCTCCATATAAATAATGCTTCCATAGCTTCAAAGCAAAGATGACTACCGCAAGCACCAGATCATGTGTGGGATAGTTCTTCTCATGAGTCCGTAATTGCCTAGATGCATAAGCAATCACTTTTCCATGTTATTGAAGAACGCAACCCAGTCCTTTACCTGAGGCATCACTATAGATTGAGAAACCTCCAGTTCCTGCGGGTAGCACAAGGATTGGTGCAGTGGTAAGTCTCTTCTTCATCTCCTCAAATGATGCCTGGCAATCTTTCGTCCAGATGAACTATTCATTCTTCCGAGTGAGCTTCGTCATCGGCTCAGCAATTTTTGTAAAATCCTTCACGAACTTCCGGTAGTAGCCAGTCAAGCCCAAGAAACTCCTGATTTCAGCAACTGAGCTTGGGGTAGACCACTTCTCAACAGTGGCTATCTTCTTCGATCTACCGAAATTCCTTCTCCTGTGACAACATGGCCAAGAAAATCCACCTTGTCTAGAAAGAATTCACATTTGGAAAGCTTACCATACAGCTTCTCCTTTCTCAAAGTTTCCAAAACTTTCCTGAGGTGCTCTTCGTGCTCCTCTTCCGTCTTTGAATAGATCAGAATGTCATCGATGAAGACAACGACAATTTGATCTAGGTATTCATGGAAAACCTTGTTCATAAGATTCATGAACACCGCAGGAGCATTCGTCAGTCCAAACGGCATGACCAAGAATTCAAACTGTCCATACTTGGTGTTGAATGCCGTCTTGGAAATATCTTCCTTCCTGATCCTGATCGGATGGTAGCCAGATCTAAGATCAATCTTCGAAAACACCTTGGCTCCGCTCAATTGATCAAATTGGTCATCGATCCGGGACAGAGGGTACTTGTTCTTGATGGTGATATTATTCAGCGCCTGGTAGTCGATGCACATCCGTACTGTTCCGTCCTTCTTGGGCACAAACAAGACAGGTGCTCCCCAGGGTGAAGCCCCGTCTCGAATGAATCCCAGAGCCTTCAGTTCATTGATCTGGTCCTTCATCTCCTTGGCCTCCTTCGGGTTAACTCTGTAGCATCCCTTAGAAATAGAGGGAGAGCCGGGGACTAGGTCAATGGTGAACTCTATGTCTCGACCTGGGGGTAATTCGGGAAGACTATTAGGGAAGACATCTACCATAAAGGTGTAACTAAGAATTTTATTCATGTGGAGAATTACAGCAAAAACTCTCATGATTGATCTAAGGACATCCTGTTACAACTTCTTATAACAATAGATAATGCTATTCAGCAGTCCTAGGTACTATTCTTCATGGTTCTGACTCTTGCATGAGCAGTCTCCAACTGCTTCATCTTCTATGAACCTCGAGTCTGCATCATGCCTTATTGTGGGAGGTAAGGTCTGCTGGATAGGAAGAGAGTTCCTAGGTTGTGGCCTAACAGGTTGCTAGGATATGTGCTCTGGTTTGATGGAAAGATAAGGGGCAGTCCTTCACCCGATGTTCAGCAGATCCACATGCCAAACATTTCCCCAATCTCTTACGACAAATATTGGCTTGGTGACCAAGCCTTTTACAGTAGTCACCAACCAATAGCTTCTTACGATATGACTGCCGGATAGGGCTCAAATATCTTCTAGATTCGGGGGTATCCCTCCTAGGACGAGGTTCCGCTCCAACTTGGTTTAAGATAGCTAAGGCTACATCATTGACGTTCTTCATGACTTCTCTTATGATATTCATCTGTTCCTGCTGGGCTTCAGCTTGAGCCTTCTGGAACTCCAGGATTTCTTAAAATAGGGCAACCATTTGGAAGGTGTTTGCTGGTACTGGTGGAGCAACAGAAATGGGTACTTTACCAAGGAAATATAACTCAGTTTGAGAAGAGGTAGAAATTGCCAGTGTAGTGAAAACTTTACTAGATGCATTATGGGGATGGTCAATCAGCTGCGAGGGAATAAACCCTAGACTTGGTTGAGGAGATGGGGTATGATCCGGAGATGACACCTTATCGCCAGCAGGATTGGTCTTGTCAATGGCCATTCTCTGAAAGGTTTAGGATGCAAACATAAGCAAGGTATCCTACCAGTCTATAATCAAACAAAAATATTAATGTATATAATTCGGACCTATGTTGTGACAAATCAATGTTCTAGGGTTCTAATTGTTTCAAGGTATGTTTTCCTAAGTTGTTGGACCTGCATGGGCCACCACTAAAAATATGCCACGACCCGGTCCCAATTACTTGGGTCGAATCGGATCATGCCCAGCCTGCACCGTTGTTGAGACGGCGGCAGTAAGCTGTATCCATTTGCAGGTAATATCAACAACACAATAATTGCCACAATTTATTATTCTGAATTTAAAAACTTTTACAATGAAATGAAAGATACAACTTAAATCCATTTTCTACATACATCATGAAGAAAAAAAACTCTAGGCAAACAGCTCATCAGTCTCGAAATCATCGTCCTCTAGTTGGGACCTCGAGAAATATCGTGGAACAAAGCCTCATCAGTGTTACCTAAAAATGTTGGGTCTCCAGTCAGAAGTGAGAAAAGTATAATTCATGCTAATTTGACAATTGAAATAATAATAGAATCATTCACTTTTAAACAATTTGAAATAAATAGTTCTCCAGCAGTTGAAACATTATGATGTGAATAGGCAATAAATATGACCGGCTTGGGTTGTACAGTGAATGATATAGCTTATCCCCGTGTGTACGAGCGGTAAGCTAATACAGTTCTAACTTATTACTTTGGATGTGGTCATACTCATTACACTACTCTCCCAGTCCCCAAACAGTTACAGTAGTTATAGTAGTTACAGTCAGTGCTCTCAGAGAGAGTTCCGTGTTGCATCGTGGTTTAAACTTGCATTAAAACGATTACTAAATAATTGTAAACTAACACAAAATGTACTTGCCTTGGTTTGACTGGATTTGAAAGGTTGAAGACTTCGAGATGGAAATTAGACTCGTCCTCGGAATCCTACATTCGAGAAGTTTGACTCAGATTCCAAAAATCGCCATGTTAACTATGCTAGTTGCAATCTCTAAGTTTTGTCCTAATCAATTTTAATCTTTATTTAGTTATCACAAAAAAAAATGCAATTATCGGTACGTTGTAATTATGAAACATCAATTTATATTTAATTTCAAAAAAACTTGTATTTATCAGTTTATTCGGAAAAACTTGGTATTTATAATTATCTATAAAAATACATTTTTCTTTAAATGAGAATATCGTGAATTTCTAAAATATTATAATTATTATCATTATTCCTAAATTTACGCTTTCGAATATCTACCAGAAAATCATATCTATATTCCTAATTATTACAAATTTGCAGAAAATAAATGGGCTTATGCCTTTACAGACCAATAAATTTAAATAAGAAATAACTTGGGTTAGTCCTGAAATCTTCCCTACAATTTAATTATAAATAAAACTAATAATTAAAATAAATTTAATAGTGAGTCTCAGATATTGGTCCAATCGTCATATAGGCTAATGCCTCAACGTCCGGGCGAAACCTGTTTCGTTTGTACTTAGTCAGGGCCCATTGACCAATACGGTCGTCGCCCAAAAACCTAAAATAATATTCTTTTCCGAAAAAACCATTTTTAAAATTATATAATTAATTTTATAGAAAAATCCGGCAGCACTTCTTCTATTTTCGGTCAACCCAAAAACTGGGAAGTGTGCCATAATCACCATTTATAAAAAAGTCCCAAACCAGGGAACACCCAGAATTCAACTTCCAAACCATTTTACACCAAAATTAAATTCATAGAATAATTCCCGAATCTTAATCGGAAACCCATAATATAGTTTCGGGAATTCTCGAAATGAATTCGGAAATCACAGCGCCTAAAATCCAGAAAATATATTTCGAAAAAGTCCGAAATAAACACCGAATATCACAGAACATCTCCGAAAAATCCGACGTTACGACGTCGCTCAAAAACCGAATTCCCTGGAGGGAATCGGGGACCAATCTCATCATTGACTACCGAAATGGGACGGGACAGAGGAGTAATACCTTGGGATGCTCGGCTAGAGCTCTCAGATGAAATTTATAGAAAGATAATCGCGGGCAGCAAGTCGGGAAAGCCCGGGACAGCGCTGTTCGGAACAACGAAAGCACAGGAGACTCGCAAAAGCCACGCCGGAGGGGCGCTGGTCCAGAAGGGGGGCCGGGCTCGGGGATATCCGCGCAGCGGAGAGGTGCAGCGCCGGGGAACGGTGCCGAAGCTCGGGGTCCGGCGGGGGCCTAGGGTACGGGGCGCGGGTGGTGCTGCTGTCGGAGATCGGGGTCGGCGACAGATGGCCCGGAGGTGGGCGGAGCCGCGGGGACGCGCGGCAGGGGGTCCGACAGGGGAGGCCGGCGGGTTTCAGCGCCGGCAAAAGGGCGCGACCACGGGCTACGGGGCTAGTCGGCGGACGTGGGCGGTCGCAGGGGAGTTGCCGGCGAGGATCGGGGTCGGGGTCGGGTTGGGGTGCTCTGGAGGGTGGAGCTGGGAATGGGGCTAGGGATTAGCTTTGGGGAGGAATAGAGAGGGAGTGAGGAATGGGAGGGGAGGATGAGTTGTGGTGGTGGTGTTTGGATTAAAAGGGGAGAGTGGGTGTTGAACGTATGGTGGAGAGTGCTGGTGGTGTGGGTTTGCTTAAAATGGGAGGAAAAAAAAGTTTGTGTGGTGAAGAGGGAAGTAAGGGGCATGAGAATAGGTGGGGGAGTTGCTGGTCGTGGGGTGGGGGTAGACTAGGATTAGAATTCTTTTTTTTTCTTTTTTTCTTTTTTTTTATACATAAGGAAACAAAGTTGGATTGAAAATGGGAATCGGGTTCGAAGTCGGGTTGGGTCTGGTCCAGGCTCGGGTCCCACAAGCAAAAAATTCCAGTTATTCTTTTGTAAATAATTTCGAACTCATAATATTATAATAATAAATAATAATAATAATTTAATAATATATATATTAATAATAATAATAAATAACTTAAATTATTATTACGCTACAAAACCAGTAATCTAAAATCTGGGTCTCACAATTATTATTACTATTATTGTTAGTGTTTTTTTTTTCTGTTTGTTTGTTAAATTATTTATTTGTCAAAATTAGGAATTAGATTATTTATAGTGTTTCTAGATATTCTTAAAGACAAATCTTTATCTTAATACTGTACTTTGTCAAACAATAGGATTTATTCCAAATAATTTTCTAGATTTTAAATATTGTCTAAAATCTTTTTGTACAAAAATTCTGCCTAAAAGACTTTTAATTTTTCAAGTATTTTCCTTATATTTGTACGTATTTTACCTAACACTATTTTGGATAATAAAGTATAATTTCAAAAGATTATAAACATTTTTTTCTAAATTCGTATATGTATTATTTATCCAAATTCCTTCGATTATCATCCCGTCCATGACTAAACCCATTCTCATATTCCTCCGCTAATATGTCCTTCCACCTATCGACCCTAACCAAATTGACCGTCCTGGACCCGATGGAACTGTCCGTGTCACTATCAGAGGTCACCTTGTGTAGTTGTTATCCGAAGTTGCAGTTCGTGCCACACTGATCATTGCAGCACACCAGGCATACTACCAGGCAAGACACCTTGCCATTCGCTGTTTATTCATTTTAGCTCATATTTCATGCATTGTTCATTATTTTCTTTATGCAAAATAAACTATGATACATGGTATAACCTGTTAGAACTTACTGTTCATTTATATTTCCTGCTATGTATTATTTTTCTTACACATTAAACCTAGATTTAAGGGACCACCTTGTGTGTTGCATTCATTGGCCTTGACACGTTGTAACACGAAGTTGTGTGTCGCATGTAGAACACGGACATGCGTGACTGGCTGGCCACCGGTGCGTATAAGTCGTACGATAGGAATAACCGCTAATAGAGGTTGCAAGCTTAGTTTGACTTAGCGGTTATAGAGGTTACTGTTGTGGATACAACAAAGTAGGCATTGGGCGGAGAGAACAATTCCTTAGCGTATGGGCTTCGATGCACTTTCCCTTTTGTAACCCGTGAGCTCCGCCGGAGACGCGGGTCAGCTTACCCATGATTACTGACGGCTACTGGCGATTCTGCGAAACGTCATGCTCTTATTGATTGGGCCTCAGGTGCCCAAGGGGGGACTATGCCGATCCTATTTAGCCAGGGCCCATGCGTAGGAAGGATTGTTCTTAACAATATTTCACGTAGAACGGTTAGGCACCTTTATCCGTTAGGTACGAGTACTTTTGGTTTGGGTACTTGTATCTGACCGTGGCTTGGAACAATAACTTGTCGCGGATTAGTTCATCACATCTTGTCCTTGTTTGGTTGTAGGTGTGACTTACTACTTCGATGAGAAGGTTTTGAACCTTGTTGGGGTCCGGATACCATATTGGATTTATAGCATGGAAAGATACGCCACCGTGAATTAGTTTGCCATCTCCTGTCCTTGTTTGGTTGGGGGGATGGTACACTCGTTCAATAGGTGCGTATTGGACCAAGTTATAATTCAATTGACTTAATTATTTGAGCAATATTTATTCAGTTTATATGGCATGATATTATGTGTCTTGTTACGTCCCTCTGAGGACCTGGTTATCTCTCCAGGTGTGTGTTATTGTCTTTCGCAGGTGTTCTAGCTCTAGCCGTTAAAATTGCTATTTCCTCGAGGATGATTGCATTTGGATCGTCTTCGCTTCGCTCGCCAAAATCTTTCTTTTGTTATGTATTTCTTTTCATAGTTGGTAGTGAATTTGTCTCCACCCAACTATATGTACCAAATGACAATTTTATAGTTGATTATATGAGATCTTCTATTCATTTATTTTGTGTGGATGAGATAGTTATGGTTCTACTGTATTTTATAGCTTATGTCTCCATACGAGGTCCATGTACTTCGTATGAATACAGCTGGCATGTCTACGTTCCTAGTCCTAAGTATTTTGGGACTGGGGTGTTACATATTTTTGTGGTGGCCCATGCAGGTTAAGATAAATTGTTTGGTTACTTTACCGTACCAAACAAGCCTGCGAATAGGATTAGAAGTCTACGATCTCATCCACATATTTGAGCTCCTTTTCTCGATTCCATATTCGACCGACTCATCGACTGCATCTTGCTTGATTCCTTCCATCATTATTCTTATCTTCCCTTCGTGCTTGATAGAGATTGACCATACTAGTTAGATGTCCCAAACACCCTTAGCTTAATTCTTTAAGTTGGGTAGGATACCCCACGACCTGACACACTCTTGACCATTAAGGGAATACAAATAGTATTATCTAGACCATAGAGACTAGAGGAATTTAACCCATTTGGTCAACCAAGCCTTGGTCAATAAAACCGTAGAATGGTGGTATAGGAATAAACAAGACTTAGATCCTTATGACTCTTAGACTATTCATATTTGTTTTTATTCATCTACCATCGTGCCTATATTTTTACTATCTAAACTAATGATGCTAGTGTAGCCTAGTTTTTGCAAGCTAAATTCTTTATCAAGCTTGTTCATGACATATGTTATTGGATGCATCCACTAACGTATTGTCTACTCAGAATCGGTGCATGATGGTCTGATCAACCAAGTGCACTTTGGTTCCCTTATATCTATCGTTCTACGTGGATAGAGGCATAGCTAAACTTGTCCTTTAGAGTCTCATCCACGACTGCCTAGAAAATTTCTTTTGAATTATTCGGTCGCCTTTGAACCACGTATTCGTATTCGATAAACGCCTCCTTCGAACTCTATATTGCTTTCGCCTTTACTTATTTTAGAAGGACGAAGGCGTTATACTAGAACCTCCTCTAGCCTTCCTAACGATTATGACCATACCGTATTATTTTTCTATGATCTAGATCGCAAATTTCTTACAGCATGATTTTGTTATTGATTGTTCCCCATCGATACCCCTTGTGTCTTCTCACCCTCCTACAATTCTTAATTTCGAGGACGAAATTCTTTTAAGTTGGGTAGGATGTAAAACCCCTAAATTTTTACTATTTTTTTTATTTATTAAATTTGGTACCGATTTAAAATTTTGTATTGTACGTCGCGTAGTCGTATTGTATGTCGCGTACAAAATTTTATTTTTCGTAATTGCTCGACGAGTGTGAATATGTGCGAGCGTACATATTTTTAGAAAAACATTTTTTCTTATTTTTTATAGTTTCAAAATAATATATGTAATATTTAATTTAGCTATCAAATTTCATAAATTTATGATTTTATTTATGAAAAGCCTTTTATTTAGAATAAATAATATTCTTAGTGCATACATATATTTCATAAATATTTTGTTAGTTTATTTTAAATAAAAATGTAATTTTCGAGATTTATTAATATTAATATTTTATTATTCAAAAAGATATTTAAAAATATTAATGTAATTTTTGAAATTATTATTATTACTATTTTTGGAAAATATATTTCGAAATTATTGTGGAGATTTAAATCTTGATTTGAATTTATGGATTTATTTAAATAGTTAATATTTGAAATTTGATTTATCCCATTTAATTTTGAACTAAAAATTAATTGGATTTAAATTGGATTTGTATTTGAATTTAGATTTGATTTCATTGATTTAATTTAATAATTATCTATTGGGGTTTTAAAACTATTCTAATCCTATCCAATTGGGAATTCCCACATCCTATAATTAGGCATGTACTCCTCCATTATTTTTTTCTCCACAAATTCCTCCACAAAATTTCCACAAAGTGTACGTGCCTCGTGTCGGTGTTCCAACCATCCTCGTGTCAGCCGTGACGGCCTCGGGTCCGACCCCAGGTGTCTATCCAATAGGTTATTCTTTTTACATATACAAATATCAATTCTCGTCCAACCACCCTGGACACAAATCCAGTATTCCTCCGTCGTGTCCGACAACCCGGACACGACAACCACCTAAACCCTAATCCTTTTCTAATGGCCAGACCCCGACTCCTGCCACCGTCGTCAACACCACACCCGACTCCTCCGTCCAATCCCAGACCAGTCCGACCTCTTCCTGCCACCGTCCCAGCAAGAACAACCCCATTTCCCTCGTACCGACCACAACTTCCTGTACCATTCCCGACTACCCCTGGGTCACCTCCCTGCCACCAACACCATAAATCACCGCCATCCTCTCCCCTGTTTCCCAGCCAACTCCGGCCGGGCAACCGTACTCGCCTCCATCCACTGCCCACACCATCACCCTCACCGACCGACACCAACCCAAATCCGGCAACCAGCCACCCCGCCGTAGCCGGCATCTCCGCATCCCCAACTCCTCGACTTCGGCCAACCACCACACCACAACACCAGAGTAGAGAAGGAAAATTAAAACCCTAATCCTAGACTCACCTCCGCCTCGCCGTACGCAAAGATCCGGCGCTGACCCGAACCGTACCCTTTGATCACCGGCGACCCATAGCCGCGTCCGCCGCAGGCCTCCAGTCGCCGCCCAGCGCCGCATCACCCCGACTTCTCCCCCTTCTCTCCATCCCGTAGCACCTAAGTCCGGCCTCCCGTGCAGCCGCTCCGCCACCTCGGTGAGCACCACCGCCCTCCACTTCCGACCCACTCTGCCCCTTTTCTAGCCGCCGACGAGCACCCGATCTCCGCCGCCATCAGCGAACTCCTCCGGCTGTCCCCCGCTCCTCCATGAACTGACCGCCCCGCGTCCTTACCCACGCGTCCGACCCCCTCCGCCTAGCTCTCCTTCGTTCCCTTCTCTCTCCGATCAAAACCCTCTCTCTACCAATGTTCTCTCTCCTTCTCCTTTGTTATTCTCCATCTCTTTCTCTCGAAAGGAGAGAAGAGCAAACAGTAAATGTACTGTTATGTGATTTTTTTATATAATTATTATTTTTTATTATTATTATTATCATTATTATTCTTATCATTATTATTAATATTCTGATTATTATTCTGATTATTATTATTATTATTATTAAAACTGTTATCAATATATTATTTTAGTTTATGATTATTACTGTTATTAATTATTTTATTAATATTACTGTTATTAATTATTTTACTAATATTATAAATTATTAATATTACTGTTATTATTATTTTAATTAATTGGGAAGTCAACAGCAGTCCATAGTTATTATTGTTAATATTATTATTACTATTATTATTATTGTTTTTTCTGTTTGTTTGTTAAATTATTTATTTGTCAAAATTAGGAATTAGATTATTTATAGTGTTTCTAGATATTCTTAAAGACAAATCTTTATCTAAATATTGTACTTTGTCAAACAATAGGATTTAGTCCAAATAATTTTCTAGATTTTAAATATTGTCTAAAAAAATTTTGTACAAAAATTTTGCCTAAAAGACTTTTGATTTTTCAAGTATTTTCCTTATATTTGTACGTATTTTTACCTAACACTATTTTGGATAATAAAGTATAATTTCAAAAGATTATAAACATTTTTTTTCTAAATTCGTATATGTATTATTTATCCAAATTCCCTCGATTATCATCCCGTCCATGACTAAACCCATTCTCATATTCCCCCGCCAATATGTCCTTCCTCCTATCGACCCTAACCAAATTGACCGTCCTGGACCCGATGGAACTGTCCGTGTTACTATCAGAGGTCACCTTGTGTAGTTGTTACCCGCAGTTGCAGTTCGTGCCACACTAATCATTGCAGCACACCAGGCGTACTACCAGGCAAGACACCTTGCCATTCGCTGTTTATTTATTTTAGCTCATATTTCATGCATTGTTCATTATTTTCTTTATGCAAAATAAACTATGATACATGGCATAACCTGTTAGAACTTACTATTTATTTATATTTCCTGCTGTGTATTATTTTTCTTACACATTAAACCTAGATTTAAGGGACCACCTTGTGTGTTGCATTTATTGGCCTTGACACGTTGTAACACGAAGTTGTGGTTGCATGTAGAATACGGACATGCGTGACTGGCTGGCCACCGGTACGTATAAGCCGTGCGATAGGAATAACCGCTAATAGAGGTTGCATGCTTAGTTTGACTAAGCGGTTATAGAGGTTACTGTTGTGGATGCAACAAAGTAGGCATTGGGCGGGGAGAACAATTCCTTAGCGTATGGGCTTCGATGCACTTTCCCTTTTGTAACCCGTGAGCTCCGCCGGAGACGCGGGTCAGCTTACCCATGATTACTGATGGCCACTGACGATTCTGCGGAACATCATGCTCTTATTGATTGGGCCTCTAGTGCCCAAGGGGGACTACGTCGATCCTATTTAGCCAGGGCCCATGCGTAGGAAGGATTGTTCTTAACTATATTTCACTTAGAACGGTTAGGCACCTTTATCCGTTAGGTACGAGTACTTTTGGTTTGGGTACTTGTATCTGACCGTGGCTTAGAACAATAACTTGTCGCGGATTAGTTCGTCAAATCTTGTCCTTGTTTGGTTGTAGGTCTGACTTACTACTTCGATGAGAAGGTATTGAACCTTGTTGGGGTTCGGATACCATATTGGATTCATAGCATGGAAAGATACGCCACCGTGAATTAGTTTACCATCTCCTGTCCTTGTTTGGTTGGGGGGATGGTACGCTCGTTCAATAGGTGCGTATTGGACCATGTTATAATTCAATTGACTTAATTATTTGAGCAATATTTATTCAGTTTATATGGCATGATATTGTGTGTCTTGTTACGTCCCTCTGAGGACCTGGTTATCTCTCCAGGTGTGTGCTATTGTCTTTCGCAGGTGTTCTAGCTCTAGCCGTTATCATCGCTATTTCTTCGAGGATGATTGCATTTGGATCGTCTTCGCTTCGCTCGCCAAAAGCTTTCTTTTGTTATGTATTTCTTTTCATAGTTGGTAGTGGATTTGTCTCCGCCCAACTACATGTACCAAATGACAATTTCATAGTTGATTATATGAGATCTTCTATTCATTTATTTTGTGTGGATGAAATTAGTTATGGTTCTACTGCATTTTACAGCTTAGTATCCATACGAGACCCATATACTTCGTATGAATACAGCTGGCATGTCTACGTTCCTAGTCCTACGTATTTTGGGACTGGGACGTTACAAGGATATCGGTGAATGAGCATTTTATTCTTCAATGCATATGCATTAACAATTTTCTCATTTGTTTGTCCTTCGTAATGTATTAATTGATGTGTATGTAGAAAGAAACGTTACCTACATCCGACAAAAAGCTTCATGAAATATAGAAGAAGTACAAATATTTTTAGGATTACATGGGATCTTTAAGCACTTGTAACGAGGTATTAATGTGTTTCTGTTTAAATATTAATCCTAATTTTATGAAAATTTACTAATTTGTTTTACCTAATTAATCCTGATTCAGATATACATACCCATTCTTTTGGACGAATACTATACTCTTGCAAGAGTTCTGGTTAAAACAAGGACTGTTGAAATTTGGGACTCACTTGCATCTAAAGATGATCCGATTCAAAACAAAACAGTCATAAAAGAAATAGTAAGCTTATATTCATCAATTTTTATGAATTGGGTACAAGATACGCGGTATACTAATACATATTGTATTCTGGTAATTGTAGCTTTCAAATTTGGATCTCTTTCTCGAAGAAGAGATTTTGAAGTTAAGGGATGCTAGGTTCAGCTTTTCTACTTATGCAATAAAGCATCGTTCTTATGTTCCCCGCCAAAGCAATTTTGTTGATTGTGGGGTTTTTGTAATTACATTCATGAAAGATCGATGTAGTCTAGACTACCGTTCTCTCAATGTAAGTCTGAAAATATGTCGTCAAAAACTTACACTTTTTAGAGCAATATTTTTGATGTTATGTTTGTTATATGCATTTTGATGCGAAAATGGAAAGACGTAAAGCTGCTGAATGGATTACAACTTCAGATCACAATAAAGTACTAAAAGGTGTCTAATCTGAAATGATTGAATATGGAAGACGATGATTTTTTTTCTTCTTCTTTTATATCTAATGTATTATGTTCATTTGTTTTGTTGAGTTGTAATAACATTTTTGCCAAACGTCTTCGATTATTTTTGATTAAGCAGAATCATTTTTGCCCTTCAAATTAATATAATTAAGCAGAAAGGAGTCCAAACGGTTTCAATTCTTCTTACCCTTCCATCGAATGACATTTTTGCCCTTCTAATTAATTCAAAACATCCCCGAACCCTTTTATTACAACAAAAAAAAAAGAAAACCGTTTCGATTCTTCCTCTTCTTCCATACTCCACTCTGTACTCAAACCTACGTTATTCTCCTCCAAAATCTTCAAACCTTCCTCCCCATTCGCAATCTTCACACCATGTCGTCATCAGCGGCAGAATCATCACCGGCAGCATCACCAATTAGAGAAGATGCACCAGTTACAGAAAATCCAAAAGCAAAAGACGGAAAACAACCGAAACCCTATTCTAAAAAAGTTGCACAGAAGAAAAAGGAAAAAGTTGCTAAAAAAAGAAGTGTAAGAAGAAGTGCAAACAGAAGGTATAACTTTGAGTTTATGTTCGCAAATTCTGTATATATTACACGGAGAATGACATTCTCCGTCATAAAATGCATTTGAATGTTCATTCTCCCTGTCAAATTACACTTGGAATGCCATTCTCCGTCTAAATTAAATCAATAATATCATTCTCCGTTTACTTTAACGGAGAATGGCATTCTCAGTGTTAAAACACATGAGAATGCTATTGTCCGTTTTAATTTAAACGGAGAATGCTATTCTCCGTTTAATTTGAAACGGAGAATTCTATTCCCCGTGTTAAATTAAACATAGTATGGCATTACAAGAGTTAAAACGAAAGAGAATGTTATTCTTCGTGTTTTTACAAACGGAGAATAGCATTCTCCGTTTCCAATTACACGGAGAATAGCTTTCCCAGTGTTAAAACAATTTATGATTCTATTCGCCGTTTAATTTGGAACGGAGAATGGCATTCTCCGTCTAACTTGAAACGGAGAATAACATTCCTAGTGTTAAAACACATTAGAATGTTCATTCTCTATTTTATTTTAAACGGAGAATGACATTCTCCGTGTGTGTCATTTGAAATGGAGAATGACATTCTCCGTGTTAGTTTACACGGAGAATGTCATTCCCAGTGTTAAAACCCATAAGAATGGCCATTCTCCGACCTAATTTTTTTGTTTTTATTTGTTTTGTAGAAAAAAATCTGTCAGGAATAAGGATTCAAGACTTTTCCGTTCTACCTTGAAGCCAATGCTAAATCTTATGGAGGAGGTCAATCAAGATGTTGGCCATTTACCTGAGCCAGTTATTGATTCCTTGAAGAATATCGATTTCTAGAATTTTGTCGAGATTTTCTACCATAACAGAGTCCACGTCTCCGAATTGGCCAAGGTAACGGAAGGGCTTGAGAATTTAATTACAAGTTACACAGAAGAAAAAGATGGCGTCGGGTGCTTTGAATTGAGCACCACTGTTAAAATCGTGCCAAGTGTCGACGATATGGCAGTCATCTTCGGTCTATCGCTGAATGAAAAAGTGATAATGATGTTTTTTACAGAAGATTGATAAAAGAAAAACAACAGCAGCCCACACCACCAGCATCATTGAGCCTGTGTAGAGATCACTTCACAAGATTGCTGGCTAATTCTAAGGGCAAACACGCAGAAGTCACAAACAAGGAAGTGAGAGACAAGTTCTTTGAATTGTTACGACGGCTTCGTGGTGGAGGTAACGCTGTTAATCCAGATGATTTGGCCAAGCTAATAATCTTCCACTTCTGCCGGACAGTATTCTTCACAAAGTCTGGCGGTTCAAATTTGCCGTACAGATTCTTGGCCTTGCACTACTAAAATATCATCTAATAGCGACGTAATTTAGCGACGGCAAGAAATGACGTCGCTAGTTATGAAATATAGCGACAGCTTTATATACACGTCATAAAACGTCGCTGCCTAGCGACGTTCCGCGACAGGAGTTTACTACGTCGCTGAATAGCGATGTTCAGCGACATATTATTAGCATATGTCGCCAATTTTACGACGTTTGGCGACTGCAACACTAGACGTCGCTAATATTTTTACTTAGGGCACACCGTTTCCTTCTTTCCTCCTCACTCTTACTCAAAAATTCTAATTTCCCCCCTCCGGCGACTCCCTCCCCCTCTGTCAGTGCCCTCCCACCCCCGGCGACCCCCTCCCCACCGGCGACTCCCTCCCCCTCCGGCGAGCTCCTCCTCCTCGAGATCCTCCTCCTCGAGCTCCTCCTCCCCCAATCCGAGCTCCTCCTCCTCTTCCTCAGGTAAACCCTAACCTAACTCCTCTCCCTCCTCCTCCTCCTCTCCTACGGACACACACACACATGGACACACGGACACACGGACACACATCGTGTCCCCAAAGACTCGTGCCCATTGGATTCGTGTCGAGTGAGAAATCACTCTCGTACTGGTTCACACTAGGTTCGTGCACGGTGTCCAGTTTTGGATGTGTTGAGTTTAGTTTGTTTTTGGACACATTGTGTCGAGTATTTGGACACGAGTTTGATTTGGGAGACACGTACACACATGACACTTGTATATGCACACTTGACACTATACACTCTCTATCTCTCTAGTATATAAATGCATAACTTGTTGAATGTATATATTGTGTCCCCTTGGTTATAGCCTAGTATATGTAAATATCTTAACCTATATATGTATGCCTATATATATATATAGTAAATATATAGGTAGTTGTGTGATTGATGGCTTGTTTAGATGTGGTAGTATGGTAGTATGGTAGTGTGAGTGTGAGTGAAGAGGGATATTGAGATAAGTGTTAGATTGTGTGTGTGTGTGTGTGTGTGTGTGTGTGTGTGTGTGTGTGTGTGTGTGTGTGTGTGTGTGTGTGTTTGAGAGTGAGAAAGGTGAGAGGGATTTAGATATGTATCCATAAGTTAGTATCCTAAGTTAGATATTTAGGATAGTATCCTAGGCACTAATTTAATATCTTGCTTAGGATGTTAGTATCCTAGAGTTAGATAGGTGAGTTAATATCTTAGGATACTAGAAGTTAGTATCCTAGATAGGTTAGTTAGTGTCTTGGATAGGTTAGTTAGTATCCTATTTATCCTAGATAAGTTAGTATCCTAAGTTAGATATCTTAGGATAGTTAGATTATGCTAGTATCTTGAGGGTATCAAGATAATAGGATATTAGGATATGGGCTAGAAGTTAGTACCCTAAGTTAGTATCTTGGCTAGAATTTGGTATCCTAGGATAGTTAGATATCCTAGTATCTTAAGAGTGTCCTAGATTAGTCTATGGTAATAGGATGCCCTATAGGGTATATCTCTATGTAAATATTAGAGTATCTTAGGAGTGTTGGTATATTGTTAGAACGGTAGAGTTAGTATCCTAAGGTATCTAAGGTATTAGCAAAGTAATGAGAATTACCTATAGCCTAAGGATATGGTATTAGCTAAGGTAATGGGTATGATGTTAAGGCAGGTGGATAAATACTAGCCTCAGGTAATGGATATGATGTTAGGTAGTAGTGTACAGTTCATGATTAGCATTGTTTAGATATTAGTTTCAGTTAAAGGGTTAGTTTAGATTAGGATATTAGTTTATGTTAGAAGAAACTGCCTGCAACTGCATCGTAGCTACAGGAATATGAGAGTTATTAGATGTTAAAGTAGGATATTAATTTATTACTTAGGATAGAGATTTATTAGTTATTTTTATAAACCGTGATATGTTAAATGCCTGCAGCTGCATCGTAGCTCAGGGATATGACTGAGAGGGTGACATGGTTATTATATTAAGGGTCTTTGAGGAGGTGACATATTGTGAAAAGATATATCCTTATAGTTCTCCTACGTAATGTTAAAGAAAATCCGTAGGAGAACTATATATAAGGATATATTTTTTCGCAACATGTCATCTTGTCAAAGACCCTTAATGTACCAACCATGTTACCGCGGTATTGGTATTGGGATACTAATAGCGATAAGGTAAAGGGTACCAATAGCGATAAGGTAAAGGGTACCAACTTAAGGTATTGGTATTGGGATACCAATAGCGATAAGGTAAAGGGTACCTTGGTAGGTAATGACTAGAAATAGGATATTTGACTTAGATTTGACCTTGTTTGACCAAGGTTGACTATTTTGACTGAAAGTCAAAGTAGAGTCAACATCTGACCTAGATTGGACTAAGAGTTGACAAAGTCAACTGTAGGTCAACCCTTGACCTACTTTGACCTTGTTTGACTTTGCTTGACTTAGCTTGACCTTGTTTGACTTAGTACAACCTAGTTTGACCTAGATTGTATATCATTGTTATTAGCAACTGTCCGTTACTAATGTGTGTCCCATAATAAGACATAATATATAAATTTGTGCCTATTGGATAATGTGCGTTCATCTTTGCAAAATTATTTCCAAATGGATATGAATTACTACTTGCGGAATCGTTCATGGATGTACAATCATCGTCCTGATGATATGTGTGGTGTGCGGGATGAATACATAGCGGAAGTAGAGCAGTTC
This sequence comes from Iris pallida, assembly GCA_029216955.1. Taxonomy (NCBI): domain Eukaryota; kingdom Viridiplantae; phylum Streptophyta; class Magnoliopsida; order Asparagales; family Iridaceae; genus Iris; species Iris pallida. The sequence continues at coordinate 6,500,492 of JANAVB010043019.1, forward strand.
CTACAATTTGCTAAGGCGTTCCCTCAGTACATGGACGGCACCAAAATTAAGTGTCCGTGTGTAAAATGTCATAACGTGAAATATTATCCAGAAGTCGAAATGACATATCATTTGTACTCGAGGGATTTCACGCCTAATTACTATCAGTGGACCGCACACGGAGAACTTGTGTCTTTAGCATCAGAGCCGGAGCCTTATGTTGAGCCGTATATGCATGCGGGACCTAATTTTGTTTCAGATAATCATTCATACGACGACGGGTGCGTGAACATGGTTTTCAACGTTGCGGGGCCTAGTTTCGTTCATGATGCACCTGAGGAGGCACCGAACGCCGATACTGCACAGTTCATGGAGTTGCTGGAGAATACAAGGACTCCATTGTATCCAAGTTGTGAGGATCATTCACCGTTGGAGGTGGTTACAAGACTGTTGAGCATTAAGTCGAATTTTAACATGTCGCAAGAATGCTACAACCGAGTGTTGGAGTTGATTATAGAGATCTTGCCAGCGGGTGCTAAGTTGCCTAAAGACTTCTACCGATCTAAGAGGATGGTGAGATCGCTCTGGATAGGATACGAGAAAATCGATTCTTGTCGCAATGGGTGCATGCTGTACTACAAAGACGACAAGGACGCAGATGTGTACAGATTTTGTGGTGCTGATCGCTATAAGACAACTAGTACAGGAAGGTCTACCGGTACAAGATGACCGACTGATTCAATGTACTACTTGCCTTTAACGCCACGGTTGCAAAGATTATTTATGGTGAAAGAGACGGCCGAAAATATGAGTTGGCACATGCGAGAACAGATTGAAGGAGTGTTGGATCACCCATCCGATGGAGAAGCGTGGAAGTACTTTATCATCATATTAAATCTTACGTTTGTACGTTTGTTTTATCATCATATTTGACACTTTAGTGACACTTCTATCATATAAATCTGTGACACTTCAGTGACACTTTATTGACACTTTTATCTGTGACTATGATATTTTTCAAAAATATATGATGTCTATCATATAAATATGTTTTTTTGTTTTATTGTCATATGTTATTATTAGGTATGACTAGACCATCGGGACGACGCGGAGGATTTTATATTAGGCAGTCCCGTCAGCCTCGGGCTGGGGATGGAGATTCCGTACCCTCATCCTCATCTCCGAGTACGCCATTATACCGTTCTGTTCCCGGTCCATTACCGGGACAAGGCAGTTCCAGCAGGTTGGCGACTCCTCCCTCGTCGTCTAGCCTTCCTGATCCCGCGTCCAGTATCCCTGATCCCCTGTCCAATATTCCTCCTGCCGACGGCTCCATGGGGGGAATCGACGCCAAGCATATGGAGGACGGCGATCAGACTGATCCTGCCCAGGCAGGAGGTGAGAGCGACCCTCCATGCGCTCTCCCGGGCGAGACACGTATGGAGATTTGGACGGACGGGCCTATGAAGTAAGTTAATTAATTAATATATATTTCTCAAATGATTATATGTACATATATATTCATGAAAAATTATTATTGTATAGATATCGGCCTTCTGCAGTACAGAGACAGCTGAGGGTATTCGTGAGACAGAACTATGGTGGGCCTTGGATTAACTGCTCAGATGCTCCCGCAGATAGGAAGGCCTTTTGGTTCGCCCACTTTAAGGTAAAAAATTTGTTTATTTTTAAATTTTAATAATCATTTGTGTATATTATACAACTTTTGTATTTTACTTCTTGTAGAGGACCTATTTCTATCCACCACACCGGACGGTGAGGATCGAGGGCCAATTTTCTGCCGTCGCAGCCAAGCTCATCCGTGATGCGATCCACGACCAGAAGTCTCGTGATCGCTCCGGACAGCCGATCCATAGTTGGATCACGCCAGAGCAGTGGGCTGCGATGAAGGCTAGATTCAGCGAGCCCAAGTACTAGGAGCGGTCTAACAAGGCCAAGGTGGCGCGGTCGAGCGCCGGTAAGTGGTGTGGTGGCTCCATTCCGATGACGGAGCATTTTTGTCGTCTGGTACGTTTCCTATGACGGATATTAATTTATATATAGTTCGATAGAATGTTTAATACTAATAATAGATAATATATTTTAACAGGTAAAAAAGGGTAAGGATCCGAACATGGTGACCGTCTTCCTGGTCACCCATCGGAGGGCTAGGGAGTTCATTGACGAGAGGGCGACACAGGCATATGTACGTTCTACTCTTTATATTAATTTACTATAATTTAGAAAACAGGAAAATAAAAATCAATATAGACTTTAGCAAACACTTACACGTTAGCAAACATGTTCTAGGCCGAGTTTGTTCGGCTACAGGAGGAGGCGGCTGCTGCTGCTAGTGCGCAAGCAGAGGGAGAGGCTGGTACTTCCTCCCAGCCACCTACAGCTCCATCGTCAGACGAGCTCTGGATGACCGTCGTTGGCGGTCTTCAGAAGGGTACGTACTACGGTACGGGATCCTACGGCGCGTATTTGGCTTCAGAGTCATCCCGGGCCCCCTCTGTCAGTGTGCAGTCTCCGGCTTCGCAGGCGTCGTCACGAGCTGAGGATATTCGTCGTCAGATCGAGGAGCTGCGTCACGAGTTGCAGCAGCAGATTTCTGATACGGTCGAGCGACGATCCGACCCTCCGATCATTACCGGACGATTTGATGCGATCGAGCGCAGTATACAGGAGCTGATGAGTCTGCATCAGGCTACAGCTGCCAGCTTGCACACGCTCACCGAGTCTACGTAGCGCACAAAGCGTAGACAGATCGAGATGGAGGGATCGCAGAGGAACATGTCTGCCTCACTCACTCAGGTTTCGGCTTCGCTTGAGGCGAGTACTGAGAGGGTGGTGAGTACCCTTGTTGTTTATGGTGAGCGACTGCGAGAGCTGGAGCAGATACGTCCTCCCGGTCCATCGACGGTGTCGACTCCAGACATTGTACTGCCTCCTACTGCCCCTACGGTGCAGCTCACCCAGGAGCAGTATGACTACATTCTATTCCAGATGCGCGGCGGGGTCCTCAGTGATCCAGTATATTTTTTTTATCATCTTTGTATTTATTGGCCCTATGGGCCCATTGACCGTTCTGTACACTGATTTTTATTATTATTTGACTCTGTTGGACATGTACGTTTGTTGGACATGTATGTTTGTGATATTTAATTTGTTAGTATTTTCATTGAGTACATGTATGATATTTAGTTGTAGACTGTTATGATACATGGGAGACTGTTATTCATCTATTAGTTATAGACTGTTATGATGGGAGACTGTTAATTGTGATGATATCTGCGACGAGGATGACAAATATATCTACGCTGGGTTATAAGCGATGATCTGATATACAAAGGAGGTGCTGCCCAAATTTTAAAAAAATATAATGTGTACGTTTGTGATGATGTGTGTCTGTGTTTACAGTGAATGTGAAATACAGTGATCGAAACCATCGACAGTTTCGATTCATGTTGTATGTTTTATCTTGGATAGAAAGAGCAACAGTTCAGGGTGTACTTCTGAGAGCTTCATTTTCACGTCATTCACTTTCTCGGGACGTCGTAAAGGATCCAGAGAAGGTGAAGGACGTGAAAAGGAAGCTCTGAGAAGTGTACCCTAAAATGTTACTCTTTCTATCTAAGATAAAACATAGAACAGTAAGCGAAACTGTCGATGGTTCAAATACTGCACTTCACACACGCTGTAAACACAGACACACCGCATAACAAAAATACAAAATATTTTTTTTAATTTTTTTATAACATCTGCGACGTATAGCGACGTTCTGCGACATTTTGCGACGTCCTTTACACGTCGCTATACTTCGCAAAATAGTGACGTAATGTCGCTATCCGTCGCTATATTGCTGACGTGTATATGACTACCTGAGAGCCAACGTCGCTAAAGTTGTCGCTAAGCGTCGCTAATATGCTGACGTGGCTGCCATGCTATGTCATCATATGTAAAGTTTACGGCGTCGCTAAGTGGTCGCCCTACGTCGCTATACTGGCGACGTATGCTGACGTCGCTATCTGTCACTCATATTAGCGACGTCTAGCGACACTACAAGTGACGTCGCAACTAGCGACGAATTGCGACGAAATTGTAATCTGCGACAAGCCTATAAGCGACATCCGTTTTTCGTCGCTAAATACGTCGCTAATAGAAATTAGCGACGGATTTCCCCTTTTTAGCGACGTACTCTGACGTCGCTAAAAGGGGTTATTTTAGTAGTGTTGGTAGACAGTGTGGACGTCATCAACAGTATATGCTGGCCAAGGTTAATCCTGGCATATGTAATGGATAGCATAAAGAGGAGTAGAAGCAAAACTGAACGGGGGGATTACTCAATGGCTTTCCACAAATTGGAAGGTTGCACAATATACTTCCTCTATTGGTTTGCAGAATATAGTAAATTTGTGGAAAGGAAGTTCGCCCCAATTCCTGATTACCCAAGATTTTTCATATGGAATGGGTAAGAAATCTCAAACTTCCTCAAGGCCGAATATCACAACAAAATGAGATCGAAGATGATATTGGAAGATCTGGTTATACCTGTTGGGGAAGAAGAAGGGCACAAAGAAGATGAGCCACCTATAGAAGAAGTTGAAAAAGAGGGAGAGGAAGAACACCAAGAAGCAGGTAGAGATAATTTTGATGAACAACGGATACCACAGCGTCATAAAATGGGCGCTTTGATGGACGACTCAGCAAAAGAATTGGAGGGTTTGAGAAGACATCATTCTGATATTCTTACGCAGAATGAAGAACTCAAAGAAAAGTTAAAAGAGATGGAGGCACAAGGAGCGCAGTTACGTGCAGCCAACCTTAAGAATTCCATACTCAAAAAAAAGCTGAAAGAGCTCGAGGCAGAAGAAGCACAACAACGTGTAGTCAACATTGTGATGGAGGGCTCTGTGTATGAACTGGAGGATTTGAGATGATATCATTCTGATATTCTTGCGCAGAATGAAGAACTCAAAGAAAAGTTAAAAGAGATGGAGACAGAAGAGCGCAGTTACGTGCAGCCAACCTTGAGAATGCCATACTCAAAGAAAAGCCGAAAGAGCTCGAGGCAGAAAAAGTACAACAACGTGCAGTCAACGTTGTGATGGAGGGCTCTGTGCATGAACGGGAGGATTTGAAAGAGCAGAATTCTGTTCTTATTGCAGAGCTACATGCACAAGGTAAAATCTTTTCTATTTCAAATTTCTGATTTGTAATCTTCCAGGAGAATGGCTATTCTCCGTGTATTATAACACGGAGAATGGCATTCTCCGTGTTATTTGAAACGGATAATTACTATTCTCTATCATTTCGATACTGGGAAGGTTATTCTTCGTGTAATTCCAAACGGAGAATACTATTCTCCGTATTATATTACACGGAGAATGTCATTCTCTGTGTTAGATTCACATCATACATTTTATTGTTGTTTGTTTTATTTCAGTATAAACAACCGAGCAACTCAGAGAAACAAATAAAAGGCTCGTTGAGGTAAAGAGGGAGCTTCAAAATAAAGTTGAATCGTTTAATATTTAAGCCATTGAAAAGGATAGGAAAATCATTGATCTCGAAGCCACGGTTGTAGCATTGCCGCGTCAGAAGATTCAAGCAGCTGCTGAACTTGCTGCTCCAAAAGAAGCCAAAAGAAGAGGAGGATCGGGGGAAAGAGGTTCAGAAAACCATCAGCGCCATTAGCCGTTGAAGATGTTACTCCCTTGGAAAAAAATACAGTTGGAGAGGCTAATAAAAAGAGGAAGATTAATGCCGCTCCGAAATCCGGAGGAGACGCCAAAATGGCTGAATTAAAGAAGAACCGTGTCATACTAAGGGAATGCGATGAACTCTTACTTTAGAAAGATGCGGATGAAGAGCTGAAGAAGCAATACATCGACATCGTAATTCCCAAAAAGAAGTGTCCAGAGTATGTATTCTGAACCCTTTTTTTCTAGACTTTTTTCACAATTATGTAATGAGAATCTATCTTTATTAATTTAATCTAAACTAAATTTATGTGCAGTGATATTGTATACTTATTTTTGCCGAAAGAGGGTGAAAATAAAGTTACAGTCCAGCTGTCGGTAATAGACCTGCAAGACATACTCAACTATGAAGACATGGAGGCTGGCATACTGAACCTAATAATAAGAAAGCTGAGAGAAACTCAAGACATTAAAAGAAGGTGTGCCCCGTCTAGTTTAAAGGACGTGCCATTGATCCAGAAGCAAAAGCCGACGCCCCAAACATTGAAATATAAGTGGTCTGCATTCTTGATGCCCCACACATTGGTAAGAATCCAAACAGAAAAATCCATATTCATGTGTACACCGATGAAAAATGACAGAAAAAAATTACTCATGATATTGTGTTTTATTTTTGGGAAACAGAACATCGTTGAATGTGCCACTGAACTAGACGCAAAATCCGGCGCCCTTGAAGACTTCCAAACAGATATAGTAGACTTCGTCATGGGTTTGGAGGACGACATAGAGTTGCTATTCATCCCACTCTTTAATTTACCCATCAGACACTATACTCTGCTCAAATTCAACTTTATCTCCTACGACTGGACACACTACAACTCCTTGAGGCAAACCACGTACGAAAAGTGCAAGATGGATGCAGAATTAATGAAAGAAGACCTTAGAGCCTATCTTCAGAAGAAAAGTTGATATGATGAGGGAGTGATGCCCGGCGAAGATAGAGTATGAGAGCAAAGTGTTGAATTGTTCTCCAAATTGCCCATAACAAAGGGCACCCAACTGCCTCTTGGATACGGTGTATTATATGAATATGTTGATGACTACTCCCTTCGAAATATCAGAAGGAAATGACGATGACACTCACCAGGAGATTACAATGATGAGATTGGTATGGGCTAAGAAGTTGCTTTCAAGCATATGTAACACGAACCAAGTAATGACATTGTAAAACAACAATGTAATTATGTAATTGGGCAAGAAACTTTTGTCTTTTATAATAAAATCATTTTTGAATTACATTTACATTGTCAAAACCACAAAAAGTTTGACTTTTATTTACATATGAAAGTCTGAACTACTACATAAAATCCTACAACCAAGAAAAAGTTGAATAAGACGGAGAATGACATTCTCCGTGTCATTTGAAACGGAGAATGCTATTATCCGTTTTGAATTAGACGGCGAATACCATTCCCAGTATTAAAATGATTGAGAAATGCTATTCTTCGTTTAACTTGAAACGGAGAATAACTTTCCCGTTTAAATTAAAATGATTGAGGATTCTATTCACCGTTTATTTCGGAACGGAGAACAGAATTCTCTGTGTACCTTGAAACGGAGAATAACATTCCCTGTGGTCAAAGGAACTCCTTGAGTGCCAAGGAATTTCTTTGCTTCTGTTCCTGTGCCTCAAGAAATTCCTCTTGCTCTTGCTCTAACGATGCACGATGAAGTGATTTTCCTCAAGGAATTCCTTTGCCTCAAGGAGTTCCATTCCTCTGACGATGCACGATGAAGTGAATTCAGTTCATCGTTCAACGTCAGAGGAATGGAACGCCCTGAGGCAAAGGAATCCTTTGAGGCAAATCACTTCATCGTCAACGTCCCAAGGAGGAGCTTGAGAGAGGAACTCCTTGAGGCAAAGGAACACCGTGCATAGTCCGAGCGAATCAACGAGCGGGCACTTCGACAGAGTATGGGTTGGCAATCAACCCAAACCCTGGGGCTCTTCCAGAAACTAACATCATAGCACACAGTCGATGAAGTGCACGAACACGAACAGTCCACTAGGCACATCTCAGTCTTCTGAAAGACTTCACCACCAAAGCTTCTTCGAACGAGGAGATCGACAACCAAGAGGAAAGCGTCTTGTAAGACGGGAGATCGGTAGAGTCCATCTCCACAAGAAAAGCTAAGTGAGACGAGAACAAACTCTCCCTACACTACTGCCATTTATAGGCAAGGAACAACTCGGACTCATGCGCCAAGTGGCGGTCACTTCGAATTCAATTCAATTAATTTGTATCAATACCAATGCATCTGCCCATTCTCAAGTAAAGCTAAGTAAGACGAGAACAAACTCTCCCAACTACTGCCATTTATAGGCAAGGAACAACTCGAACTCATGCACCAAGTGGCAGTCACTTTGAATTCTATTCAATTAATTTGTATTAATACCAATGCATCTGCCCCTTCTCAAGTAAAGCTAAGTAAGACTAGAACGAAATCTTCCAACTACAGCCATTTATATGCCATTAATACCAATGAATCTGTCCCTTCGAATTCTGCCAAGTGAACACCATTCTTCCGTGTACTGTTGCGCCCAATTGGAACGGAGAATGGCATTTATATGCCATTAATATGCCATTAATACCAATAAATCTGTCATTTATATGCCATTAATACCAATGAATTCTGCCATTTATATGCCATTAATACCAATGAATCTGTCCCTTCAGATTATATTCTCCGTTTTATTTGGAACGGAAATGGCATTCTCCGTTTATATAAACGGAGAATAACTTTCCCGTTTAAATTAAAATGTTTGAGGATTCTATTCACCGTTTATTTCAGAACGGAGAATAACATTCTCCGTCTAACTTGAAATGGAGAATAACATTCTCAGTGGTAAAACACATTAAAATGTTCATTCTCCGTTTTTATTTAAACAGAGAATGACGTTCTCTGTATCTTTTGAAACGGAGAATATTATTCTCCGTTTAGTTTGAAAAGGAGAATGAAGATGAGCTTAATGAGAATATGACGAGGTTGGTATGGGCTAAGAAGACTACAATGATGAGGTTGGTATGGGCTAAGAATTTGCTTTCAAGAGAATATGTAATACCACCAACCTAGCAATGACATTGTAAAAGAATAACGTAATTATGTAATGGGCATGGAACTTCTGTCTTTTATAATGTCTGCTCTGCTCTGTCTTTTATAATAAAATCATTTTTGAGTTACATTTACATTGTAAAAACCACGAAAAGTTTGACTTTTATTTACATATGAAAGTCTGAACTACTATATAAAATTCTACTATCAAGAAAAAAGTTGAATGTGAGCTGCGTGCGGGCATCGCAGAGCAATGGAACTCCTTGAGGCAAAGGAATTCCTTGATGCAAATCACTTCATCGTGCATCGTCAGAGCAATGGAACTCCCTGAACAAAGGAACTCCGTGCATAGTCAGAGCAATGGAACTTCCTGAACAAAGGAACTCCGTGCATAGTCAGAGCGAATCAAAGTGCGAGCGCTTCAACCCAAACCCTGCGGCTCTTCCAGTAACCAACAGGAAAGAGTCTTACCAAGGCGGAGAATCGATAGAGTCCATCTACAGGATGAAGTGAATTCCTTTGCAAGGTGCTCTGCCTCAAGGAATTCCTTTGCAAGGTCCTTTGATCTTAAAGAATTCATTTGCTTCTGTTCCTGTGCCTCAAGGAATTCATCTTGCTCTTGCTCTGACGATGCACGATGAAGTAATTTGCCTCAAGGAGTCATCCAAAGTTTCTTATGCTCTGACGAAACACGATGAAGTGATTTACCTCAAGAAATTCCTTTGCCTTAAGAAGTTCCATTCCTCTGACGATGCACGATAAAGTAAATTCAGTTCATCATGCATCGTCAGAGCAATAGAACTCATTGAGGCAAAAGAATTCCTTGAGGCAAATTACTTCATCGTGCATCGTCAGAGCATAGGAACCGTTGGATGACTCCTTGAGGCAAATCACTTCATCGTGCATCGTCGGAGCATAACAAAAACTGGGCCATGGCGATCCTGGACTAGTAACCAACATCATGGCACACAGTCGATGAAGTGCACGAACACGAAAACTCGGTACATCTCAGACTTCTGATGAAGTACACGAACACGGAACATCGTGCATCGTTAGAGCAAATCACTTTATCGTCAACGTGCCAAGGAGGAGCTTGAGACGAAGGAACTCCTTAAGGCAAAGAAACTCCTTGAGGCAAAGGAACACCGTGCATAGTCAGAGCGAATCAATGTACGGGCGCTTCGACAGAGTGTGGGTTGGCAATCAACCCAAATCCTGGGGCTCTTCCAGAAACCAACATCATAGCACACAGTCGATGAAGTGCACGAACACGGACAGTCCACTAGGCACATCTCAGTCTTCTGAAGGACTTCACTACCAAAGCTTCTTCGAACGAGGAGATCGACAACAAAGAGGGAAGCATCTTGCCAAGGCGGGGGATCGGTAGAGTCCAGCTCCACAAGAAAAGCTAAGTGAGACGAGAACAAACTCTCCCTACACTACTGCCATTTATAGGCAAGGAACAACTCGGACTCATGCGCCAAGTGGCAGTCACTTCGAATTCAATTCAATTAATTTGCATTAATACCAATGCATCTGTCCCTTCTCAAGTAAAGCTAAGTAAGACGAGAACAAAATCTCCCAACTACTGTCATTTATATGCCATTAATACCAATGAATCTGCCACTTCGAATTCTGCCAACTTTGAGGGTTTCAATTTTACTCAAATATTAATCAAATATTCGAAAATTAATACCAATGAATCTATCCCTTCTCAATTTTTCGAGTATAGAATGGCTCATTGCAAAAAAAATACGTTCAAAAATTTAATCAAATATTCAAAAAATGGAAATATTGAGATTAGAAACTTCACATTCTTAAATATGTTGTCAAATTTTGTTAATTATACATGTTTCTACCACATTTTTTTGCCAATTAAACGGAGTATGGCATTACAAGAGTTAAAATGAAAGAAAATGCTATTCTCTGTGTTTTATTAAACGGAGAATAGCATTCTTCTTTTTCAATTACACAGAGAACAGCATTCCCAGTGTCAAAATGATTGAGGATTCTATTCGCCGTTTAATTTGGAACGGAGAATGGCATTCTCCGTCTAACTTGAAACGGAGAATAACATTCCTAGTGATAAAAACACATTAGAATGTTCAGTCTCCGTTTTAATTTAAACAGAGAATGATATTCTCCGTGTCATTTGAAACGGAGAATGCTATTCTCCATTTTGAATTACATGGAGAATGTCGTTCCCAGTATTAAAACGATTGAGAATGTGAGCATCTGCCCCTTCAAAATGACTTTTATACATATAAAAAAGATGAAGTGAAAAAGTTATCTTGGAAGTTGAATAAATGCATTTTTATCTAATTGTCTTCTCAAACTTTTGCATTGGAGAACATATTTTTTATCTAATTGTCTTGTGTAAATGACATATTGCCACATAGGAAAGACATTGTCTTATGTCAACGACGTTTCATTTGATTCCATTTGCTCTTTGTCGCTATTTCGCTTTCGTACTTTATAATTACGAAAATAGTGACCCAATTTTTTACAAACTCTACAAGTTCTAGGCTTCGGGATAGTCTGACTTACTGTAGGCTGGCTTGATTTCTCTTGAGAAGGCCTTCCTTTTGTTGCTACCAGATTTTGCTCTTTTAAAGCTTCATGCACTCCATGAACTGCATCAGCTACCATTTGTTCTTCTTCACCAATATCGATCACCATTTCTTTCAACTCCATCAGAACAGACGACATCAACTCCGTTCCCCTCTCTTGAATTTTGCTTGATTTTTTACAATAGTATGTAAATAGATTAACTTGTTCATTAATACCACCATACCTTCTGCTCTCAATAATGTCTGGGTGGATGAATCTTCTTTCTGCGCCAGGTCCGGAGAGATAACTCTCTTTGCAATCCTTGAGCCAACGAAATTTTATCAAGTTCTTTGGAATACCTCCAATTTGCAATCTCTTTATTGCTGAAAAAATATGCCTACAAGGAATCCCCTTGGTCTCCATCCACAAGCATTCACATTTTATGATGTTGTCGGCCCGATCAAATATAACCTTCCGGTTGACACTGTTTGGCGACATATACTTTTGGATAGTGCAAACTTCTGCCTCTCTTATGATGTGATGATGGAGAACAGTATATGCATCAGAACGTGTGATTTCCTTCATTACCTCTATAAATACCGTTTTAGTGTAAATTGTGACAAATTTATCTTCTATCATGGCCATGCTAGTTTGATTCACAACTGGTGTTGAGAGTTTATCAGTGACATGCTTACTCATCTGGCCGTAATGTAAGGCCGCCAAACCGTAGTCACAATTTTGAAGGGCCTTCCATAGTGGCAGCTTCTCATTCAAAAATCTTTTCAGAAATGCGTTCATAGATTCACATCTATTTGTTGTAGTAGAACCACCAAAATAATTTCCACGTAGGAACGTGTCCGCCCATCGCTGCCTCGTTCTGTACAATGCAGTGGTCTACTCATTGTTCTCTATATTATAATCCGTTAGCATCTGCTGCCAATGGTTTTTAAATTCTTCGACTGAATAGTACCTGTTTAGAAAACATGGACAGTAACTAAAGTTGTAATATTGTAACAACAACATACTTCAAAGTAAAGTAGCGAGTTTGCGATGTACCTTTTAATCAGAAGACTCAATTTATTTACAAAAATCTCTCGGTGTACATGTTTGGCAACATTATTTAGGATATGCCATGAGCACGTCTGATGAACTACGCTGGACATTATATCCTTAATTGCCTTATTCATGGATCTGCAACCATCCGTGAGAACTGTCACTGGTAATTTGCCATTCATACACTCTTGAAATTTTTCTAAAACCCAAGAATATGTCTCTGCAGTCTTATTATGGATCATTGCAAACCCAAACACACAAGTCATTACATGATTGTTTGTACCCACTAGAACCACCAATGGCATTTGACTTCTATTTGTTTTATATGTAGAATCAAATGCTAGTGAATCTTCAAATAATTCATAATCGAAACGACATGCACCGTCAGCCCAAAAGAGATGGGTCAATCTGGAATCTTTGTCTACCTTGTACGCATAGAAGAAATCTGGGTCAATACTTTCCTTAGATTGAAGAAATCTAATTGTTGTCGTAGCATCAACATCGTCTAGTGCTCTACTATCTTGAGCTAGAGCGTTGTATAAATCCTTTTTCGTCCATCCAACCTTATCCCAGCCACCTTTCTTGTGGACAATTAAATTCCATATTTGTCCAGTCCCCATCCATGATTGCTTCATAAGCTTAACTTCTTCCAACTCTGCGGGTGATATCTTACGATGGGATCTCTAAAAAACTGTTTCATAATCATTCGCCAGGCTATGGTTGTGAAGTATATGAAATTTTTTGATGACCCACATCTTTATAGAATTGGTGTACCTAATACGAAAAATTGCTTTACAACCACTTCTGCTTTCACTTCTTGGCTCAAGAACCTGTTAGGAGCTTCATTGTATTTCTTGTGTCTGAATCCCGCATTCGAACAACACCAACTACAGACCACCACCATCCCAGATTTGTTTTTCTTTACTTCGTTCTTTCTAATACTGAAACCATATGCTTTTGAATATATCCGGTAGAATGTCTCTGCTTCTTCAATAGAGTTGAACTGTAAGCCAACAATATCTTCTTCTAAGAGTTGTTTTGGATTTTTGTTAATGTTGGTAGACTGCAATATTTTTTTCATCGTCGCCGCATCGAAATCCAATGGAGATTCACCATCGTCCCTAAGAACAGAATAAAACAAAATAAATATGAGAAATAAATGTAAAAATATAATACATTTCTTAAATCCATTAGAAATGGTGATGCGAAATAACATTTCGTTGTTTGCGTTGATGTCGTCGTCATCGTTATGATGCATTCTTCTGTTGTTTTCTTCATCTTATTCTTTGTTGTCTCCTAAGTTAACAGCTTCCAAACTTTGATCATCATCCAAATCATCTGACACTGCTCTTGAAATGAAGCTTTCTTCATCGACTAAATCTTCCACACGACGATCAGTTTCTCCATGTGAAGTCGACATTGAAAAAAATAGAGTGTGTTAAAAACCAATAGAAGAAACGAAGGACAAGAAACAATACAAGAAGAAAAAGTAATGCTATTCGTACCTCCAAATTATTCCTCTAATATATAGCCCTCCCATCTGATGTGGCATGTTACACAATATTGTGTGTCATCTAACATGACTAATGACATGGCAAATTTTAATCCAAAAAGTTAACTACCCAATTTTCTCCATAATAAGTTAACGTTAATATCAATGTTAATTTAATGTTAATATTAATTTTTGTTAATATTAATATTAATGTTAATGATAATGTTAATATTAATATTAATATTATTGTTAATGTTAACGATAATATTAATTTTAATTTTAATGTTAATGTTAATGTTAACATTAATTTTAATATTAATTTTTATTTTTATTTAAAAAAAAATTTGCCACGTCAGCTGCCAGATCAACATATTACGTCAGCTGCCACGTAAGGATGGACAGTTTGAAAGTACAATTTGGAGGTACAAAAAGCATTATTCAGAAAGAAACAACTTCCAGCAAGGCAACAACACAACCTTTTCATCTTCCTTGTACCTCTGCCACGTGGTCCTCTTTTGATGGCTCATGAAAATCTTGAGTGATTCTAGAAGCAAGCATAATTTTAAGGAAACAACTTCCAACAACACAACTTTCTCGTCTTCTGGGTACATGTATTATTAAATTGTGTAGCTAATAACGCATGAGGAAGCATGCAGCAGCATTCTCCACGTGGCCCTTTTCTGTAGGATAACGCATGCAGCAGCATTTAATGCTATGCAACCCTATTGTCTTGTTATGTGTTGTGTATCCTATGTGGCATGAGGCACAAGACAATATCTTGTATAGGCGGCAAGATTATATTCACAAATGACAATAAGTTTAAAAAGTCATCTCCAATGCAAAAAAGTATTGAGAAGACAATACAAAGTAATTTTTTACAACTTACAAGACAAATTTTACTCTTCTAATGATATGGTATCAATATTTATTATTAAATTATATAGGATAACGCATGCAGCAGCATTTAATGCTACGGGATCTGTTGTGTAAATATTTCTAATGATAGGGTATTAGTGAACAAAACATGTGAGAGAGAACCCGAGAGAGAGAGAGAGAGAGTGGGAGATGGGATAAAGAGAAAGGATCGAGCTTGACTAGATTTTAAACTTAAAATTCAATTTTTAGTTTTCATTACTAATAACTAGTTCGCACGTACGAGTTTAGACGAAAACTAACCGAGCCCGAGCAACGTGACATCAGCTAGGTTTCTAATACCGTGGCATTCCTGTTAATTTAAAATTTACAATATTATTGAATCTAATATTAATACTAAAATTTAAAATAGTTTTTGATTTAACATTTACTTCAAACTAGTTAAAGTTAAAATTGCATTCTTTTTTATTTAAAATGTAATTAGAACTACAATTAATATTAACATTCGCTTATCCCGTAGTTTAAGTCGTATTTTACTGCTTCTTGCTTAAGTCTATGCACCCAAAGAACTTGATTGTTCAAGTCGAACGCGTGTACAGCACGTTCCCTCGATGCAAGGCTTGACGTAGCCCTTGCTTGTCAAGTCGTTGCACGAACATATTAGAAAAGAGTTTTGTTGGGCTATCGAAGTATAGCAAGCACCGTCCCGTGTCACATGTATTTGTTAAGCAGTGAAAGGGTGTGAAGGCTACTGGCAATGTCAAGCCATCACGGACTATAGCTGGGTTAGACGGCGACCCTTTTGCGACGGGCCGAATCGGTCCCTTGGCCTAATGGATTGGTTGAAGGAGCAATACACAAGAATAGATTGCCATATTGGCAGGTTTATTTTTGGTATTCCCGGTGAGGCAGAGTTTTCATTTTTCGGTGAGGCAGGAGTTTTTACCATCGACTTGATTCCAGGAACGACACCAGTATCGGAGAGAGTCTACAGGCGCACCTTCAAAGTTGGAAATCTTGTACAAGATGATTGAAGAACTCAGAACCAAGGGATTCATTCGTGCTAGTGGATCGCCTTGGGGAGCACCGATGCTTATTGTGAAGAAAAAGGATAGTACGTCAAGATTATGTGTTGATCATCGTATATTGATGTCTTATTTGATCAGCTCAAGAGAGCGACTGTATTTTCGAATATTGACTTGCGGTGAGGGTACCATCAGATCAGAGTCAGAGAGCAAGACATCCCGAAGACAGCATTCAGATCGAGGTATGGATATTGGGAGTTCCTTGTTATGCCATTTGGAGCGACCAATGTGCCAGCCGTATTCATGGACCTCATGAATCGTATCTTCATGCCCTATTTGGATCAGTTCGTGATAGTGTTCATAGACGACATCTTAGTATGTAGCAAGAGTGAGGCAGAGTAGCAGCATCTTCGTGTAGTTCTTTAGATACTCAGGGAACACCAGTTGTACACGAAGTTCAGTAAGTACGAGTTTTGGTTGGATCGTATCTCGTACTTAGGTCACATCATCACCAGAGGTGGAGTGGAAATGGACCCCCAGAAGATAGTGGCCATAGAGTCAATGGCCAGTACCTAGCACCGTCGCAGAAGTTTGGAGTTTCCTTTGATTCTACACTATTACGAAAAGCATTCATTTACTTCACATATTGATTTTGAAGTAGAGGGACGAGGCGAAGGAGGTCAGCCACTCGCCTTAGACATGCTTCAAGCGAGCGACTGGTTGGCTGCGCTGACGTCGCCTACACGATCACCTGCAACCCGCTGAATATGGGACTTGGTTCCAAAGAAGCCATTCCATAACGTGGAATGGATCTTAATTCAATCATTCCCGTTCGATCGACCCGACCGATTCTGACCTATCTGTCCCAACCGAATCGGTAGCGACATTGTTCCTTTCTCGCGCACCCCGTGGACGAAAATGGGGGTCGATGTTGGGACGGAGCACTACAACAATCTCAAAGCTCGTCATATAAAGTTTGACTTGGGCGATGGAAACACTGCACCATGTACGGAGTTTGTGCTACAACTTGGTTTCGATAGGGCGGCTGGCAGATGATGGCATTCCCAGTCTGTTTGGGGACAAAGATACAAGAGTTACATTGACCAAAGGTAAGCTTTGAGTCGATTGGAATCTATGAATCGAATAGATGCAAAGGTTAAGTCTCGTTTGAGCAAGTGCTGATTTTAGTTGATCTGGTGTGCAGGCTATGCTTTTACGCTGGACGATAAGAGGTCGATATTTTGCCTTATTCAGTAAAGTGTCCGCAAAACCAAATCGTCGCCTTGCAACGGAGTATGGCATGGGCGCGGTAGGCCAAATCAACCGAGTAGTTCAAAGGAGGGAATTATGTATGGTATTTATGGTGCACATTTTTAGGACGGGTTACGACCGTCCAGTATTATGATAAGCTATGATATCAGTAAGTTTGGGATCCTTCGGATATTGGCTAGCAACCCGTATCGAAGCGATCATAGGCTTACACATAAGGATGCCAAAGATGCATTACGGTGCGAAATACCGTGACCTTCATATAGATAGGTCCGGTGGGCTGAGATTAGCGTTGGGTGCAGGTGCAGGGCCTGCCACTCTTATGCATATGTTTAAGTTTACGGTTGGTTGGTTGAGTGAAATGATATAATTTCTTATGTAAAGTTCTAACCTTGCAGGCTAGGAGAAATGGGACAGAGATGAGCACGATCACTATGTTTATGTTAAGATTATGTCTAACTGTATCTGCCACAGGGATACGGTAGTGGACAAGTTCAGGATATGTTCGGCTCGAGGCGGGGCTCGGCTTGGACGTGCCGAGGCATGGAGTCCTTAGTGTTCAAGAGGAGCTACCGCATTGGCGTTCGAACTTGCGACATGGAGATGTTCAGCCGAAGACTACTTGTTGGCTATAAAGAGGCATAATGTATGGAACAATATAATCCTTTGTGAGCTAGAGAGATCATGAACGTTGTAGCCAATTGGCATGTTAAGTTAGGCTATTCAGAGCCATTGTAACCTTCAGTTCATTATCAATAAAAGGGATTCTTGTTGTATACTATGTTTTCCTTCTGCTGCTTATGTTATCAATTTGAGCTATAAACACTATTGTGAACATATTATCTTGCCTTACATGAGCACAACTCCAGGCTCGTGCGGCATCACGCCCCAGCGAGGACGATGATTCGGGTAAAATCTAGCGAGGGCAAGTGATTTTCCGGATCGGAGCGTGATAAAGGGTTTCCAACAGTTGACTCATCCAAGTCAATGGGGACTCCTATGGCAACAACGACAAACTTGATAATGATGAAGACGGTATCTCGGTCGACATTCGTAAGTATCGAGGTATGATCGGAAAAATTTAACAGTAGCATTAATATTAAATCTACATTGGCCTTTCTGTTAATTTAAAATTTATAATATAATTGAAACTAATATTACGAAAATGCTATTTGGCTCCCAAAAAATTTAGATGATACCATCTTCCATTATGTGGCATATGACATGGTTGCTAACATGACAGCTGACATGACAAAATTTAACAATAAAATTAATATTAAAATTAACATTAATAGTAAATAAATAATTTAATATTAAATTAACATTAATAGTAAATAAATAATTTAATATTAAATTAACATTAATTAATATTAACATTAATATTAATATTAACATTAATATTAATATTAACATTGACATTAGCATTAGCATTAACATTAACATTAATATTAATATTAATATTGACATTAACATTAACATTAACATTAAAAAAAATTGGGTAATTAATTTTTGGGGTTAAAATTTGCCATGTCAGCTATTATGTCATCTGCCATGTTAGATGCCACATAATGAGAGATGGCATCACCCAAATATGTTGGAAGCCCAAACAACTATTTGCTAATATTAATACAGTGGCATTACCGTTATTTCCCAATAGATTCGTGCCTTGTTCGGTCACACCCCTCTAGGAGCGGGTTACACCCCCGAAATGAGGGATTAAATAGCCTTTTCCAAAGAAAAGAACCCATCCGACTAGAGAGAAATAAAGGAGAGAAGAAGAAGAACAGTCGCAATGGAGAGGAGCAAGATCAACTGCAGCGAATGGGCCGTCATCCCTACCGAGATTCTCTCGATGATACTGGTACTGTCGGGGATGCCGGCGGACGAGGTAATGTGCAACGTGGCCCCAGTTTGCTGTTCGTGGTGGAAGGCGCTCGACGGTCCCTTAGACTATTGGTCTAACGTCGACTTGGTACAGTAGTGCCGGAGGACCCAGCAAACCGCTGAGATTAGTTTGACCGTAAAGAAGCTCGTGGCTCGCAGTGGAGGATATCTACTGTCCTTCTCCGCATACAAGCTCGACGAAGCAGCCTTCCGTTATGCATGTTTAAGGCCTGTGCAAAATTTTATTTGGTCTTATTCTAATACTTTATTTTTTCTATTACAAAATTTTAGGTATACTTTTGTTAATTTCTATTGATGTTTTTCCATTTTTATAATACAGTGGGAAATTTATAAGGGTGCTGCGCATTCCGAAGTGCGACGTGAGTGCTAAAACTTTCGTGAGATACTTGGAGTTTCTCCCGGTGCTGGAAGAACTCGACATTAGCTACTGCCTCTATATCACGTCGACTGGAATATTTTTTGTCGGAAAGTATTGCCACCGTCTGGTCAAGCTGAGGAGGAACATGCCCCCTCTATATTTCATGCTCAGGAACAGATTCATGCTGAACACGCAGAACGAGACAGGGGAAAGGCCGTGGCTGATTCGATGCCGTGTCTCGAGCACCTACAGATGGGATTCGACATGTTCAATGGAGACACGCTGCGATCTATCGTATGCAACTGCAAGGGTCTTCGCATGCTCGACATACATGGGTGTTTCAACGTGCACTTCGACGACGACCTCAGGAAAATTTGTGATTTAATACAGACGTTTAAACGACCCTTTGATGACGTAATCCCAGGAGAACCTGGATACAATGTATAGTAATTTAGATATCATAAATCATTCCTGGGGTCAATAGTGAAAACATTAGCACGCATGTATGCATGCATTTCTTTATATTTTTCACTAGTCCACATATACGTACTTTGTACGTATTTTAATTAGAATATTATAAAGTCAGTTGTCATCTTTTCGTCTTTTTTAGGTGGCTATTTATATGTCAAGAGATTCGAAGTACAATTTTTTTTTTATTTTCTATTGAGACTAATAACCTTTAGAAAATGGTAATGAAAAATAAAATTTACTACCATTGGAACATAATGTTATATGAAAAAATGAAACTTGTTTGCAAACTTTATTCCTTTGACTCTTAAACATAAATGACATGCAAGTTGACATGATAACATCATGTTTATAAATACTCAAGGGTATTTTAGTAATTCAAAAGTTTCACCACCAACTTATAATATGAATTTTATCCAATTATAGTTAAATACGCTTCTAACTCATTTGGTTAAGGTGCAAGGTATTTTTCTGAGTTCGATTCTCCATTTTGACAAAATTTTACTTTTGTCAATAATTTTTTACATGATTAATTTTTTAAAATAAAATGGACTGTGATATAATGACGCCTAAGACGGCTCACTTCTGAGCCGTTTTGAAACCTCATTATATAATGGATGATATGCTATCAGTATCTTAACATTAATACAACATCTCAGTGTAATCATATCCAAGAGATTTCGACATTTCCCAACACAGATTTTACCTTCTTCAAGATGAATTCTGGCGGTGCAAATTCTACTCATATTAGTGGTATCAGTGCCATTCACCATAATTAATGGTGATCGATACGAAAACATTGGTTTCTTTTTCACAACCCTTTAAAATCTATTTATACAGCCAAACTATTCATCTTCACCAGCCTTCAAAACCAATTTATATAGATTCAAAATAAAACTAAACAGCCAAACTATTTAAAATTCACAACCCTACAGAAAAGTCTCAAATGTACCATTCTCCGTCCTAAATGTACCATTCTTCATCCTAAATGTACCATTCTCCATCCTAAATTTACCATTCTCCATCCTACATGTACCATTCTCCGTCCTACATTTACCATTCTCCGTGTTAGAGGAACGAAGAATGGCCATTACCCGTCCCAAATTGTTCCATACTAAGTTAAAAGCATATAATAGCACCCAAGAAATATTAACAATAGAAAAATTATACAGAACCACACACCAGACTCGAACCTAGGCCTTCCATGTAAAAGCCAAACAGTACAACCAACTAAGCTTGGAAAAAGAAGAGTTACTGGAGGTTATTAAATATCCCCAACTTCTAATAAGGAATAAGAAATTGAATATCCCCAACTTCCAATAAGGAATAAGAAGAGTCGGTTAGGAATGTGTATATATATACATAGGGGTCCCCATTCATTTAAGTAGGTTGCACATTTAACATGTGGTGGCCCATGCAGGTCAAGATAAATTGTTTGGTTACTTTACCGTGCCAAGCAAGCCTGCGAATAGGATTAGAAGTCTAGGATCTCATCCACATACATGACCTCTTTCCTAGATTTTATCTACCGTTTGACTCATCAATTGCATCTTGCTTGATTCCTTTCATCCCTATTCTTATCCTCCCTTCGTGCTTGCTAGAGATTGACCCTACTAGCTAGTGTCCCAAAATACCATTAGTTTAATTCTTTAAGTTGGGTAGAATACCTTATAAACTAGCAACCCCTTTGACCTAGTGACCTATATTAGCAAGCTTATTTAGATCCTAGAATCTAGAGGACCTAACCCGTCTAGCCAACCAAGGACTTGGACAAGAAGACTATAGGACGACCGTATAAAGACCATCACAGGACATGACTTAGCTCCTTTAGAAGTTCGACTAAACTCCCTCTCAATTTTAAATTCTCGTGCCTATAATTTTACTCTCTTGACAAATGTTGCTACTATAACTTAGATTTGCAAGTTTATTGATTTATCGAGCTTGTTCACGACATATGTTATTGGAAGAGCTCCCACTAACGTATCGTCTAATCAGAACCGGTGTATAATGGTCTGATCAACCAAGTACACTTTGGTTCACTTTTGTCTATTACTCTACGTGGATGGGGACATAATTAAACTTGGCCCTTACAATCCCATCCACGACTGCCTTGACAATTCTTTTGAAATTATTCGATCGTCTTTGAATCACGTATTCGTATTCGATAACGCCTCCTTCGAACTCTATATTTCTTTCGCCTTCACCTATTTTAGGAGGGCGAAAGCGTTATACTAGAACTTCCTCTAGCCATCCTATCGATTACAACCATATCGTACTATTTTTCTATGATCTAGATCGCAATTTCTTACGACATAATTTTGTTGAAACATTGTCATTGTTTGTTCCCCATCGATACCCCCTTGTGTCTTCTCACCCCCTACTAAATTCTTAATTTTGAGGACGAAATTTCTTTTAAGTTGGGTAGGATGTAAAACCCCTAAATTTCTACTATATATTTTTATTAATATTTGTATGGATTTAAAATTTTGTATTGTACGTCGCGTAGTCGTATTTGTATTTTACGTCGCGCACGAAATTTTATTTTGCTTGCTCGTCGAGTGCGAATATGTGCGAGCGTACATATTTTAGAAAAACATTTTTATTTTATTATACACTTTCAAAATATTACATATAATTATTATTCTTGCTATAAAAAGCCTTTTGTTTTAATCATAAATAATATTTTATTGTGTACTAGGAAAAGTATGCATTATTTGTGCTTACATATATATTTCATAAATATTTATTTAAGTTATTTCTAAATAATAATGTAATTTTTGAAATTATTATTATTAGTATTTTTGAAAAATATATTTCGAAATTATTATGGCGATTTAATCCTTGATTTGAAATTTTGGATTTATTTAAATTGTTAAATATTTGAAATTTGATTTATCTCATTGATTTTATACTAGAAATTTAATTTGATTTAAATCGAATATTTACTTTGAAATTTGGATTTGATTATTGATTTAAATCAAATTAGGTTTAATCTTTTCCTAATCCTATCCAATTGGAAATTCCCACGTCCTATAAATAGGCAGGTACTCCTCCAATTCATTATTCATCCACAACAATTTTCTCCACAAATCTACGTGCATCGTGTCTGTGTCCATTCAAATTCTTATTCCATATTTTTATATTGAATCCTCTCCCCCGTGTCGACAATCCTGACACAATCAAATATCCAATCCCAAATACTAAACCTAACCCTAACGACACCAACACAGCCCTCCTCGTCAGACGTCCCCACTGGTGTCCTCCTCCCTCATCTCCATCACCACCACCGCCCGGACCACCATCAACACCACCATTACGACCAACACGCCACCACCACTGTCATCCCCCTCGTCCCGCCTCCTTCGACCATCACCAAAACCACCACCGTCACCGTCACCAACCTTAGCAACCACCCAAACCAATCACCACACCAGAAAAAGAAAAGAAAAGAAGAAAACACCATAACAACAACACCACCGCCGAGCCTCCCTGGCTGATACCAGCGCCACCACCATAGTAGCCGTCCACCCCGACCTCTTCCGGCCATACCAGAACCCTACACCGCGGCCACCCGAACAACCACCGCCACCATCACAGCACAGCCGTCACCATCACCGCCACTACCACAGCCCAGCTGTCACCACCACCGCTGTCGGTATCTCCGGCCACACCCAGCTACCACCACTCCCCGACCCCATGAACACCACCACCATCTCGACAAAAAAAAAACCACCACCAGAAAAATCAAAAACCCTAACCCTAAAACTCACCTCCGTCAGCTCCGCCGCCCCCTTGCGCCGCACCGCCGCGCGTCTGCCGGCGAGCCGCACGGCCGAACCCTCCGATCGACCCTCAGCCCAGCGCCGAAACCTTCGCCGGAAACCCCCGCTTCCCGTCCGCTCTTCCTCTTTCCACGACCGTCGTCCGTCCTCCGCGTAACCCGCCGCCCCGCGACCAACTGCCGCTCCGCAGAGCTTCCGTCGGCCGAGTTCGCACCTGTCGCCGCCTCCTCACCATCTCGCGCGCGAGACCCACCCCTCCGCCGCCGCCGCGTGACGGTGAGCGCCGCGCTTGCTCAACGCCCAGAGCTTTCGCCGACCGAACCGACCCCGAACTCCCCTCTTCCGACCGCAGCCGCCGCCGGCGACTCCATCGCTTCCCGTCGCCTCTCTCTCCTCCCTCTCTCACTCTGCCAGCACCGATCCAGCCCGGCCGAGCCGCTCCCCTGAGCTTCCCCCTTCACTCCACGCTCTTCTCCTCCTCCTCACAAAAATCTCCCAATTTTTTTTTGATTTCCTTCTCTTTCCTATCAAGCCACTGATGAGAAGGATACTTTTTTTTATTGCAATTGTTTATTTACTTGTTAGGTTTACAGTAGTTAAGCTTCTTTTTTTTTCTGCCAAAGGATTGTATACCCAATGGCATTAAGTGTATTGTTAGTATTATTATTCTTATTTATTTATTTTACATTATTAGCATATTGTATATAAAGCTTATTTATAAGAAATGCTATTCCTCCCCAATACTTTTGTATCATTAGTTTATACAAAAATCATATTTTTTCCATTATTCCTAGCAAAGTATTGTATTAGACTTAACCCTATACTTATTTCCAAAATGCTTTTGAAAACCCTAGTGATATTAAGATAAAATACTATATATAGCTTCTCTAGATTTAAATAACTATATAAAGTATTTTGACTAATAAAAATGGTGCTTTTTATAACATTTATTTGGTAGATATTATCTAAAATAATTGAGTAATAAAGTTATAGTTTTCAAATATCTACTAAAATAGTATATAAATTATTTACCCAAATTTATTCGATCACTACCCTGTCCCTGACCAGCCCCATTCTTCCCATTCTTCACTAATTCTGTACTTCCTCGTGTCGACCCTAACAAATTTAAACCGTTCTGGATCCGATAAAACTGTCCGTGCTATCATCAAGGGCTCCTTGTGTTATTGTAACACCGAAATCGTAGAGCGTACCACCGTGATTGTCGCAGCACACCAGGCGTACTACCAAGCAAGACACCTTGCCATTTGCTGTTTAATTATTTTAGCTCATATTTCATGCATGTTCATTATTTTCTTTATGCAAAATAAACTATGATACATGGCATAACTTGTTAGAATTTACTGTTCAGTTTCTTGCTATGTATTATTTTCTTACACATTAAACTTAGAGTTAAGGGACCACCCTTTGTGTGTTGCATTCATAGGCCTTGACACGTTTATACCACGTTGTTGTGTGTCACATATAGGACTCGGACATGCGTGATTGGCTGGCCACCAGTACGTATAAGCCGTGCGTTAGGAAATAACTGCTAATAGAATTGCATGCTAGAAGACTTAGCAGTTATGAGTTGGCATTGGGCGGGAAGAACATGATTGGAAGTTGACTACCACGCTATCTATCGTAGACTCGCTCGCTACTGAGGAACGATAGGTAGACTATATGCTATAGACTCGCTCGGTACTGAAGAATAGTATATGGTGTTGTGACTCGCTACTGAGGTACTGCATTGGTATTGACCGGGTAGTCATGCGACCATGAATTGTTCTTAACTACATTCACTTAGAACAGTTAGGCTACCTTTATCCGTTAGGTACAAGTACTTTTGGTTTGGGTACTTGTATCTGACCGTGGCTTGGAACAATAACTTGTCGCGGATTAGTTCGTCATATCTTGTCCTTGTTTGGTTGTAGGTGTGACTTACTAGTTCGATGAGAAGGTATTGAACCTTGTTGGGGTCCGGATACCATATTGGATTCATAGCATGGAAAGATACGTCACCGTAAATTAGTTTACCATCTCCTTTCCTTGTTTGGTTGGAGGGATGGTGCACTCGTTCAATAGGTGCGTATTGGACCATGTTATAATTCGATTGACTTATTTATTTGAGCAATATTTATTCAGTTTATATGGCATGATATTATGTGTCTTGTTATGTCCCTCTGAGGACCTGGTTATCTCTCCAGGTGTGTGCTATTGTCTTTCGCAGGTGTTCTAGCTCTAGCCGTACTCATCGCTATTTCTTCGAGGATGATTGCACTTGGATCGTTTTTGCTTCGCTCACCAAAATCTTTCTTTTGCTTATCATGTATTTCTTTTCATAGTTGGTAGTGGATTTGTCTCCGCCCAACTACATGTACCAAATGACAATTTTATAGTTGATTATATGATATCTTCTATTCTTTTATTTTGTGTGGATGAGATTAGTTATGTTTCTACTGTATTTTACAGCTTATGTATTCATACGAGGTTTCCATATATTGGAGTGTACTTCGTATGGATACAGCTGGCATGTCTACGTTTCTAGTCCTACGTATTTTGGGACTGGGGCGTTACATAACATGGCTCCAAAAAGATCATCTGGTTGGGAACCATGTTCAGAGTCTTCTTCCAGTCGTCGTCGAGCCTCTCCGCATGGAGCACCCTCTGTGCCGCCTCTGGCCCATGACTGGCTGGCAGAGGCTGCAGACTTCCTGACCTCCTGCGGGTTGTCAATGGAGGTCATCGCTCGACCTCTTCATCCGGCGTCCAACTTTGACCTGTTGTCGATCACTCCGGAGGAACGGGCTTCTCTGGAGAAGAGGGAAGGGTTGTACCGCCTGTTCCATAGGGCGGGTGTGCGCACCCTGCAGGACTTTGCGGAGATCCTCCGCGAGGCTAGTGAGGGGTAGACCCCTTATTTTTTTATTTTTTTAGTTTTTTACAGTTTTTTTCCTCCTCTTGTATCCTTCGCCGGAGAATGTTCCGGCGACGAAGCTGGGATTTAATGCAACATAATATTTTGTTAACTTAATTTGGTTTTGGCTATAAGCGACTAACTATTTTATATATTTTTCAATTAACAAATCTTGTTACGTCAAATCCATATATCAGCGACGATATCCCCATCAATGACTTGTTAAGTCATAGAATTGATTATGCTGCAAGCGTCAATCTTGCCATCAAATCCATCTTAAATATGATTATAAAGTAAACTAGAGGACAACTTTGAGGGTTTCAATTTTACTCTTTTCAAGTACATAGTCTTCTTACCAAGTCGTCAAACGTGAAATATTCGGGATGGCAAAAATACGAGTATATAACGGCTCAATGCAAAAAAAATACGTTCAAAAATTTAATCAAATATTCAAAAAATGGAAATGTTGAGATTAGAAACTTCACATTCTTAAATATGTTGTCAAAAACAAAATAGAATGTTCATTCTCCGTTTTAATTTAAACAGAGAATAACATTCCCAGTGTTAAAAACACATTAGAATGTTCATTCTCCGTTTTAATTTAAACGGAGAATGATATTCTCCATTTCATTTGAAACGGAGAATGATATTCTCCGTGTTGAATTACACGGAGGATGCCGTTCCCAGTATTAAAACGATTGAGAATGCTATTCTCCGTTTAATTTGAAACAGAGAATGACATTCTCCTTGTTAAATTACAATGGTTCAGATTTGGGATGTATCGATACATCCATTTTTTGTGCCAAATTTTTCAATAATTTATAGGAACACGAGGATATATACTAGTAATAATAGTAATAAATTTAATTTTGGAAAGTAGTTTTTAAAATTAGGGTCTCAAAATCCCAAAGGTTTATGTAGTCATTTTCCATGGATATATACTAGTAATAATAGTAATAAATATAATTTTGGAAAGTAGTTTTTAAAATTTAATAGTAATAAATTCGATCGTCTTATACTAGTAATAATAGTAATAAATTTAATTTAAGACTCAAAACTATTCTAATTTTTTCACTTCCCAAGGTCATATAAAGACGGTAGAATTTTCCCTCTTCTTCTCTCAAACCCTCTTCGTTCTCCCAAATTCTCTCCCAAACCCTCTTCTAATCAAAATACCGCCGAAGAAACAATGACCGTCTCCGAAGGGAAGAATCCACAAAGGGATGCGATACAGGCCTGAAGGGCAAAACTTGCAAGGGCGGCGAAAACCAAGATTATGGTCGCTAGGGCAGAGGCCGAAAGGGCAGAGACGGAAGCAGCGGCTACAACAGCGACGATGAAAGCGGAGGCGGCAGCCAAGCCACCTGCAAAAAAGGCTAAAAAACTCATTGCTCGACAAAGACCGGAAAATCTATCTTTGATACAGAGTCGTCGAAAGACTCAACTTATGAAGATCGAAGGCGTACTCAAACGAAGGCTAAGGTGGCAACGGATACAGAGTCATCAGCGTACTCTGAGGATTTTGAATCCTCATCAGAAGAGGAAAATGAAGAGGAAGAGCAATCATCAAATAAGTCTCAGGATTGAGAGGAGGTAAAAAAATTTAAAGAATCTAAATCTAAGAAGATTTACAATAAATATTTCAAGAAAAAGGTTGTTATGCCTGAAAGATCAATGAAGATGGATGATGTCGAAGACGAAGCTTTCCTGGATATATTGAAATTCTATTAATTAGAGAAACTGAACAAACCTTGTCTTGAGAAAATCTCCTAAACAATAGTAAGAGAATTTTACTCAAATCTTTCGGCTGAAATTAAAGAAAAAGAAGAGGATCAACAACTGGTGTTTCTGAGAGGGAAACTGATTAGGGTAAATGCTGCTGTCATCAACGAATTTTATGGATTTGATCCAGTTCCTGAGTTTGATATGGAAAATATTGATAATGTTTCCATGAGGGATGCAATTCATGAGATTACAGGTGTATCAGTGGGTGCCATGACCCCTCAAATTGTATACAAAGATCAGTTAAAAAATTTGTATAAATTGTTTCATGCCTACGTATCTCAAACACTCAACCCTACTGGACATGAATTTTTCATCCATCCCGAGAGAGTAAAATTTCTTTATTTTATGGGGAAGAAAAAAGGATGGATATAGGTTTCTACATGTTCAGTAGAATGATGCATCTCGTAGGAAAACCAACTGCAAGGACAGCTCTCCCTTTCGGAAGATTTATATGCTCGATGGCTAGTAAACATTATGTCCCAAGCTTAGCAGGGGATGTTTATATTAAAAACAAAGGCCCCATGAGAAAACTAACCTTCACTCGAATGTTTGAAAAATGGGCAGCAGCTGCAAGCAAACCATCAACATCTGGAAAACCATCAACTTATGGAATCAAAAACACTAAGGACAGGGTTGATGATCTATACAATTTTGTTGCTGCAAACTTTGAGAATGTCTTCAAAGAGATGAAGACTATATCCGATAACCAGAAATTGATTATGGATAAGATTAACTAGATAGAGGTTGAATTTGCTGACCAAGAATAAGATTTCTCTTTCCTCATGAAGAAGGTAAATGGGGCTAGCCCAAACTCTTATGTAAAAATACACATTGTGCACATTGACACTTTAATGCTAGCCATCACTTTGATACTTCTATTTATGTTACTGGATGTTATTTTTACGTATACAGTGAGTCCATACTGACTATAATTTTTCTTATTCCGTCCCTCAAGGTGTAGGTGAAGGATATTTTGAGGAAGAAGAAGAAGAAGAAAAAAAAAGATGAAGAAGAAGATGGAGATGGCTATGAAGATTCATCTTTTGAGTTTTGAAGCTTTTATTTCAATTTGGAAGTAATATTTGAATTGTAATATGGTTTTGAATATTTGTTGGTCTTGGCGGTGTAACTAAATTTTGTTTTTAAAATATTGTAAGACTAAACTTTTTGCTTGTACTAACTGTATAGTTTGTAATTTGTTTGGAAAATATAATATGGTCTTGAATTTATAGTAGGTCTGATATTTATTTGGATTATTGTATTGTGAAATATGCAGGTTCTATGTTGAATTACTAACGTGGATTGGGTAGATTACTGTAACGTGGATTATGCAGTTTATTGGACTTGGAATGAAGTATACTTAATTTGATTATAATTTTTTGGTTGAAGCGTTTATTTGATTTGCAGTTGGCCTTCACAGATGATATTGATATTTTGGTGCATTCCTTTGATTTGCAGATGCCCTTTATAGATTTTATGAGTCCTGGGTGCATTCCTAGGGTTTACAGATGGCCTTATTACAGATGCATTCCTGAGATCACTAAACCTTTATTTGATTTTAATGTGTTTTGTTTTCTGTAAAAAAATTATTACATCGATGCCATCAGTATGAATTCGATGCCAGTGTAATGCATAATATAATCCTGCCTGTTCATCCCTTGTTATTGCTGAAGCAAAATTGTAATCATGTCTGTTCATCCCTTGTTATTGCTGAAGCAAAATTGTAATTCTGCCTGTAAATCCTTTGTTATTGCCATCAGTACATCGATGCCATCAGTATGAATTCGATGCCAGTGTAATGCATAATGTAATGTAAGAAAAATTCTCTTGGATAGTAGGTTAATTATATTAATGGCCATTCGTCGTGTTAAAAGCAAAGAGAATGGCCATTCTCCGTCCATTCGCCCTATTAAAAGCAAAGAGAATGGCCACTCTCCGTGTTAAAAGCAAAGGTAATGGCCATTCTCTATCCAAAAAAATATTCTCTTCGAAAATATTATCATTAGAAAAGTAAAAAATATTTCGTCCGATCAATACAGATTTTTTTTAAAAAAAATATGTGAGCAGATGATCCGCCCGACCTCAGAAGCTGGTTTCCTCAGTTCACCACCACCACCATGACATGTAGCTTTATTAACAAAATATTAAATTATTAGATGAAAAATAAAATTTCTAACAATGGCATGGACAGTAAAATTAGAGCGGCACGGCTGGTACTTCTCCTTGTTCGAGGAGGTCTCGACGACGTCCGACGCGAACCGGACCGATTCTTCTCGGCGCAGCTGGTACTCCTCTTTGTTCTAGGAGGGCTCGACGACGTTCGACGCGATCCGGACCGATTCTTATTTCCTTCTTCATCTCCATTTCTCTTTCTACCACCACCATGGCCTGTAACCAAAAAAAAAATTATAGTTCAGATTAAATTGGATGGACGAAAGATAGAGTAAATATGAGTTAATTTAGGGTATTCATTAAAAAAATTAAAGTGAAGAATGACCTGCTAAAGCAAGTTACCAACAGGTCAAAAGTCTAAATCAGCATTAAATGATGTTTCTACTCTATTATTCAATCTGAACCATTGGATCAACATCCAATGGTCCAGATTTCGGATGTATCGATACATCCTTTTCCAGGGGATGTATTGTAGAACGACCCTATATATATATATATATATATATATATATATATATATATATATATGTATAGATAGATAGATAGATAGATAGACAGATAGTATATAAAATCCCAAAAATACCTTAACAACACTTTTCTAGTGTATGGCGTCATAAATAAAACATGTACAAGCAATTTAATATTAATTTACTAAAAAATAGAAAATCACCAATAATACGATATTTTTATAACTATAATAACAATAATAATAACAGTACTATTAATAAAATAATAAGGATAATAAAATAAGGTAAAGCAATAATAGGTGTTCTTACAAATATATGTATAGTCAAAAATCCTAAATGCATAAGGATAATTTAAAGAAATTAGCTATCATATAAATAAAATAGTAACTTAATAGAAAGCACATATATAATGTATATATAACAACCGTTTCTAAAATTGTCTCCTAAATCACTAAAGTAAAATACCAACACAACATACGTCTACATGGACGTCTCTGAACGCACTACCTGTCTACATAGGCTCGAGTTTGGTTCGGGTCCAGTCCGGGCTAGCTTGGTACAACCGGATTTCCTAAAAGTTAATAATCTTACTAATAAATAATTAAATTATTTATAGGGGTCATATCACAACTTAGTCAGGTTTTCCTAGCTGAGACACACCTATGGCTCGACCTTCCCTATCATGGCTAAAACTCTAGTCAAAACACACGATTGCACTATCTGTGCTATAATTTCTAGTCATCTTGTACTCCAAAACTTTACCATGACTAAGACCTTCTATAATAATAATTAATTAATTAAATATTTATAAAATTCTAAAAATTACTACTTAATTCAAATAAATAATATAAAAATATTTCAAAATTTTGGGAAGAGGGGTTACACAACCTACGAGCCAATTTTGTCGTCACATGTACCAAAATGGCACCTCATAGAAAGATAAAAATCTATGTTGGTTATGATTTGTAATCAATCATTCACTATTTAGAGACCTTAATAGGAAGTATCTTTACCACAAGATTTTTAAGTATAACATTGATAAGACAATCTTCTCGTCGGGGGGGGGGGGTAAGAACATCTATGTTCCTGGAGAAATACATAAATTGAAATAGTCTTTGAATACCTTGTCTCATCTTGACCTTAATACGCAATATGAAAATGAACGACGGAGGATCTAAGACTTTAGATGGTAACAATCATTTTTCATCAGTCTAAAGTGCGATATACCTCTTGGTTCAAAGGATTCTCTCCCTTGAAAGAGGAGAAGCTTGGCACTCCCTAAATCATGTCGCTATCTCAAAATCATGTCGCTATCTCAAACTGTCCAACTCATAAGAGTAATGTTTCAGGTAATGGAAGTAGATTAAAAGAGATGAGTCCATAAAAACCTATATCTGAGAATAAAAAAATCTCCGTCCAGTATGCTAGCTTAGACAAGTTGTGGAAAGAATGAGATAATCATTGATAATCTTTTTGTATATTAAGTGGCAACTTAAATAATAAAGTGTGAATATATTGAACCACATTTAGTTGATGAATGCCAATGTAGAATTAATCGATCAAATTGGAAAGAAGCAATACAATCGAGTTTGATTCCTTAGCGAAGAAAAAAGTTTTCGATTATGTATTTGCAACACCACCCAATGTAACTTATTCAATACAAGTGACTCTTTGTAAGGAAGCGTAGTTGAAAAAAATGAAATAGTACGATATATAGCATGCCTTGTGGCACAAGCTTTCTCTCAATACCCTGGGATTGATTATGAGGAGACATTCTTCTCTAATGGATTCCATTATATATTCTGTTACATAATTAGCTTAGTAGTTTCCAAAAAATGACTTGCATCTGATGGATGTGGTTACAACGTATCTGTATAGGAAATTGGATACTAAAACATACATGAAGATCCTAGAAGGACTTTGTCTTACTTATGCAAGTAGTTCTAGGCCCTAATACGCTCTCGATTAGGTTGAGCTATTTACTTTATGGATTGAAATAATCTGGACAAATGTGGTATAACCACCTAAGTTAGTATTTGATCACTCATAGGTATGTGAATAATAAAGTACAGCCTTGCGTGTTTATCAAGAAATTGCATTCTTGATTTATGATTCTAGCAGTCAATGTCAATGATATATATCTCATCAGGACTCCTGAAGAGTTTGAGAAAACTATCTCACATCTAAAATCAAAATTTGAGATAAAAGATCTTAGGAGAAACATATTTTTCTTAGGCCTATAGTTTGAGAATTGTACCAATGGTTTTTGTTTAACCAATCAAGTTAAACCCATAAAGTTTTATGTTGATTTAATATAGACAAAGCAAACACTCAAGTGTAATGCCCCGCTTCGTACGAGGCATTTGGGCGGCATGTTGGATGCGATTAGAATATTGGATCGAGACTTGTGTTAAAAATCAAGAGATCTGGGACTGATGCAGTCTCTCTTAGCTAGCCGGGTGGAATAAGTATTGAAATATGGCTCGCTTGTGAGGCTACGTCTAGTGGGAATACGTGTGATTGGAACAAGAAGACCCTTTATACAATTAAGTGGAACTGTCCCTTATTTCCTACTCCTTCATGCTTAATAAAATAGAGTATCGTGTTGCCTTAATATGTCCCTAGTTGTCCCATACTTTAGTTACTGAATAATTGAGATGCTCATTTGAATACTGCTGAATGATATAACATGAACATTAAACTACTGAATGAATAACACTTGAACTGCTAATGTAACTTGATGCCTGAAAATGAATTGATAACGTCCCTTATGTTTAATGCTACTGAAAAAAATGAAACACTCGAGTAATTAGATGCTATATGAATGTTACATAAGAAATGAACTGGCAATACTATTGACACAATGAACTGAATGAGACACTGAATCATGTACACTCTTTGTAACTATTGTAAAGATACAAAATGCTGCCTGTTTTCTTATAAGCAATAAGATGAATAATATTGTCCCTAGAGATAATAAATTAAATACTATATGTCCCTTGACAAATAAATGATGTGACAATGCTTCAATATACTTGAATTGGTGCAATGAGAAGTGAATGAATTGATGCAATGATAAATGATGAGGCTTGGGATCACTGAGATCACCAAGTGAAATGATGGTAATGTTAGAAATGAATAAGTCATTGAATATGACTATGAGATGAGTTGATGCACTGCTGTCTTTACTTTTTTGTATTATTTTACGATGCGTTTATGTTCACGATCGAGTCGAACACGTATTCGCATGGTCATGGACAACTTGTGCATTAGGTTTGGTGATATATTTTATCGAACGGTACCCTAGGACATTAGGGGGACCGATTCGGCCTAGGAGAAAACATTGGCGTACTAGTGAGAGCACGGGTCTTGTGAGGCATCCTTAGAGGCTAGCTACCTACATTGGAGTCATCGCATTACCTTGAAGTCATATATGGCAAACGTCCGTATGGTATAACAACGCCAGTGACCATGTAGTAAAGATGCACGCTAATGAATATTTTGTGCAGGAAGAGTAAGTATATCACCTAACCTGTATTTGATGCAGGTACAAGGAGTCGACTATCGGTAAGAAATCACTTAAAGGTGATATATTCAATATATATGTTAGTTTAACTTGCCTGCTTAATATGCTAAACGAAATAATGTTGTGATGTTGTCTTTATAATGAGAAATTCTATAACATGCTTAACATGTTAAATACATTATGCTAAAGAGTTTACATGCTAAGAGAATTACTATAACATGTTCGATATATATTAACTCAATTGCTGCTTGAATGATGCCTTTACATAAACACTGTTAGAACTTGATAACACCAAGTATACTTTATTGATGTCTTTACATAGACAATGCTATGCCATGCTTACATGTTTCAATGAATACTGTACATGAACTGTAAACTGATGCGAGGCCCCAAATAGAAAGATCACTCTAATAAATGTTTGCTCAGATGACTACTTAGTGTTGGTTTAGGCGATTGGGCTGGTTCTGTTCGCCAGTACATAGATGATGTACTAACCCAGTTGTGGGCACTCTTTTTAGGTGCTCGTGCTTAGAAAGTTCTATACACGAAGATTGGCTTGATCGGTCCCGTGGCATCGAAGATTTGTTGGACATGCAGAAGCTCTCCTTGCAAAAGATGATGTGTCACCCCCATTTCCCGTATTTCGTATTATGCTCGTATTTGATTTTGGCACGTATTTTATTTTCCTGGACATGTGGTCTTTTGATTCTTGTAAGCAGGTTTTAACCATGGCTTGGTTTTATTTTGTGGAGAATGTTTGGTTTGGTTTGGTTTGGTTCAACATGCATGGAACACCATAAGCCTACACTCCACCTCCATTCCACCACAACCCCCTCATTATAACCCACCTACTTCTCTCTCCTCCATAATTTCTTCATTAATTTCTTCTTCTTCTTCTTCTTCCTCCACCCACACCTATAGGCAAGTGCATCTTGCCATTAAATAAGCACCACATTTTATTTGTTCATTAGCTAGATTAGGACATGGAGAACAACATTAGAACTTGGAATTTTGTGATTTAGAGACTCCATTGTTCTAGATCTAAGTTTTAGTTATTTTCGGAATTCCTTGGTTTTGATCTATTAAACTTTGATTTTAGCTTGTTTTGATGCTTCCATGTGGAAGAGAATTTAATTTTACTCAAGTTAGAACTTTGAAAATCTAAATTTGGTTTTGATTTGGCTAAGTTGTGAAGATTTGAACTTGGTGTTCTTGGTGTTCTTGAGAGTTCAGCCATGGTGGAGCTCTCGGCCAATGCTTTTTAGCATCTGGCCGATTGCGCACTATTCCCTGGCCTGCGCTCTTTAGTGCAAGGCCATTTGCGCACCCTGACCTGTGCTCTTTAGCGCATGGCCATTTGCGCAAGATCCTTGGCCAGTGCTTTGCGCTGCGCTGGATTGCGCTGGCGTAGGCCAGCCATACGCAAGCCAGCCATGCGCAAAGCAACCCCTGCGCAATTCGACCATTGCACAATCCATCTCTGCGCAACCAACTCCTGCGCAGTTCACTCCTGCGCAGTCTACCTTCTGCGCAATCCATCTGTGCGCCATCTGCCCCTGCGCACTTGGCACCCTGCGCAGTTGGTACCCTGCGCAGCTCACCCTGCGCACTTGGCACCCTGCGCAGTATATACCATGCACAACCTACTTGTCTATGATGAATTTGTTATTTCTTGATCTTGGCTCTTCTATTGTCCTATTTTATATTAGTATTTTATTAGGTATTTTACGCCCATTTTATATCCTTACGCCTTTTGTCATGAACTTGATTTTACTTATCATGTTTAGAATAACTATTGTACACAGCATGGTATGACAAGGAACTAGTATAACTTGACAGTGACCCGTAGTGGTACACTCCTGACATGACCAACCTGACATGATAGTGGCCCGTCGTGGCGCACTCCTAACAAGTACCCTGACATGATTTATCTTGATAACTTGATAGTGGCCCGTGGCGGCGCACTCTTAACTTAACTTGACTTGATAACTTGACTTGACTTGCCTTGACACCGTGGGTGTTCCTGCTTGCTTGTTTGCACAATCCACTTGTCTTGTCTTGCATCATGTCTAGGACGTGACTTCCTGGGTACCACGGCCAGGGACTCGCACTAAATTGGATTAGGCTAATGATTAGATCAAACTAGAACATGGAGAATTCCCAGTCACAGGCAGTCTCGTTATCTGGGCGCTTTAATGGACTTGTAGCTTGCCGACGAGTAGAGCACATTTCCAGCACACTGTCATGTGTTGCACCCTCTAAGTCACCTAAGGGTACATTTGTCTCCCGGGCGATGTACCCAACTATAACTCTCAACCCGCGGAAGGATAACTGGATGGTCTGCAGGGCTTGGGACTGAAGTTTCTCACTTGCATCTTGTTAGTAATTAGGCTTGTGATAACCCTAGTTAGTTAAAGTAGTAAGCCGTAGTACTTGCTTGGCCGATTGTGAATGAATGGTGTCCAGCTCTGTCTAAGTCTTGTCTAGCCCCTGTACCTGGAACTCTTGATCATGATTGTTTTACTTATCTCTAACGATAAATGGGTAGAGACAGTGAGCTATTCAGGCGAAGGGATACAATCCCGGTCCTTGTTTGGTTTAAGGATTGTAACCTGGCTCCCGGAATGGTTCCACGTCCCTAGTCGTTTATCGCCCTGTGTACTTTACTACTTGTACTTTTATTCTTTATGTTCTAATATGCTGGCTTTTGTTCTTATTTGTGGCCTCCTTTGTGGCACTTGCTCTTTCTGGGGTTTGACCCAGCTGGTTTTGTGTGGCCAGATTTCGGAGCAGCTCCCGAGGATCTACCAAGCTTCCAGCCCAATGGTGACAACTAGACGGAACCCGGGCCAAGAGTGGGTTTTCCTTTTTGTTTCACCCACTTATATGTAAATTTATTCTTTTGAGGCGTTTAGCCGACGAGCACCTGTTAGCTCGATGCACATTTACTTATTGTCTGCCTACGGGCTGTAAACATGATTAACAAATCCTAGGGTTGATCATGTATGACTGAACTCTTGCTAGTCCTTTCATTTTGTACGACTAGCTTCATGATCATCCAATATGTAATATTTGGGACGCCTTATATATATATTTGATGCTCTAACATCTTGTAACTCTGTTAATTGCTTGAGATTGAGACAATAGGCTTGACCTTAAGAGACTGCTGGCTTGTAGTAAACCCTCATATCTAGACAGCCGTGACCGTATAGTTGAGATGTATTCTATTTCAATATACGTAGCTGGCTGTGTCTGCCCCCGCTCTCCAGTATTCTGGTTCTGGGGCGTGACACGGTTTAAGTGGTGGCCCATGCAGGTCTTGTCAATCAAGAAATGTGAGGGTTTACCAAATAGATGTCTCAATCAATATTCGCCCTTGATCTCTGCTCGTATCTTCAAATCCCTGAGATTCTTGACCTGATCACATGCTTGTATCATTGATCTACCCTGGTCCTTTCCTTATTGTTCCCTATGTCGTCTTCTTCAGCGGCATTACTCCCGGACCTGCCAACCAGCCAGAGGAAGCTCGGCAAGCACGCCAGCGCCAGGAAGATCAAGCTCAGCACTCTGGAGTAGCCTCCCGAGTTATGCTTCCCGGAGGCTCGGAACCTCCAGTTCATGCAGCTCCGCCCGTTCAACCAGCTAGACAGGATGAGGGGCCTTTGGTAGGGCTTATCAGAGAACTGCTCGCATCCCAAGATCGTCGAGGCGACGCCTTGCACCAGGAAGTTCATGATGCACTAAACCGAGGAGGTCCCCAAGGGAACCAGGCGGCCAACAGTTTCAAGCGCTTGAACCCTCCCTTCTTTGACGGCAGTGAAGATGCGATTGCCGCGGACGCTTGGCTTCAGGATATCGAGGTGGTTCTAGAAGCAGCTAGGACACCTGAGAATGAGAAGGTGTCGGTGGTACGGCTACAGTTGTTAGATTTGGCTCGCGATTGGTGGGCAGCTCAGGCCATGGGGTTAGCAGCACCAGTCACTTGGGTGACGTTCAGAGAGAGGTTCCAGACAAAGTACTTTGATGCTGTGGCTCGGTACGACCTGCAGACCAGATTCACCAACTTGAAGCAAGGAGGCAGGACGGTCGATGGCTATGCGACCGAGTTTTCTAGGCTGAGTAGGTTCGCCCCCACCTTGGTGGCAACCGAGTTCGATAGGGTTCAGCGGTTCCAGCAAGGGCTGCACTTAGAGATATTATTGGCTGTGGAGCAGTTCGAGCACCAGACGTTCGATGCAGTGTTGAAGGCAGCAAGGAGGCATGAGTATACCTCCCGGAGAATTATGGACAGGACCGGAGGCAGGAAGCGGTCCCATAACCAGATGTACCAATCTTCAGCTCCAGCCCCGGCAGCTAGGGGTATAACTATTGGAACTCCGAGACGGGCGGCCTCAGTGACGTCGGTTCAGCATTCAACCCCGACGTACCCGCAGCAGCAGAAACAGAAGCAGTCTTCCGCGATGGGATGTTCTCATTGCGGGAAGCCGGGCCATGTAGTGGCAGAGTGTCGTAGGGCACAGGGATTGTGCCTGGCTTGTGGAGGAGCAGACCACCAGATAGGGACCTGCCCGAATAGGGGAGGTCCATCATCTTCCAACCTTTCTAGTTCTTCGGTGAGGGGACCAGCCCCAGTTCCAGTCCAGCAGCAGCAGCAGCAACAGCAGTACCCGCGGCCATTGGCGCCCCAGGCCCAGGCCTTCCAGCAGCAGTTCACCCAGGCTCCAGCACAGAACCGACAGAGGGGATTCCAGCAGAGGGGACCCGCAGCTAGAGGTCAGGCTATGATGATGACCATGGAAGAAGAAGTTGCACCAGGTGAGGTAGTGGCAGGTACTATTCTCGTCAACACTTTTCCAGCATCTGTATTATTTGATTCTGGTGCATCGCATTCATTCATGTCTGCACGATTTACGACACGGATAGGATTGGAGCCCGAGTCATTATCAGTGAGGCTCAATATACTTACTGGTAATGGTCTTGTGGGAGTAGATCGAGTGTTTTCCTCGTGTCGGATCGTAGTTAGCGGTAGAGAGTTCCCCGCTAGATTCATAGAATTCCCTATGGCAGACTATGATGTAGTCCTAGGCATGGATTGGTTGAGGAACCATTATGCTAGGATAGACTGCCATGTTGGCAGAGTTGTCTTTAGTATTCCCGGAGAGCCAGAGTTTTCATTTTCCAGAGGCACAGTAGAGCCATCTCCTCCAGTATTGCGGATGGCAGTAGCAGCAGTGCAGTTACCCCGGATAGTTGAAGAGTTTCCAGATGTCTTCCCAGAGGAACTTCCAGGGATGCCGCCAGAGCGGGAGATCGAGTTCACCATCGACTTGATTCCCGGGACAGCACCAGTATCAGAACGAGTCTACAGAATGGCGCCTTCAGAGTTGGAGATTTTGTACAAGATGATTGAAGAACTCAGAACCAAGGGATTCATTCGTGCTAGTGGATCGCCTTGGGGAGCCCCGATGCTTCTTGTGAAAAAGAAGGATGGTACGTCCAGGCTATGTGTTGATTATCGTACCTTGAACTCAGTGACAATCAAGAACAGATACCCTCTCCCGAGGATAGATGATTTGTTTGATCAACTCAAGGGGGCTTCAGTTTTCTCGAAGATAGACTTGCGGTCAGGATACCACCAGATCAGGGTCAGAGAGCAG
Source organism: Iris pallida (assembly GCA_029216955.1). NCBI lineage: Eukaryota > Viridiplantae > Streptophyta > Magnoliopsida > Asparagales > Iridaceae > Iris > Iris pallida. Next base: position 6,540,586 of record JANAVB010043019.1, read on the forward strand.
GACATCCCGAAGACGGCGTTCAGATCTAGGTACGGGCATTGGGAGTTTCTAGTTATGCCCTTTGGAGCGACCAATGCGCCGGCAGTGTTCATGGACCTCATGAACCGTATTTTTATGCCTTACTTGGATCAGTTTGTGATAGTGTTCCTTGATGACATCCTGGTCTACAGCAAGAGTGAAGCAGAGCACGAGCAGCATCTCAGAGTTGTCCTTCAGATTCTCAGAGGGCATCAGTTGTATGCCAAGTTCAGTAAATGCGAGTTCTGGCTCGATCGCATTTCGTACTTGGGTCACATCATTACCAGAGGAGGAGTGGAAGTGGATCCCCAGAAGATTGTGGCTATCGAGGCATGGCCAGTACCCAGCTCAGTGGCAGAAGTTCGCAGCTTCCTTGGATTGGCCGGCTACTACCGGCGGTTCGTCTCTGATTTTGCAAGGATTTCAGCGCCGATGACCCAGTTGACCCGCAAGGATGTGCCGTTCGTTTGGATAGCAGAGTGTCAGGAATCGTTTGAGAAGTTGAAGCGAGGTTTGATAACGGCTCCCATTCTCACCCTTCCAGATGGGACCGGAGGATTCACAGTTTATTGCGACGCTTCAGGCAGAGGATTGGGATGTGTTTTGATACAGCATGGGAAGGTAATTGCTTATGCGTCACGTCAACTCCGTGATCATGAGAAGAATTACCCGACCCACGACTTGGAGCTAGCAGCAGTAGTGTTTGCACTTAAGTTGTGGAGGCACTACTTGTACGGAGACAGAGTGGAGATATTTACTGATCATAAGAGCCTGAAGTATGTTTTCACCCAGAAGGATCTTAATATGCGGCAGAGAAGATGGCTCGAGCTACTTGTGGACTACGATGTGGATTTGCAGTATCATCCAGGGAAGGGCCAATGTTGTAGCAGATGCTTTGAGCCGGAGAGCCGGAGAGCCGGAGTTTATTTCTTGACAGCACAACCAGAGCTATTGGCAGATCTTCAGAAGATGGGAATTAAAGTGATTCTTCCTTCCAATGTGGCCTTGATGGCCAGCCTACAGATTCAGTCCACCATAGTTGAGAGGATCCGGACAGCACAGTTAACAGATTCCAAGATTCAGCGGCTCAGAGCAGAGTGCGAGACAGGAAGAAGGCCAGAGTTATGTATTCATGAGGATGGTACACTTCGACACGGCACGCGTCTTTGTGTACCCAGTGGAGATATCAGACAGGAAGTCATGGCAGAGGCTCACAGTTCGCAGTACTCCATTCACCCAGGCAGCACGAAGATGTACAGAGATATTCGTCAACACTTTTGGTGGAATGGTATGAAGAGGGAGATAGCCCGGTATGTCTCTCGATGTTTGGTTTGCCAACAGGTCAAGGCTGAACATCAGAGGCCAGCTGGACTTCTTCAACCTTTACCGATCCCAGAATGGAAATGGGAACACATAACCATGGATTTCGTGACTGGACTACCCAGATCTCCGGCAGGCAGAGATGCTATTTGGGTCATTGTGGACAGGCTTACCAAGGTGGCATACTTTCTTCCATTTAGAGTTGGACAGTCGACGGCGCAGCTAGCAGAGATGTATCTCAGGCAGATCGTCCGACTTCACGGAGTGCCAGTCAGTATAGTATCGGACAGGGATACGAGATTCACATCGCACTTCTGGCGCAGTCTTCATCAAAGTTTGGGGACTCGTCTCAAGTTCAGCTCAGCGTATCATCCGCAGACAGATGGGCAGTCAGAGCGTACTATACAAACTCTTGAAGATATGTTGCGGTCGTGTACCCTTGACTTTGGTGGTTCGTGGAGGATCACCTGCACCTGGTGGAATTCTCGTACAATAATAGTTTCCAGGCCAGTATCCAGATGGCACCCTTCGAGGCTCTGTATGGCAGGAAGTGCAGATCCCCGTTAGCATGGGACGATGTCGGAGAGAGGCAGATGCTCGGTCCAGAACTGATTTCTCAGACGGTTGGAGTGGTCAGGAAGGTCAGAGATCACCTTCGAGTTGCTCAGGATCGCCAACGCCATTGGGCCGATGCTCATCGGCGTCCCTTAGAATTTGCCGTCGGCGACCATGTATTCCTTAGGATCTCGCCTACCCGTGGCGTCATTCGTTTTGGCGTACGGGGAAAGCTTAGTCCTAGGTATATAGGGCCGTTCGATATTCTAGAGCGAGTAGACGATGTGTCCTATCGTCTCGCTCTTCCGCCATCGCTAAGTGAGGTACATGATGTATTCCATGTATCCCAATTAAGACGGTACATCCCGGACCCGAGCCATATCCTAGATCATTCGGAATTGGTTGTGGTACCAACCTTTCGTATGAGGAGAGGCCCGTGTCTATATTGGACCGGAGAGAAAAGACGCTCAAGAACAAGACTATTAACTTAGTCCGTGTTGCTTGGGGTCATCACTCTCTAGGTGAGTCACGTGGGAGCGTGAGGATGACATCCGATCGCGATATCCCTACCTGTTTGACTCGTGAGGTATAATGTCTTTCTTATGCCTTACGCTTTCCCTTCCTTGCTTGCATTGTATGATTGTATGATTGAACTGCTTAGTGTAGCTTGTCTGTGCTTAGTATAGCTTGTCGTGGCAATCTTTAGCCCCTTGATTAAATTCCGAGGACGGAATTCTTTGAGGGTGGGTAGAGTTGTCACCCCCATTTCCCGTATTTCGTATTATGCTCGTATTTGATTTTGGCACGTATTTTATTTTCCTGGACATGTGGTCTTTTGATTCTTGTAAGCAGGTTTTAACCATGGCTTGGTTTTATTTTGTGGAGAATGTTTGGTTTGGTTTGGTTTGGTTCAACATGCATGGAACACCATAAGCCTACACTCCACCTCCATTCCACCACAACCCCCTCATTATAACCCACCTACTTCTCTCTCCTCCATAATTTCTTCATTAATTTCTTCTTCTTCTTCTTCTTCCTCCACCCACACCTATAGGCAAGTGCATCTTGCCATTAAATAAGCACCACATTTTATTTGTTCATTAGCTAGATTAGGACATGGAGAACAACATTAGAACTTGGAATTTTGTGATTTAGAGACTCCATTGTTCTAGATCTAAGTTTTAGTTATTTTCGGAATTCCTTGGTTTTGATCTATTAAACTTTGATTTTAGCTTGTTTTGATGCTTCCATGTGGAAGATTTAATTTTACTCAAGTTAGAACTTTGAAAATCTAAATTTGGTTTTGATTTGGCTAAGTTGTGAAGATTTGAACTTGGTGTTCTTGGTGTTCTTGAGAGTTCAGCCATGGTGGAGCTCTCGGCCAATGCTTTTTAGCATCTGGCCGATTGCGCACTATTCCCTGGCCTGCGCTCTTTAGTGCAAGGCCATTTGCGCACCCTGACCTGTGCTCTTTAGCGCATGGCCATTTGCGCAAGATCCTTGGCCAGTGCTTTGCGCTGCGCTGGATTGCGCTGGCGCAGGCCAGCCATGCGCAAGCCAGCCATGCGCAAAGCAACCCCTGCGCAATTCGACCATTGCGCAATCCATCTCTGCGCAACCAACTCCTGCGCAGTTCACTCCTGCGCAGTCTACCTTCTGCGCAATCCATCTGTGCGCCATCTGCCCCTGCGCACTTGGCACCCTGCGCAGTTGGTACCCTGCGCAGCTCACCCTGCGCACTTGGCACCCTGCGCAGTATATACCATGCACAACCTACTTGTCTATGATGAATTTGTTATTTCTTGATCTTGGCTCTTCTATTGTCCTATTTATATTAGTATTTTATTAGGTATTTTACGCCCATTTTATATCCTTACGCCTTTTGTCATGAACTTTTTTACTTATCATGTTTAGAATAACTATTGTACACAGCATGGTATGACAAGGAACTAGTATAACTTGACAGTGACCCGTAGTGGTGCACTCCTGACATGACCAACCTGACATGATAGTGGCCCGTCGTGGCGCACTCCTAACAAGTACCCTGACATGATTTATCTTGATAACTTGATAGTGGCCCGTGGCGGCGCACTCTTGACTTAACTTGACTTGATAACTTGACTTGACTTGCCTTGACACCGTGGGTGTTCCTGCTTGCTTGTTTGCACAATCCACTTGTCTTGTCTTGCATCATGTCTAGGACGTGACTTCCTGGGTACACGGCCAGGGACCGCACTAAATTGGATTAGGCTAATGATTAGATCAAACTAGAACATGAAGAATTCCCAGTCACAGGCAGTCTCGTTATCTGGGCGCTTTAATGGACTTGTAGCTTGCCGACGAGTAGAGCACATTCCAGCACACTGTCATGTGTTGCACCCTCTAAGTCACCTAAGGGTACATTTGTCTCCCGGGCGATGTACCCAACTATAACTCTCAACCCGCGGAAGGATAATGGACTGATGGTCTGCCAGGGCTTGGGACTGGAGTTTTCTCACTTGCATCTTGTTAGTAATTAGGCTTGTGATAACCCTAGTTAGTTAAAGTAGTAAGCCGTAGTACTTGCTGGCCGATTGTGAATGAATGTGTCCAGCTCTGTCTAAGTCTTGTCTAGCCCCTGTACCTGGAACTCTTGATCATGATTGTTTTACTTATCTCTAACGATAAATGGGTAGAGACAGTGAGCTATTCAGGCGAAGGGATACAATCCCGGTCCTTGTTTGGTTTAAGGATTGTAACCTGGCTCCCGAATGGTTCCACGTCCCTAGCGTTTATCGCCCTGTGTACTTTACTACTTGTACTTTTATTCTTTATGTTCTAATATGCTGGCTTTTGTTCTTATTTGTGGCCTCCTTTGTGGCACTTGCTCTTTCTGGGGTTTGACCCAGCTGGTTTTGTGTGGCCAGATTTCGGAGCAGCTCCCGAGGATCTACCAAGCTTCCAGCCCAATGGTGACAACTAGACGGAACCCGGGCCAAGAGTGGGTTTTCCTTTTTGTTTCACCCACTTATATGTAAATTTATTCTTTTGAGGCGTTTAGCCGACGAGCACCTGTAGCTCGATGCACATTTACTTATTGTCTGCCTACGGGCTGTAAACATGATTAACAAATCCTAGGGTTGATCATGTATGACTGAACTCTTGCTAGTCCTATCATTTTGTACGACTAGCTTCATGATCATCCAATATGTAATATTTGGGACGCCTTATATATATTTGATGCTCTAACATCTTGTAATTCTGTTAATTGCTTGAGATTGAGACAATAGGCTTGACCTTAAGAGACTGCTGGCTTGTAGTAAACCCTCATATCTAGACAGCCGTGACCGTATAGTTGAGATGTATTCTATTTCAATATAGTAGCTGGTGGTGTGTCCCCCGCTCTCCAGTATTCTGGTTCTGGGGCGTGACACGATGTCTTCTGTTTATAAAGGGCATAATGTATGGAACATTGCAATAAGTTGTACCAGTGAGTTGTAAGTTAAGTTGGTATATCCAGTTGTAATTTAATGTATTATGTATCCAACGTAAGCCTAAATAGCATGTGTTCAGTTGGCTATCAATATAAAGAGAGATATGTTGTATACATTGCATTCTACTGCAAGCCTTGTACTCTATTTCAATCATCAATAAAGATAACTTATTTCTACAAATCTCTATGTGACTTCAAGTTATCTGCTTATTTATGCTGCTATAAATCAATAATGTGTTCTATTTAATGAGAAAGAATGTCTTCATTATCTTTAATTTGTCTGCTTCTGCCGCTATGATGTGTTTATATTTGAAGATTGATGTGTTCATATTTGAAGATTATCAATTAAGTACCGTCTTTGCCTTGTGCAAGTGCAATACCAGACTTATATGATATTATGCCCAAGCGAGGATGAACGATTCGACGTGAATCAAAGCGAGGACAAACGATTCTCCGAATCGGGGTGTGACATCAAGTATACCTATGGTTGTTTGTTCTATATGCTTAACAAGACCCATTTCCTCCATAAGAAGACAAAGAAGAGGTATTGTAACCTGAAGTTCCAAGTGTAATAAATTGTACTTAGCTCAATGCACCAGACTAGACACCTCATTTGTTGTCAATCTGTTGTCTAGATTTATTACCTTGCCAACACACCACCACTGGAATGGCATTAAAGATATCTTATGTTACCTTACTGGTACTACGGATATGAGTTTATTCTATCTCTATGCATATTAGAATGAATCAAGCACCCTCGAAGCTAAGGATGATGTTTGCTTTATCGTATATGCTAATGCTAGTTATGTATCTGTCACACACAAAGAAAGATCACAAAGTAGTTATGTCTTCCCCATTTGTAATACAACGATATCTTGAAAGTCTACAAAGAATACCCTGGTAACCACTTCTTCAAATAATGCAAAACCCATCCCCTTTATGACGCCATTCGGGAGTATATGGTTGCTAGTTGTTATTGAGAACATCTGGACTACAAGTGGATTATCTTCTATCAATGATGTCTCGACAATAATATATTAAGACAATGCTACATGTATTGACCAGATGAAGAAAGGCCATCAAGAAAGAGTTTCATTCAGCACATCACATTGAAGTTTTTCTTCTCACATCAGCAACACCACCACCAAAAGATTTAACTCAAGCAGATGTGATGGACAACTTGGCCGACGTGTTCACGAAGTCCCTATCAAAGTCCACTTTTTTAGAAGATCGTTCATGATCGAATTGTGGAGGCTCTCTATATTGCAATGCTCATTGAGATAATATCAAATCATGGGAAGTATCTAGAAGAATATTCATTTGATCTTAATGTACTCTTTTTTCTAACTTAGGGGCCATTTGGTACGTGGAATACTAAATAGCCGGGATTCTATACCCAGGAATTATATTCCAAGGCACCATTTTCCCATATATTCTTTATTACCACGTTTGGTACATAACATAATATTCCCGGATATATATAATTTATTACGGGTATGTATAATACATGTGTTTGGTATCATAAACAAATTCCTAGGAATATTATTCCTCAAACACATATGAAGAGATGTTTTAGTAAGAAATGTTATGTTTGATAGCACAATCACTGACAATTCTCTTATCAAAGAAAAACAAATAAGAATATTACAAGTGAACAAGAAATATATCAAAATATATCAAATAGAATGACAATTCTCAATATGATTATGGTTGTCAAAATATGATTATTAAAAAAATCAATTAAATTAGTTGCAAAATATTACAACAATGTAAAAATTATATCAAAATACAACAATGTAAAAATATTTATATCAAAACCCGGACACTCCAAATACCCTATGACACACCAAATTAGATGCATGTGTCCATATTATTGTGTCCTTACTGGTCGTATCCTCGTGCAACATGGCTTATAGCTTATATGCTTCAATCGAACTATAGCATGTGGTGAAAAATGGTACTTTGCTCATCTGGGGACACCATTCTAACACATTCTATTGATAATTCCTAAAAATTTCAAGTTTCTAAAAATATCTAAAAAATTATATATTCTCCAAAAGTGCTAAAAAGTTTGCAAATTTCTAAAAAAAACAAATTCCTAGAATCACTACGTCCTGAAATCATTTCCAAATTTGAAACACAATGTATGATTTAGCAAGCAAACAAAGTAAATCATACAAAAATTAACAAAAAATGGAGAAATTGGGAAATCCATACCTGTTCTTCGAGAGAGCGGGAGAGAGAATCGAGAGTGGGGGGAGAAAGAGAGAGAGTGCAAAGAGAGAGAGAGAGAGAGTGCTGATGAATAGAAAAGTAGGAAAGAGAAAAAAATCAAGAGTTTTCCAAAATTTAGGGTGGCAAAAGTTGTAAATAGTGAAATGTTTGAGTAATTTTATTCCCATGTATCAAAAATATAACCACCTATTTATTAGGGAATAGATTTTCCATGTTTCATGGGTATATAATTTATCCGGGTATTCATATTTTCTGGGAATAAATTTAATACGATAAGCCAAACATGGGAATGACATTCCAACTTTAAATTTTCCCGGGTATATAAAAAATTTCGCGTACCAAACGGCCCCTTTGGGGCATTTTTTTATTAGATTTTTGGCACCCTAAGAAGGTTTTAACAAGACACCCACATCGGATTGGCCATACCTCTATATATTTCAATATCATGAAGACGTATCGACATCGACTCACTTTTTTCTTCGATTATGATTTTTTCACTGCGTCTGAATGAAGGTTTTTGATGAGGTCTATAGACATCTATGTATTGCCATGAACTCGTGTTAATATAAACATTCCTGAAGACTAATGCTGATCATTCTTGAAGACTAATGCTGATCTCTTGTAGTTTTTCTATATTTAGTTGTGCTAACTCAAAAAGAGTGTTGCAATATGTAACTGTCACTTGCGGCTTTGTTGTATATTTTGGGCACTTGATTGAGTAGTTTACTGCTATAATTGATTGAGCACAATCAATCTCATTTAGTCCTCATGGATTTGTAATTGTCACTTGTGGCTTTGTATATATTGCTAGTAGCAACCTCTTTCAAGATTGCTTGCTCATTTTCCAATTATGAATAAAGAATTCTTTCTCTCTTCTTCCTCCTACTTTTTAAAGAACGATTTCTCGAATACAACAGCTATGCAATCAGTTGCACCTTTACCTATTTGTTTCATTTAAGTTTTAGCTTTTCTTTACCTCAATCTTTTTTACTTTCTTCTCCAGTTTTGTAAACCTATAAAGAGCTCGAGTATGTAGGTAATCATGGAAAACCTTTGTCTTATGTTATGCTATTTGCACTATTCATTTAAAAATAAAATAAAGTATATGTTAATTATTTCATTCTAAATGTTAACGACTAGTTTGGTTCCTATTTGGAAGGACATTTCGTTCGGTGAAGACCAAATATTGGAAACCAAACGGAATATTGGAAACCAAACAGGAACCAAACTAGCCCTAGATTAGATGCTTCTAATAAGATAGATAATCATTTTAACACTTGAGAAATAGACCCATAACATACATCAGGAAAGCATAATATGCAGGGAGGGAGTGATTGAAAATAACCTAAACCTTGATTCCAAAAATATAAATTCTAAATATATGATTTTATGAGTCTAGTCTTGACTTATAAGTATTTGCACTGAAAACTTAATCCCTTCTGTAAATCTTTATTTTAACAAATACATAATATAAGCTATAATTAGAAGCCAACACCTCCATTTAATTATTATAGATCTTGCATGTCATTGCTCAACATAATTTTTTTTTGCCAACAATTTCCATCAACCATAATTGAGCCGGAATATGTCTGCACAAAAAAGCTCCCATTCTGCGTCGTCGTCGGAATCAACTGAAACATCTGCATCCGAACCCGAACAACGAACCCAAATCAGAAATTATCAGAAACTAAAACAATTAAAACATATTAGAAGAAAACAACAAAATTATCATAAACAATTAACACGCTCAGGCATTTGTACAATTCGTCTTCATTAGTAAATATTAATGATAAAAAATAAAATAAATATAGTGACCCTCCTATGTTTCATGAGTATTACATAGACAACTCCTATTCCGAAATAATTACACTGACCACCCCTCTCCTTTATAAATTTTATAAAACATAGGGGTGAACGTCAGTGTTATAAGTTTCTATAGAAAATATAAAGTATAGGGTGTGGTCCCTGTAATTAGTTTCAAAGTACGGATGATTTCTATAATAAGTGTAAAATATAGGAGTAGTTGATGCAATTTGACCATAAAAAATATGGCTAGAAGAATGCCGGAAGTTGAGAATCATCAACATCATCCAAGCCTCGTGCCATCAGAATGGGCAGGGTCAGGAGAACAAGTGGTTTATAAAAAGAAGAATATAACTTTACCTTTATATTGTTAACTTTATAAAAGCAAACATTGAAAAAAGTTGAAGAAAAAATTTATGAAACATTATAAAGCATTGCCAATAGTTTTCTTTTTCTTTCATAGATCATAGTATACATGTCCTTCGCATGCTACAAAATTTAAGGGACTGACCAGTAACATTCTGCAGTATGCAAGGACACTAGTTCATACTTCATAGTGTGTATATGATCGTATGTACTATATATCTCATAGAGTTGAATGAATCATTTAAAAGAAGTAAGAATACTTTGATGGATGCAATTTAAATACTCATGTACCATTAATTGTCAAACAAGTTCTATCAACATGCATATTGATCTAGAGATTTTTTTTTCTTCTTCTTTCTTACTTGGCTGAACTTGAGATGGTGCTCCTCCCCAGGAAGCTGGAGGCTCCCGCTGACGAACACAAGGATGCCCCCGGTGAACGGAGAAGGCTGGCAGTCCAGGGTGGAGACGGCGTGCCTGCACCGGTCGAACGGAAGCTGGGCGAGCACGCGCGATATCTCCTCCGCCCCCCGCACCTCCTGTCCCTCGAAGGAGAGCATGGAAGTATGCTGGTAGAGGGAGGAGAGCGCGGCCTTGTTGGTGTCGAAGAGGTGGTAGTAGTGATCGACGAAGGCCTTCGCCACCATCTCCAGTTGCGGATCCTCCATATTAGTTGTTCTGGTCTTCCTTGTCCATCTCCATTTCCTCTTTAAATTGAGGATGTTCTCGTCTTGAGGTTGGCGTGATAAATGAAGGGATAAAGAGGGAGGTGCACGTTGGATTAATATTCTTCCCTTTTTACTTTTGTAAGACAATGGTGGCTGAACAACTGCGTTTGCGGAAATTACATATCAATTCAACATATGTATGCTGGTACCTCAAGTTAGTTCAATATCATCCCTCCAAATCCTTGTATCGCAGCCAACGTGACAGTTAATGTATGATATTAAATTTAACATTATAATATTAAAATTAAAATTAACAATGACCGTCATGATTGTCACTTAAGAAGAGATAGTTTAGATGGACACTTTGGAGGGACTAGTAACATTACTCTTTAACGCGTTTGGGCGTGCACTCAGGCTCTCGTATGGCCATTGGCATGCGCACACTCTAGCGCTTGCCTTGGTCTGCTAAAGTCCCTATTGATCACTACCATACCAACACTGTAGGTAAGGGTTGTGGGTTACATATTCATATTATTTTAGAGTACCGTACCTGACATGACTGGTGACTGGTGTAGTCTCTCGTCAATTGTCAACTGCAAAAGGTGTTAGGATCCAGAGATGCATGCAGTTGATGGAATGAACGTCGACCACTAGAACGCACAACGTGTGAGCCAAGTCTTAGAAATCGATTGAACTTCACTGACCAGTTCTGAGAAGTCGAATGTGTCGTCGAGGCTTGAATCGTGCATTTATTAGCACTTTCCTTAAAGTGTTTCGGGCACTCCGGTAACGTCTTGGAGTCAGCACGCCAGAACACCCAGGATAAGACAGCCTTTCTGCCGGAGGTTCACTAGACGTTGTGAGACACCGGCGTAGGGAAGAACAGCTTTCTGGAAATTTTGGAAGAGAAAAGAAAGAAGAATGAATGCTCAAATTCTGTGTTTTGGACTCAAAAGTCTGTAGTATTTATAGATGAATTAGTGTTGTTTCGTGAAGTCGCGACCCTTCCGAAACAACATTCATTCATCCGTTCACAGATTCATTCACCCTTTCGTTTATGTGGGCTGCTGCAAAAATAGGAATTCTCGGGGCGAGAATCGCCGCGAGGAGTCCGAGGCCCGAGGGCCGAGCCTAAGCGCACAAGTGCGTCTACAATGCGCCACTATCGCCTCTACGCCCGAGCCCAAGCCCGAGCCCGAGCCCGAGCCCGAGCCTGAGCCGGTGTTGGTGGCAACACCGATTACATTTTCATGAAGAGGTTAAAACAACAATTGTCACCCACTAACAACCCTTTGGTTGTTTCACACTCCTCATAAGTGCACATTCCTATTTAAGCACTCTCAAAGCCTTTCTTTTTTTCGATGTGGGACTAAAGTCCCTTTTCTTCCTTTCATCTTTTAGGAACAACTAAAGGAATTAATTAATTCCAACAATCCCCCACTTGTTTCATAAATGATGGAAAGAAATTTCCAGAATACATCACTTAAAGAATGTTAATACAGTTAGGTATCTTCGATTTGAACCTAACCTTAGTAGATGCAACACAAGATTTTATCGAAATCTCTGGTAGCTGGGCTTTGAACCAGTTATTCCTTGTGATAAAATCGGTGTTACTTTACACACATTCTTTTGTAGTTCTTCGCCTATATCTCTTGCTTAGCACTATTAATGGCCATGTGCTGATCCTGTCTCGTGAATTTTTATAAGATAAACTCCAGATCTTACTGAGACGGCACCATCTCTAAATTCACATAGGTGAAATTCTTTCAGTATCTCTGTTGCTTTACAGATACATGTCAACATTACTGAACTTCATTAAGAGTTTTATAAACTCAACCCTCAAATTGCAACAGTCGACATTATCATGTCGTATACATCCAAATCAACAGTTTGTTGTTACCCATTGAATCTAAGGTTAAGGTTTTCTTAACATTAGATTGGGTTGCCACTGTTGTTCGAACTCTTACTCAAGGAGTTTCAATCCCATACCTCTCGAGGTAGACTTTACCAAATCCCTAGCTAGTGGTTTAGTAAAGGGATAAGCTAAGTTATAGCTGGTACGCACAAACGTAAGAGAGATGATTCCATCTTTGATCAATTTTTTTACGTAATTATGTCTTAGACTTATATGTCTAGACTTTCCATTATACACTTCGTTGTAGGCTCTTGCTAGAGTAGCTTGACTATCGCAATGTATTGACACTTTTGATACATTGTCATTAGCCAGCGGAACTTCTAATAGAAGATCTATCAACCATTCCTTCTTGTCCTGCAGAAGCTAGAGCCACAAACTCTGACTCCATGGTCGAATGGGTAATGTACGTTTGTTTCTTGCTCTTCCAAGAAACTGCCCCTCCGGCAAGCATAAATACCCATCCTGTCGTAGATTTGTTATCCCCGACACTTGATATCCAACTAGCGTCGGTATATCCTTCTAATACGGCAGGAAATCTACCATATTGTAATCCAAGATTCTTGGTTTTCAAAAGATAATCAAAAATTCTTACGATAGCCCTCCAATGCTCATTATTAGGGTTGCTAGTAAATCTACTCATTTTACTAACTGCAAATGCTATATCAGGTCTTGTGCATTGCATTAAATACATAAGACATCCAATAGCACTTGCATATTCTAATTGAGCGATGGCTCTTCCAGAATTCTTTTCTTGTTTAACACTTGGATCAAATAGGGTGTTCACTTCTTTGAACTTTAGGTGTTTGAACTTGTCTAACACTTTCTCAACATAGTGCGACTGCGTAAGTTCAAAATCCCCACTGTTTTGTATTACCTTGATCCCCAAAATAGTGTCAACTATTCCAAGATCTTTCATCTTGAATGTGGAAGTTAGAAACCTCTTTGTTTCTGTAATTCCACTCATCTCGTTGCTAATGATCAACATATCATCAACGTAGAGACAAAGAAATATCACAATATTTCCATATACTTTAGTGTATAAACACTTATCACAAACATTGTGAACAAAGCCATTAGAAATTATGGCTGAGTCAAACTTCTGATGCCACTGCTTTGGTGCTTGTTTTAACCCGTATAAGGATTTAACAAGTTTGCATACCTTTTGTTCATTTCCCGGGAGCACGAACCCTTCCGGTTGCTCCATGTAAATCTCCTCATCGAGATCTCCATTTAAGAATGCCGTTTTGACATCCATCTGGTGAACATTAAGATGATGCAATGAAGCTAACGCAAACAATATTCTAATTGTAGTCGTTCTTGCTACTGGTGCATATGTGTCAAAATAATCAATTCCTTCTTTTTGTCGAAATCCTTTGGCTACTAATCTAGCCTTGTAGGTGTTTAAAGTACCATCACTATGATACTTTCTCCTGAACACCCCTTACATCCAATAGGTTTTGACCCTTTGGGCAGATCGACAATTTCCCAAGTGTGGTTAGACATTATCGAATCCATTTCATCTTGGATAGCATCTTTCCAAAAAGATGAGTCCCGCGAAGCTATTGCTTCCTTAAAGGTTTTAGGATCATCTTCCACCTGAAGAATGATAGGAATCTTTTGAATAAATTTCTATGTATTTCCTTCCACTAGGTAAAAGGAAATAAGTTGAGAATCTATTTCGTTAGGTCCTAGATCCTTAGCCTTTCGAACTCTCTTGCTGATCCGAAGCTCGGGTTGTTTTTCAACTAACCGTGAAGAGCTCTCCTCACGAGACTCTTCATTAGCAGGAATTTCTGGATCCTTATTCTTAGTAATAAGGTTCTCAAAAAATTTCACATCTCTGGATTCGACAATAATGTTAGACTCTAAGTTTAAAAGTCTATATGCCTTACTGTTGGCAGCATAACCTACAAAAGCACTTTTGATTCCACGAGGGCCTAATTTGGTCCTTTTAGGATCCATATTTTTGTAATAAGCTATGCACCCCCACACTCTAAAATAACTGATATTAGGCTTACGGCCTTTCCATATCTCATATGGTGAAATACCAGTTTTCTTCAAAGGAATTCGATTCATTATATGACATGCAGTAAGTAAAGCTTCTCCCCACAAATTAAATGATAATTCAGAATGCATTAGCATTGCATTTATCATTTCTTGATACGTTCTATTTTTTCTTTCTGCTAGTCCGTTCTGTTGAGGTGTCCGTGGTGCAGAACATTCATGAATAATACCGTTTTCTTCACAGAAGGTATTAAATTCAAAAGAAAAATATCACCACCTCTATCACTTCTAAGTATTTTAATCTTTCTACCAAGTTGATTTTCAACCTCTAATTTATATATTTTAAAAGCATTAAAGACTTCATCTTTATGCTTTAATAAATTACATATGTAAATCTAGAGCAATCATCAATAAAGGTAATAAAGTATTTATTACCTCCTCGAGATAATGTGCCATTAAATTCACATAAATCAGAGTGAACTAAATCTAGTAGATTGGTATTACGCTCTACACTGTGAAAAAGTTTCTTAATCATTTTGGATTTTGCACAAATTTCACACTTATCTAAATCTTCAGAATTGCATGAAATTAATCCATATTTAATTAACCTTTTCATAGTGCTAATACCTATATGCGCTAATCTACTATGCCATAAAGTAGAAGACTCAATCATGTAAGCAGAAGTAGAAACTTTATTGATATTATTTTCAATGATACAAAGCTTTATCATACCCTCATCGGTATACCCCTTTCCAACAAACACACCATTACGGGTCAAATTTAATTTGTCCGACTCAAAGACAGATTTTATTTCTGGTTTACCCAACAAGACTCCACTGACGAGGTTCCTACTCATATCCGAGACGTGAAGCACGTTAGTCAGAGTTACTTTCTTCCCGGAAGTGAATTGGATTTCCACATCACCTGTTCCCACGACCGTTGAATGTCCTTCATTTCCCATCTGAACTTCTTGTCCATCATTGACTTCAGAGTAGGTTTTGAAAGCTGCTTTGTCGTATGAAACATGAACGATAGCACAAGTATCCTACCACCATCCTGGAGCCTTCCCTTTGACCGTCATGAGTTTGCTCACCGTAGCAATTATGTCATCTGTCTCAGTGAGATTTACCTCGCTGTTTTGGGTCTTTCGAACCCGACAGTCTCTGGCATAATGTCCTGCTTTGCCACATACAAAACAGCCGGTCTTGGGTCCTTTAGCGGTGCTGGAATTCTTGAACTTTTGTTGGTCCTTCTTAGGACCGAGAAATTTCTTCTTTTCTGCAGGTCTCTTGCCTTTCGCGCTCACCGCGTTGGCTTTAGAAACTCCGCTGTTCTCGGATTTCTGTCTTTCCTTCGATTCCTCTTCGATTCGAAGGTGTTTTTGAATCTGTTCTAGTGAGAAATTCTCAGAGCTGTGAAGTAGTTTCTTCCGATAACTATTCCAAGATGCTGGTAATTTAGTAATTATAGCACCAACTTGGAATGGTTCCGAAAGTTCTATCTTCACTGCCCTGAGTTTGTTGACTAGAACTTGTAGTTCATGTACTTGGGCCAGTATAGGCTTTGTATCAATCATTTTATAATCAAAATACTTTGATATAAGAAATTTCTTTGTACCTTCTTCTTCTGCTCTGAATTTGAATTCCAGAGCCTTCCAGATGTCAATTGCCGAAGAATTTTCTGTGTAGAGGTCGTACAGTCTGTCCGACAGGGTGTTCAGAATGTAACAACGGCACAACAGTTCGTCCTCTTTACGCTTTTTGCGTTCTGCCTTGACCGCATCAGAGTCTGCTGCAGTTGGTTCTGGAATGGGTGGCAGATCTGGATCGAGGACGTAGTAGATCTTCAGTGCTGTCAGGAGGAAGATCATCTTGTCCGACCAGCGTATGAAGTTTGTCCCGTCGAAGCGATCTAGTTTCACTAGATCCTGATTCATGACCTTGATGCTCGAAATCGCAGCCTCGGACGCCATTATTTGTAACACTTTAAGATTGTTAGAAATCGATTGAACTTCACTAACCAGTTCTGAGAAGTCGAATGTGTCGTCGAGGCTTGAATCGTGCATTTATTAGCACTTTCCTTAAAGTGTTTCGGGCACTCCGGTAACGTCTTGGAGTCAGCACGCCAGAACACCCAGGATAAGACAGCCTTTCTGTCGGAGGTTCACTAGACGCTGTGAGACACCGGCGTAGGGAAGAACAGCTTTCTGGAAATTTGGAAGAGAAAAGAAAGAAGAATGAATGCTCAAATTCTGTGTGTTTTGGACTCAAACAGATTCATTCACCCTTTCGTTTATGTGGGCTGTTGCAAATAATGGTGTGTTGCCTAAGTGCACAACTGCGTCTACAATGTGTCGTCGACGCCGCTCGCCCGATGCCTCGTTCCCCAAGTGCACAAGTGCGTCTACAATGCGCCACTATCGCCTTTACGCCCGAGCCCAAGCCCGAGCCCGATCCCGAGCCCGAGCCCGAGCCCGAGCCGGTGTTGCCGGTGGCAACACCGACTACATTTTCATGAAGAGGTTAAAACAACAATTGTCACCCACTAACAATCCTTTGGTTGTTTCACACTCCTCATAAGTGCACATTCCTATTTAAGCACTCTCAAAGGCTTTCTTTTTTTTTCGATGTGGGACTAAAGTCCCTTTTCTTCCTTTTCATCTTTTAGGAACAACTAAAGGAATTAATTAATTCCAACACCAAGCACAGATCAAACACGCAATACGTTGTGTCATGGACACCCGAACAAACCATAATCTAATCTTTAATAAAAAAAGATTGCAAGTCGTCACCTTGGCCCCAAGAGACAACCCCTTATAACTCCCCAAGAAGAAGAACAAATACAATGAGAACGTAAAATGGAACCCCAACCCCTAATAAAGCTCCAACAAAGTAATAGTTAAATATCGTCTGATAATGATGATCTTCCTGATGAAGTAGGCTACAATCAGATCAATGCCCTTCTTCTATCTTAATGTGCAAGAACCTATTATCATGAATTTCGTAGATGTGGTGGATCTTCCTTCAATCTCCTTGAGTGTACACATGTAATAATCTTCCTAGCCTCCTCTTTGTAGGGCTAAGAAACCCTAGCTTAAGCCAAACCAAACCAAATCAAGCCGTCAAAATTCCATCCAAACAATCTCAAAAATAAGTTGAACCCACCACGAATATACAACGGTTTCCAACTAGTATGTTGCCAGTAAACCTCCCATATCAAGAGTTCATTGCAAACTTGTGCACATTAATTGCTAGAAAACTCGCATAACGGTTGGCACATACCCGTTAGATTGGTTCTGCTATGCATGCTGAAAATAACCCCCAATCGCACCAATCACATGCTATTTCTTGGCAAGGCCTTCGCCATCGATTCCATGATGCTCCAGACTCTTCCATCTCCTCGAGTTGAGGATGGATACCTACAAACCCTTGCTTTAGTTTGATGAAAGGGTGTCGGCACCCTTGCCTCCTTAATTAGACTCCATGTCTATCACCCTGCAACAGAATTCCTTCTCCTTGCCATCATCAACCATATGCATCCCCCATGTTGCTTCACATTGACTACCTCCTCCACCTATCGATACTAACTTCCATGTATAGCATCTTACGAGTCAGTGGGATCTCCACGAGATTAGTGACTCAATCAAAACTAAAATTCATGACCATCATCCTCACCATGAGTCTCAACTTTGTGCTTCTGACTTTCGTCCTACAGGATATATGCTTCTACTCTAAATAGTTTTTCCACCCTTGACTGCATCGGCTAAGCAAACGACGATATTTTCGCAAGATTCTCCCGAACCTACCCTAGTATCATATTTGACATGAAAGCTCTCTCGTACATCTGCAACCTCGAACAGAGTTTATGCACGATAGGCACGTCCAAGGTTCAAATCTCCTTCTGAATAACGCAAATTGAGATGTATCTTCAGTTGGTTACACCCTTGATCTCCTTTCAGTCTTCAAACTATTTAATAATTGTTGCTCCAATAAGTTTTGGCACCCCTCCTTATGGTAAACCAACATAAAGCAACTCATACTTAGAGAAGCCTAGTTATCATGAAAACGACGGTTTGATCCTCAAAATGTGATACATTCTTATTCACCACTTCCCCTATTGAACTGAATGCTCTGTTTCCTCAACTCTTCGTGAAGGCCCTTTCGACAAGTCCTTGTTGATTTTATCGAATACCTCTCGAGCCCTCATCCGAACTACAATCGTTCGAACACCTCAATGCTAACATGTTGCAGCACATAACCCCTCGAGTCAGTAATTGGAACCCTTCATAAGCTTCGTCTTTTCCCCTAAACATATTATGGTTGTCATCATGGTCCAGCCTCCCGACCAACACTAGGTTGAGGTACAAACTCGATATGTGCCAAACAACCTTAAGGACAAAATTCTTTCCAAGCTCCATCTCCAAGTGCATATCCCTAATGCCCACAACTGTTATTGTTCCCTCATCGTCCATCTTCACTCGTTTGAATCTGTCGCATTAGTACATGGTGAGCGCTTGCCTGCGTAGAGTGATGTGGTAAGACACCCATGTATCCAAGACCCATTCGTGGTCATAATACGAGCTAGAAAAGTCTAGCACCTTAGTCGATGCGATAATGAGATTCACATAATCATGAGATCCTCATGATCGTCCGTACTACCACCTCATCATTGAGCATTTTTCAATCCTTGTTGTAGTGCCCCTTCTTATCACAATGATAGCAACCATCCTTGTGAACCACCCTAGCAAGATCCCGAAAACTAATGTCCCCACTTGTGACATGGGCATACCTTTTATTTCAGAAGCAACTAAGGAAGACTCCAACTTTGACAATCCTTGTTACTTATGTCGAATCTCCTTATTAAATGACTTGCTTTTGACTAACTCCATCATGAGTACTTCCTCTGGGTGGAGTTACTCATCGATACCATCAGTATATTTGCAACTTTTCATTAGACAACTCAAGAGAAATAGGGTCTGAAGCTCATCATCAATCATTAGACAACTAATCCATAATCGTCTGAACCTCGTTCTGATGTTGTGCCATCGGACTACCCTCTATGCACTTCAAGTTAACGAGTTGGAGAATAAAAAAAAAAGCATTGTTCCTAGTCATTTTCGGTTCATAAATGAGTACAGCTTCTCTCGTAGCTTCTTTATAAAACTTATTATGGAGACACGGTGAAACACCGAATCTCCATTGGCAGATCAATCAAATGGTCTTTCGATACATTCTCTTCTAGTTGTAAGCATACATATCCATTGGCTTTGCAAGTGAAGTAGATTCTCCATCACTGGCTTCTGAATCGTCCAATTTTCTCCTGTGAGGGTAATCATGTGCGAGTTGATTCTTTGTCGCCATGCTTGTAAATTTGTAGATCCTCTCGACAGAGACGCACACAATGGATATCACGAATGTCGAGCAATGGAACTCACAAGGAAAAAATGACCACGAGCTTCTACGCGAGAGCCAATCATAGCTAGATCAAACACGTAACATGTGGTGGCTATGACTACCCGGACAAATCCTAGTCTTCTATTTAGCAGCATGATTGTAACATACAATGTTGTCTTCTCCTTTGCCTCCAAGAGACGACCCCTTACAACTACTCAAGAGGAAGAACAAAATATAGTGAGGTCCTAAAATAAAACCCCGACCGCTTACACAGCTCTCATCAAGTAATGGTTGCCCACTATAGATGATGATGATCTCCATGACGAAATAGGTGACACTCCGATCAGAAACCCTTCTTCTCTTTTGAAGTGCAAGAATCTACGAGCACGAATCTCTAAGCGGTGGATTGTCCCTCGAATCTCGTTGAGAGTATACACGGAACATTCCTTTAGAATTTGCAGGGCTAATCAACCTTAGCAACGAATATAAGCCATCGAAATTTAATCCAATATTTTTAAAAATACCCTGAACTCGCCCTGAACAGGTATAACACTTAGGTATAATACTTTGGCCAACAGGTATGTCGTCGGTATATCGAGAGAGCACAAATTTGTACACACTAGATGCTGAAAAATCTGGCATACCAATCGACCCACGAGTATGCTCTACTCTTCCATCCTCTCGAATTAAGGCAGGATACCCAACAAAAGAGGAGAGTGAGAGAGGAGTAATTTTGAATGCTCTAGGGGGCAAAGGTAAAAAAAAAGTGGTCACGTGCAAACACATGATATAGATACAGTAGCAACTTCCAAAATTCATAAATTTATAGTGACAAATTGCAGATAAAAATAATATGGGATATTACTGTAAAGAAGCTCGATAGTTTTATTTTGGAATTTGCGTGACAGTGTTGGAAAGAAAGACCAGTGAAGTTAGTGGCCTCAGGCCAAGCCTAGCCTACCCAGGAAAAGGCTATTCCCCTTCTGCTGCGGTTCTACGCAAAGGATCTGCTGGAAAAAAAAATGAAAGAAACAAAATAGAGAAAGTTGATAATTGTGATAGATGTCACTTTACTTTTGATAAAGAGATTCGTTCCTTCACATTGCTTGTCGGGAGAAAAAAGGAACAAGCAAATGATGCTTCTTCCCCCAAGGGACATATAGGGGTGAGTAAATATCGGTCGATATCAAAAAAAAAAAAAAAAAATCGAATAACTATTACAAATATTTTAAAAAATTGAATCAAAATTATGTATCGATATCGAATTGTCGAACCGACATAAATATGATATAATGGTAATGGTAACGATTTAAGTGTAATACCATATCGAAAATATCGAATCAAACCGATCATATATATATATATATATATATATATATATATATATATATATATATATATATATATATATAGAATCTTGTTTGTAATTAATTTTATACTATTCATTTTTATTTTTTATCTTTGTTTTGGTCAGTTTCTTAGAAATTAGAATGGATTTTAGCGGATTTGAAGTTATGTTAAGAATGCTAAGAATTGAGTTTTTGATCTTTTGAGCTTATGTTTATGTGTTCTGATAGAATTTTTAAGTAAATTTTGGTTACTTATACTTATACTAAATATTAAACTTAGTGACCAATTTTGATCTTTTTAGCTCATTTTTAGGTGTTTACGACTTGTTACATATTGTTATAATAATTTTGATTAATTGTTTTGTTGGTGGAGACTTGGCTTTAAAATTTAATGTTTCCAAAAAAGTATATATAAAAAAAAATTATTGGTTAAGAGATTATACAATATTAAGTGTGTTGATTGATCAAATGTTAATTGGTAAAATATCGATACCAAACAAAAAATAATCGAATATCGATTTAGTCGAAATCGAAAAAAAAACGATTCTAAATGGTACGATATTGATATTAGTTTTTTAAATATCGATTTAAAATGGTACCGAAAAATTTGATCAAATATCGACCGATTATATCGATGCTCACCCCGAGAGACATCAACCAGGTGAATTAATTGCATAGTTGAGATATTTGTGTTAGTTATATTTAACAATCCATTCTTTAGATTGTCAAAGAATTTTGATCTCAGTTCTCGAGGTAGTAACACAGAAATTGTTGCTTTGATAAAAAAAAAATAGAGATATCTGACATCATCAAATTGGTGAAGATATTTCAAGGACATGGTCACAGCTAGCGTAAGCATTATTCGGTTTTGGATCGAGAATCAAATTGAACCAAAACAAATCGAATAAGAGATCCAGTTCGATTTAAAATAAAATCGGTTTAGTTTGGATTTTAAAATACTAAATCTTTTTGTTTGGTTTCGGCTTCAATTTTAGTTAAAAACCAAAAATCGAATAATACTTATATAATTATTAAATATTCTCATATCTTATAATTAAAAATGTGTATATTTTAAAAATAACAATTCTATGTATATTTTTAAAATCAAATTTTCATAATTTAACAACTAGTTCAACTTTGGACCCAACTTTAAAATACATCATACATATGTATAAAAATTACAAAATTTTAATATAATTTAATAATAATCTCAACTTTGGGTCTCGTCATTAAACAATAGAAGCAGGAATGACAATTTCTTCGGAATCCGACCGGAACCCTTTTTTTTCCGAATGTATTTGGGGATTTAAAAATGGAGACGGGGGGCGGAAATGAGGATTAAAAAAATAAATAAATTTTTTTGTCGGGTTCGTGGCCGGATATGAATATAGTACTCCCTGTCCCGATAAATCTCTGATCCCAATTACTTATACCCATATATACGCAACACATTGGTATTAATTAGACATTAATATATGTTTGATAAATCTATCGTTAGACAATACTATATGATCATCACTATAATCTTCCTTTTCCTATGATCATCCTTTTAATTATACATAGGATTTTTAGGGGACAAGGTAGATGCATTTTTAATTTTACTATTTCTTCTTCTTAGACCATCTCCAATGGTGATTTCTAAAATTGAGTTCTTATCCTATTTGGCATTTTACTTTAAGGAGATTTCTATCCTATTTGTAAGAGTTTCTACATAGAAATTGTAGACATACAAAATTCTCTCCAATGGTTCTCTATTTCTAGTAAAAGGACCAATTTAATGGTGTGGGACCCAATAATAATTGTCATGAGAGATAGGAGAATTTCTATGAAAGTTTCTACATGTAGAAATCCTCTTAGAAAGTTTCCATGCTACATCATTGCCACCTAGGATAGAAATGGTGATAGAAATCACCATTGGGAGAAGTTTTTTCTAAAATGGATTTCTTCCATAGAAATAGGGAAGATAGAAACCCTCATTGGAGATGGTCTTATTTGTTACTTGTATGATTTTGTTGGATTACTATTCTATCTTTTTGTTGTATTTTTTTTTTTGAAATGCCCGATAATATGTACGGTAATTTGTGCACGTTGCATTATATGCCTTTTAGACCTACTGTCCCCAACTCACACTATTATTATAAGTGGAAGGAATAATATGCCCCCATGGCTCAATCCACTGATATTTCACCACCCAGCCAAGATCTTATACCGATTCTCGGTAAACACAAGAGCCACTAGAGTTTGGTACCATTTTGTTGTATTGTATCATTTTTTCTATCCAGTAATATATAATTTTTTTGTTGAAAATCATGTTATATAACATATCTTGTATTTTTTGAATAAAAATATTATTTTAAAATATTATAATGTAAAAAAAAAATTTGTTAACATGGCCGGTGGACATGCACTGAGAAACGCGACGCCGAAAGAGTTAACGGGATGGACGGAAATGGGTGTAAAAAATTAAACTCGACCGGAGACGGAGACGAAAATGGAAACATAGATTCGAACACTATTCGGAGACAGAGATGGAGGATATGATCTGCGACCCCTACGCGTCCATTGCCATCCCTAATAAGAAATATTCAATAGTTATTTGTTATTTCAACCGAACAAACCAAATAATTATCTGTTCGATTCAGTCCAGTTTCGATTGTAGACAATTTTTATTCGGTTTCGGATTTTGATTTAGCCAAAACTGAATAAACTGAACTGAACGCTCACCCATCCTTTCAGTGCAGGCTGCTACCCTCACTAGGTTTGCTACTTGCAATATAGACTTTAATTCTTCTTGTGGTTACCAATTTCGCAATGTATTCTGACTCTACAACTAATTGCATTAATATCACTATCCAAGTTCCGTCTCCACTTTGACAGATCCCTTTGTATTGATTGTTACTGCCTCAGAAATTGAATTCACCTGCTCTTACTCTGTCTCTTTAGTCGTCAATATACAGCTGTTATAATTATTAGATTTGATAGATAACTATTTTTGAAATGAAGAACTGTATAACCCTCTAGTGTGCTAGGGAAGATGATTTTTATAATCTTAGAGTCCGTTTGATTGCAAGGCGGAAAATATGTAGAAAAAAATTAATTTTCTAGAAATTTTTTTTATAAAATTTTAAAAAAATTTCATGGAAAACTGGAAAACTTAATTTGGGTGTTTGATTGCCACTATTTTCCACGGAAAATAGTTATTTTCCATGGAAAATAATATTTTCTTATGGGTTGAACAAGTTTTATTTTCCACCATTTTAAATGAAAATATGAAAAATGATAGTTTTTTGGAAAATAATTCCATGAAAAATATAAGCTATCAAACGCTACAATTGGTGGAAAATTTGTGATGGAAATATTTTCAATTGAAAAAAAAGCCCAATCAATCACAGCCTAATTTTTATAGTGGAAACTTTTTAGATTATGTCTCCTAGTTTTCTCCTCTTACATTGAATGTATTTTTTACTTAATAATATTGTGTTTCCGTGTATGTTTCGTTTGATAGTGAAATCAATCTTACTGTATGGCTAGCTTAGTACTAGCTCACTACTAGCAAATGCTGATGTGGCGGAGAAAGGTAACCAAGTTTATAGGTTTAGCTGGTCAACAGCTTTTAGAAAATATTTTTTAAACATTTCTCTTATGTTAATTGGCTCCCAAAATTTTTGGGTGATGATATGTCCCATTATGTGGCATCTGATATGGAAAGTGACATGGCAGCTGACATGTCATGTTTTAACCCAAAAAAATTATTGTTAATGTTAATGCTAATTTTAATTTAATATTAATATTAATGTTAAAATTAATGCTAATTAATGTTAATATTAATATTCATGTTAGTTGGAAGCTAATATTAATTTTAGTATTAATTTTAATGTTAATGTTAATGCTAATTTTAATTTAATGTTAATATTAATTTTAATGTTAATGTTAAAGTTAATATTAATGTTAATTCTAATATTAATGTTAATGTTAATGTTAATGTTAATTTTAATATTAATGTTAATGTTAACCAGCTAAACCTGTAAACTTGGTTACCTATTTCTGCCACATCAGCATTTGCTAGTAGTGAGCTAGTACTAAGCTAGCCATAGAGCAATTTCGTAGTGAAATACTTGATTCTTTTCTAAGCAAATTGTACTCAGACTATCACAAAATATATAGAACAAAATTACCTTATGTATCATGAAATCGCCAACTAGTCCTTTGATGGGAACATGGTCCATCTCCATGATGAACTAATATGGATTTGATCCATGGAGATCGGTCACCCATGATTGGGTTCGGCCATATATTTGGCCATTTTTCTGGATGTAGTTTCTGTGACAAGATTCAGTTTTGGAAGCTAGTTTGTATTTGTTGCAGCCCTTATTAGGCTCGATTTTCAATAGGGAAGTTGTAGAGAAAAGTTTTTTTTTCTTTAATCCATGCTTTGAATCAGGACATTTGAAGATGTATTGAAGAAGTTATGACTATTTGAAGTAGCCTACTTGTTCATATTTTTGCATGCACTCAGCATACATGCAACATTAATGCTTTGCCTTTCTTCATGCATTGGGAGATGTAAGGACTGATCTTGGGAGATGGAAGGGCTGGTCATTAGACTTCTCCATGCATAGAACGTGGTGTACCTAAGAGGCACATCCTCCCTGTAGATAGTGGGGAGATGATGAAGGTTGGAATAAGAACAACAACACACAACAAAAGCACTTGTAATCTTGACACTTGTAATCCACCTCAAGTGAGTTTGTGAGAGAAAGTGATCCTCAAGTTATGTTTAATCAATTTGAGATAAGTTCCCTTTGTAATCTTTCATTTAAATGACAAAGAAAGGTGGGTGAGAACGTAGGCTCAAATTGAGCTGAACGTAGGCTCTACGCACCAATTGAAGGTGAATCCTCCAAGCCAGAGTCCATGACGGCAAAATATTTGAAGAAGCTCGATCGGAAGACCATTGACATCATTCGACAATGGGTGGATGACACCATATATTCCACAATGTGTCAAATGAGACTTAAACAAACAACTTGTGGAAGAAACTTAAAGGTCTCTACGAGAGGAAGACCACCGGCATAAAACTTTTCTGATTTGGAAGTTTGTTAATCTCAAGTTCAAGGAAGGTGACTCCATATCTGAACATCAAAAATCATCTTGCATCCATGAAGATGGTGTTAGACGACGAGCTTCAAGCCCTTCTTTTGCATAGCTCGTTGTAAGATAGTTGGGAGATTGGTAATATTCTTCGTGTTTTGAAAATGAAAAATTTATCTTGGAAGGTTATAATGATTCTGACATGGCTGATGACTTGGACAAAAGAAAGTCCACATCGAGATACTTATTTACCTTTCCAGGGAGGGCCATGTCATGATATTCAAAGCTGCAAAAGTGCAACGCTCTATCCACCACAAAAGCTAAATATATCATTGCTACAGTAGCTTGCAACGAGCTCTTGTGGATGAAGAATTTCTTAAAGGAGTTATCTCTCAAGAAAGAGAAGTACACTCTATATAGTGACAGTCATATCTCCATTGACTTATAAAAATGCTACATAACACTCAAGGACAAAGCACATCGATGTACACCATCATTGGCTCGTAGATGCTTTAAAGAATCATCTTTTGCATATTAAGAAGATTGATACAAGCCAAAATCCGTCTGATATGATAAAGAAGTCTCTACCAAAAGTGAAGTATGATTTCTGTATTAGGATGGCAGGTATGCCTACTGTTTGAAAACTTTCTCCACATGAGGATGGAGGGAGAGATTGATGGAAACGGGGTCCATCCCTACGATGAACTAATATAGATTTGATCCATGGAGATCGGTCACCCATGGTTGGGTTCAGCCATGTACTTAGCCATTTTTCTAAGTATAATTTCTGTGACAAGATTCAGATTTAGGAGGTTGGTTTGGATGTGTTGTAGTCATTATTAGGCTCGGTCTTCAATACAGAAGCTGTAGGGAAAAGTTTTCTCTTTAATCCAGATATTGAGTCAGGGCATTTGAAGGTGTATTGAAGAAGTTATGACTATCTGATGTAGCCTATCTATTCATATTCTGCATGCATTTATCATACATGCAACATTGATGCTTTGCCTTTCTCCATGCATTGGGAGATGGAAGGACTAATCTTGGTTGATGGAAGGGCTGCCCTTTAGACTTCTCCATGCATAGAATGTGGTGTACCTACGTTGCACATCCTCCCTTAAATAGTAGGGAGATGATGAAGGTTGGAACAAGAGCAACAACACAACAAAAACTCTTTTAATCCTCACACTTGTAATTCACCTAGAGTTTCTTAGAGAATGTGATCCTCAAGTTAAGTTGTATCAAACTGAGAGAAGAGCCCTTTGTAATCTTTCATTTGATTATAGTAAAAATGACAAAGAATGGTGCGTGAGGACGTAGGCTCAAATTGAGCTTAACCTAGGTAAATCTTATATGTGCAATCTCTTTTTTTTTTCTCTTCCATTTTTATTTTATTCTTATCTCATTACAAAGACAGAAAATATTTTGTTTTTCCCAACATCCTTCCAACCATATGTCTTCCTTTGTCGCTACTATCAATGCTATGTATTCTGTCTTAGTGGTGAACATGATAATAAATAGTCTTCCAACTAACGACAAATCTACTAATGTAAAGATAATATCATCACTTTACTTGTTCCTAATGTGGCTTACCATGTTTAACCAGGAATCTATATCTTTGTTGACCATATGTGTAATATACGGTCTAGTGCATACCATAGCGTACATGAGATTTTCCACTTTGATAACATATGGAACTCGAGACATGAAAAATGTGTCATAGGAGAGCTTTAGGAGGCAAACTAAGATGAGGAGATCGGGCTGGATCAGTAGGATGAGGGATGGATCTTGGACTGATGGACCAAGGCTTGAAGTTACCATAATATTAAGGTAATTATTTACTTTCATCCCATTTATTAATATGAATTTGTAGTTACATCCCACTTTTTAATTTTATTAGACTTACATTCCAATTTTTATCACGAAAATATTTATTTTTTCACGAAAAATATTCATTTTGTCACGAAAAAATATTTTCGTGACAAAAAGTGGGATGTAAGTCTAACAAAATTAAAAAAGTGGGATGTAAGTACAAATTCATATTAATAAGCGGGATGAAAGGCAAAAGAATTCCTAATATTAATCACAAGCACTTACTAATATTACTTTTTTTATTAACTTAATAATTAGGAAATTGTCACTCCCCATTCCCACTTTTTTTTCGTATTAAGTCCTGTGTATAGTGCATGGTATCTGTATTTTGATTACAAGTAGCCTGTCGTTGCACCTGGTCATGGCATGGAACAATGTCTCATCGCGGAGTAGTATGCCACCCCTTGTCCTTATCTGGTTGTAGGTGTGGTTTACTGCTTCGATAATGGAATAACTAGACCGTGTTGTGATCGGGATTTTACTTATGTTTCTAGTTATTTGTATCATGTAGCATGTAACATGTAATTAGTCATCTGGTTAGAGCATGATATGGATTAGGGTTTAGTGGAACTACCTTGCCCCACCTCGATATATACTCTCTTCCTCTCTCTCCCATCTTTTATTCTCTTCATTTCCTCCCAACTAACCTTAGACAAGCACATCTTGTACTAATAGAGAGACCACTTACCATTTTACTTTCTTTATTTCCTCACATATTATTATTCTATAATATGCATCTTTACATTCTTTATATGTTTAGTTCTTAGAGTTTTCGAATTTAATGGCTAAGTTAGGATTTTATGGATTTTTATGGTTTTGATCTATCAAAAGTTCTTATTTTTGAAAACTAGTTGTTCCATGTTGTAGAGAATTTTATTTCATGTAGTTTTAGCTTTTGTTTCGCCTGATTTCGACTTCGAATGAGGAAGTTTTGGCCATAACAAATTTTTGGAACTTCCATAGCTGAACTTAATGTTTGTGACAACGACCCTCCATGCGCACAGTTCTGCCATGCGCAGTTTTACCATGTGTAGTCTTGCCATGCGTAGTCTTTCCATGCGCAGTCTTGTCATGCACAATTTTGCCATGTATAGTTTTGACATGCGTAGTCATGCCATGTGCAGTCTTGCCCACGCGTAGTCTTGCCTATGTATAGTCTTTCCCATGCATCTTGCCATGCTCAGTTTTGCCATGCACAATTCTAACATGCACACTTTTGCCATGTGCAATCTTGACCATGCGCAGTCTTGCTACACGTAGTCTTGCCAGGCGCAGTTCTGACATGCGTAGTCTTGCCCATGAGCAGTCTTTCCCATGCATCTTGTCATGTGCAGTTTTGTCATGTGCAGTTCTGATATGTGCAGTTTTGCCATGCGCAGTCTTACCCATGCGCAGTCTTGCTTTTTGTAGTTTTACCATGCACAGTTTTGACATACGCAGTCTTGCCATGCGCAGCTTGCTCATGCGTAGTCTTGCCATACGCATCTTGACATGCACAGTTTTGTGATGCACTTTTTTCCGATGCGGATGACTATTTTATTCGTCTGAGACCCCATGCGCCTGTTTGGCTGGATTTATATTTTAGTGGTTTTTGTTATTTTCTCTTGATGACTTGATTTTCTGCCTTGACCCTAGTGTACCATAGGAACTTTAAACTATGTGACTTATGCGCCCAAGTGACCTATGTCTAGATATGTCCATATGATTACTTGACTTGACTATATTCCCGACTTGACTATGTTCCTGGCTTCATTATCTGTATATGTGCTAGTACTAGTCTAAGTATGTACTGAGGTACAACCTAAGTGTGCACTAAGGTGCTATTATATGAGTGCACTTAGGTGCAACTCTTCATGATACGTGATTCTTGCCTGTTATATGTTAGTATATTCCCGATTCCAGCACAATCATAGCAAATGGTTAGTAACATTGCCGTGGTATGACGATTGTTTGCTTGATGTATTACATTAACGATAGATATAGATTTAGGACTTTACGAGCCGATGTGGATTCATACTTTGGGTACATGTACCGAGGTGCGATATCTAGGAGGATGACCATATGACCACGTTATGTGATTCCAAGACAAAGATAGGGTTAATCTAAGTAACTATAAATGGTAGAAGCATTGAGAGAGAACAGAATCTTGAGATCGTGAATGACAAGACACCACCCAGATAATTGTTATGGCGTGCCGACTGGCCACCACAGATAATGTATATTCATACGCACTAGTTGACTGTTGTACCTGCTTAGTTTATGCCGAGCCAATTCTCTATATAAGAGGGCTGGAACTGTTACTAATTAACTTAGTAAGGTAGCCTTACGAGAGATCGATGCATTTAGTGCGTGAGTATTATTAACTGGTTCAGCTAGCCTTGCTTGGATACGACATGATTTGAGGACTCCTATATATATGCATTACTGGGATAACCTAAGCAAACTATAGAAAGCCATAGGATTGATTGTCCACTTGTAAAATAACTTGCTTGTGATCTATTTTCTTCTGTTAGTAGCCGGGGAAATGGACTGTCGTAGTGCATGGTCCAACCCATGTCCTTATTTGGTTGTTGGGTTGGACTATTGTGCTACGACAGGCTATGGATCGAAGTTGCGACACAGAAGCCTATAACCTGACCATAACTATATGATGTACTCTATCTCGGCATAATTACGATACCCTTTGTCGTTGTTTAGCTGTAAGGGTGTCGTATTGTCTTGAAGATATAATATAAGCCTATAATTCTTGGTATAGGTCTTATTTATTGCTTTGGTTTTGTCTTATTCATTATGTGCTCCCTTGTGGTACTTGTTATTTGGGGCCTGACTCCGCTGGTTTTGTTTGGCCAGATTTTGTAGCAGCGCCTTAGGATCCAGACTTCTATACGAACAATAGTGCACACCAGAAGCATGGGCACCGGGGACTAAGAGTGGGTTTCTTCTTCTCTGCTCTGATATCTTCCATTTTTTATTGACATTTTGTCGCCGGCACCTGTTTAGTCGGATGTTCTGGATATTTAGTTTTCTCACATAATTATAATTAAATCAGACTGTAGCTGACTACGGTTATGTACTATTGACTCTCGGTACTGGCTCATCATTTTGTGTAGCTAGACTCATTAATCATTTTGATAAAGCATCGGGGATGCCTTACTATTTTATCTTATATGATCATTATTTACTGCTTCTTGCTTTGATTGATTGAGGCATAGATGCACTATGAGACCATAGGAGGCTTGATTGTAGCATGCACCCGTAGTCTCTTAACAGCTGTAATCAACGTATGACGTCTTCATACCTCATACGGGATAACTGGCCTAGTCGGTCTCTGTATTTTGGTACTGGGACGTGACAAAGTTTTAGTTGTGATCCATACAGGCATGGCTTTCAGACTTGTGGGGTATTATTATTATAAGTGTCTTAATCAAAACATGTCCCCCTTGATATCCTGATTCGACCTCTCTTTTCATCACCATTAATTGTTACATTGATTTCCATCATCGATCCTTCTTGTCCTGTCATTTGATATCTATATCTTTTTCCTCTAAGGGTGCCTCATTCTCAGCAGTTGGTAAGGCCAACATGGAAAAACATCTAGTGAACCAGGGTTCAACAGGACATCAGTATGAGATATAATCAAATTTTGGTCAGATTCGCATCGAGCCATTGATAGAGCCGAATAAGCCACAGGTTCTAGAGTTTCCTGCACCTGCAGCAATGTTTGCAGTAGCAGCAGTTCCCGACTCTGGGGTACTTCTGGAGATCATTCAAGGATTGCTGGCAACGTTGCAGCATCAGATGGTTGTTCAACAACTTCAACATGCACGACAGCAAGAGCAGAATGTTCTACTAAATCAGGATTTACTGACAGTCCTAAAAAAGGGAGAAGATAAATTCGGGTGCAACGACTTGATTTTGTCGACTCAATCTAAGATATTTCGATGGCACAGAGGATGCCATTATGGCAGATGCTTGGCTACAGGATATCGAGGCCATCTTGGCTGCGGCCAAGTTTCCAACTGAAGAACAGGTAGATCAGGGCCGGTTGTAGCTTCAGGACCTTGTTCGCGATTGATGGACATCAGTAAAAGTTGGCTTGAGGCATCCTATTTCTTGGGATAGCTTCAGGACTAGGTTCAAGAGCAAGTACTTTGGCGTCATGGCACAGTTCGAGCTCCAGCAAATGTTCATCGGTCTCAAGCAGGCCGTCTGGACAGTAGATAGATATGCAGTGGAGTTCTGCAGGCTGAGTAGGTTTGCCATAGCAATGGTTGTGACAGAGCCAGAGAGGCAATAAGGTTCCAACATGGACTTCACTTAGAGATTATACATCTAGTAGAGAGGTATGACTACCATACGTTCGATGCCTTATTGATGGTGGCTCGGAGGCACGAACTTACTATACAAAGGTTGTCAGAAGGATTGGAGGCCAGAAGAGGTCTCATGCACAGAGTGGAGGAGGGGAAATACCAAGGATGTTAACAACAGTACTTGGCATTCATATACATAATACAATACCGGTCACAACAGTTGTGACTGCACCAGTTCAATAGCAGCAGCCGAGGCACCAACAGCATCGGGGGGCACCAGTGGGTTGCACTTATTGTGGTAAGGAAGGGCACACTTAGGAAGTGCGTCGGTTAGCAAATGGGCAGTGCTTGAAGTATGGAGGATCAGACCACCATTTACTTGCCCACAGATATAGGCGCCAGGAGGTGTAACAACCATAGTTTGTATTACGTATATTGGTATACGTATACGTATTTTAATTTATTGCATGTCTTATTGCATGGTTTATCCTGGTATTTCATTTTGGTTCGGTTCGGTTTGCTTGGTTCGGCTTGGTTTAGTTTTTTCATGTGGACCAACCCCACCTACCACCCCTCTCTTCCTTTATTAGCCGCCCACACACTCTCTCTCCTCATTTATTTCTTCATTAACTCTTCTTCTTCCTCACCATTACTCTCCACCTACCAGAGAGAGAGGCTTAGGCAAGTGCAGCTTGCTTCATGGAGGAACTCAGTTTTTATTATTCCATTGTCTTCCTCATGAAATTCTAAGACACTTTAATACTTAGCATTTTTAAGTTCCATGGTTCTTTTTCTCGGAAAAGTGGAGAAGGAGAACAGTTCTCCGGCCGCATGGCAGTCTTAGCCGCATGGCTTTTCATGCGGCAAGTCTTCCTGGCCGCATAGCCCGAGCCGCATAAGCGCTTCTGGCCGCATGGCTTGGATTCGCCTTGGCCGTATAGCTATCCTCGACTCATAGCCATATGAACTCATTTATTCCCTGCCACATATGTATGTAATTCTCCCCGAGCCGCATAGCTTGACTTAGCTGCATGAGTCTGCCTTCCCGAGCCGCATGCGCTTGATACCCCACTGCCGTATATGACTCGTTCCCCCTCAGCCGCATGAAACCCTTTCTCCGAGCAGTATGGCCCTAGTATCTCTCGGCCGCATGGGCCCCTATTCCTCTTTGCCGCATAAGGCCCTACTCCTTAGCCGCATAAGCTTGGGTCCCTTCAGCCGCATGAGCAGCATCCCCTTACCGCATGAGGCCCCTTCCTCTCCACTGCCGCATATGCCCGTATCCCCCATTGTCGCATAAGATTCTTATTCGCCTTGCCGCATGAGCCTGTGTACCCCGAGCTGCATGAGACCCTCTCCCTTGCTGCATGGCCTTTTTCCGTAGCCTTGCACCCTTTGTATTATATTGGAATTTCACAATTATGCTCATGCCTTATGACCCTCTGTATAACTTGGGTTCCTTGATAGAATGCTTGAGTCATATAAATTTACACTTGTTCCCTGAACACGATAGTGTCCCATAGTGGTGCACTCTTGATAAGTAACATGACATGATAGTGGCCCGCCGTGGCACACTCTTGACAAGTAAACCTGACATGATATACCTTGTTATGCTGTTGCAACAGCTAACCTTACATGACAAAGTTGATTGGCCTGGACAATATGGGCGATTGTGTTTGTACAAATGAACCAGTATTGTCTTACATCATGTTTAGGACGGGGACCCCCTGAGTACCACGGTCAGGGGTACCTACTGAAATTGACTAAAGCTAATAACTAGAATAACTCAGTAGTCATGAAGAGATTTCTCAGCTACAGGCAATCCCGTTATCTGGGCGCGCTTATGGATTTGTAGCCTGCCGACGAGTATGGCACATTTCCAGCACACTGTCATGTGTTGCACCCTTCTTGAACAAATATTCGACCTGGATAACCTGGATGGTCTGCAGGGCTTGTGGCTGTTGGAGTAATCTCAATGCATCTTGCTAGTAACTAGGCCTGTGATAACCCTAGTTAGTTAAAGTATCAAGCCATACTCATTGTTTGGCCGTGATTGATTGAATAGAGTTTAGATCAGTCTAGTCTTGTCCTGATCCTGTACAAGATTGTAACCTGACCTGACTACTTGTGCTTTATTTTATCGATAAATGGTGAGAAACCAAGTTCCGTTCAGATCAAGGATTACAACCCCGGTCCTTGTTTGGTTTAAGGGTTTTAACTTGGCTATCTGAATAGTTCCATGGTTAACTTACCGTATATCATCATGGTTTCCATATCTTCAGTTTTGTTATACTTTTATGTTTTGTGCTAATTGCTGGTTTTAGTTCTTAAGTGAAGCCTCCTTTGTGGCACTTGCTCTTTCTGGGATCTGACCCAGCTGGTTTTGTTTGGCCAGATACCGGAGCAGCTCCCGAGGATCTCCCTATCTTCCAGCCAAATGGTGACCACCAGGCATAACCAAGAAAACGAGTAGGTTTCCTTTTTATTCTCCCACTTTATTGTAAAAATATTCTTTTAAGGCGTTTGGCCGGCGAGCACGTGTTAGCTCGTATAGCAATTTACTTATTGTCTGCCTATGGGCTGTAACATGATTGACGAATCCTAGGATTGATCATGTATGACTGAAACTCTTTCTAGTCTTCACATTTTGTACGACTAGCTTCATGATCATTCAAATTTGTAATGTATGGGACGCCTTACTATTGTATATTTGATGCTCTAACATCTTGTGACTGCTATTCCTTGCATAAGATTGAGACAATAGGCTTGCTCATGACCATAAGAGACTGATGGCTTGTAGTTAAACCCTCATGTATCTAGACAGCCGTAACCGTATAGAGAGGTGGGTTGCACTTTAATATACGTAGCTGGCTATGTATGCTCCCGCTCTCCAGTATTCAGGTTCCGGGGCATTACATGGTTTAAGTGGTGGCCCATGCAGGTCTTGTAAATTAAGATATGTGAGGGTTTACCGAATAGATTTCTCAATCAGTACTCGTCCTTGATCCTTGCTCGTATCCTCTAAATCCTCGAATTCTTGACCTGATCACATGCTTGTATGTTTGATCTGTCCTAGTCCTTCCTTATTGTTTCCTATGTCGTCTTCTTCAGCGGCATTGTTCCTGGTCCTACCGATCGGCAAGACGGAGCACCTCCCATGGACCAGCAGCAACCTGGGGATCAAGCCCAGCATTCAGGAGTAGCCTCCAGAGTTATGCTAACTGGGGGTCAAGAGTCACCAGTTCAGCCCGTCCAGCCTGCAGAACCTGATGATAGCACCTTGGTGGGTCTCATCAGGACATTGCTAGCTTCTCAGGACCGTCGAGGAGATGTCTTGTACCAGGCAGTGATAGATGCTCTGACCAGAGGAGGTCATCAAGGTAACAGTACGACCAACAGTTTCAAGTGCCTGAACCCTCCGTTCTTTGACGGCAGTGAAGACGCTATCACTACCGAGACATGGCTTCATGATACAGAAGTGATTCTAGAAGCAGCCAGGACTCCAGAAGACGAGAAGGTGGCCGTAGTGCACCTGCAGTTATTGGATCTAGCCCGCAGCTGGTGGGCGGCGCAGGCCGTTAGATTAGTGGTACCTATTGCTTGGGCAGTATTTCGTGAGAGATTCCAGACCAAGTACTTCGATGTTGTAGCTCGATACGATCTACAGATGAGGTTCACCAATCTGAAGCAGATGGGTAGGACGATCGACGGATATGCGGCCGAGTTTTCGAGACTTAGTCGGTTTGCTCCCACCTTGGTAGCGACCGAGTTCGATAGAGCCCAACGATTCCAGCAGGGGCTCCATCTAGAGATTTTATTGGCAGTGGAGCAGTTTGAGCATCAGACTTTTGATGTAGTATTGAGAGCAGTCATGAGGCATGAGTATTCCTCCAAGAGGATCGTGGATAGGACCGGGGGTCGGAAGCGATCCTATAGCCAGATGAATCAGTCTTCAGCACCAACCCCGGCAACTAGGGCTTTGACCATTGGAGCTCCGAGGTGGGCGGCTTCAGTGACGTCGGTTCAACATTTGACCCCAACTTACCCTCAGCAGCAAAAGCAGAAGCAGAAGCACTCTTCCACAGTGGGATGTTCACATTGTGGGAAGCCAGGACATGTGGTGGCAGAATGTCGCAGGGCGCAGGGATTGTGCCTGGCCTGTGGAGCAGCAGATCACAAGATAGGATCCTGTACGAATAGGGATAGTTCATTATCGTCCAACCTTACTAGTCCTTCGGTGAGAGGACCAGCACCAGTCCAGCAGCAGCAGTATCAGCCTCAGAGGCCATTGCCGCCTCAGGCCCAGGCCTTCCAGCAGCAATACCCCCAGCAGTATGCACAAGTCCAAGCCCTGAGTCAGAGCAGGCAACGAGGATTTCAGCAGAGGGGACCCCCACCTAGAGGACATGGTTAGGCGATGGTGATGACCGTAGAAGAAGGATTGGCACCAGATGAGGTAGTGGCAGGTACTGTTCTCGTTAACTCCTTTCCAGCATCAGCGTTATTTGATTCTGGTGCATCGTATTCATTTATGTCTGCACGATTCGCGACACGGATAGGACTGGAGCCCGAGTCATTATCAGTAAGGCTCAAAATACTTACTAGTAATGGTCTTGTAGGAGTAGATAGAGTGTTTTTCTCATGTCGGATCGTATTTAGCGGTAGAGAGTTTTCCGCTAGATTGATAGAGTTTCCGACGGCCGACTATGATGTGGTCTTAGGGATGGATTAGCTAAGGAACCAGTATGCGAGGATAGACTACCATATTGGCAGGGTTGTTTTTAGCATTCCAGGCGAGCTGGAGTTTTCCTTTTCCCGAGGCGAAGTTGAACCTTCTCCTCCAATATTGCGGATGGAAGTAGCAGCAGTGCAGTTGCCCCGGATAGTCAAGGAGTTTCCAGATATTTTCCCAGAAGAGCTTCCAGGAATGTCGTCAGAGCGAGAGATCGAGTTTACTATCGACTTGATCCCAGGGACAGCCCCAGTATCAGAGAGAGTCTACAGGATGGCGCCATCAGAGTTAGAGATATTATATAAGATGATTGAAGAACTCAGGACCAAGGGATTCATTCGTGCTAGTGGATCGCCTTGGAGAGCCCCGATGCTTTTTGTGAAAAAGAAGGATGGTATATCCAGGTTATGTGTAGATTATCGTACCTTGAACTCAGTGACAATCAAGAACAGATACCCTCTTCCGAGGATAGGTGACTTGTTTGATCAATTCAAATGGGTAGCAGTATTCTCGAAGATTGACTTGCAGTCGGGATACCATCAGATCAGAGTCAGAGAGCAGGACATCTCGAAGACAGCTTTCAGATTTAGGTATGGGCATTGGGAGTTCCTTGTTATGCCATTTGGAGTAACCAATGCGCAGGCTGTATTCATGGACCTCATGAATCGTATCTTCATGCCCTATTTGGATCAGTTCGTGATTGTATTCATAGACGACATCCTGGTCTACAGCAAGAGTAAAGCGGAGCATGAGCAGCACCTCAGAGTTGTCCTCCAGATTCTGAGAGAGCACCAGTTGTATGCCAAGTTCAGTAAATGCGAGTTCTGGCTCGATCGTATTTCGTACTTGGGTCATATCATCACCAGAGGAGTAGAAGTGGATCCCCAGAAGATCGTGGCTATCGAGACGTGGCCAGTACCCAGCACAGTTATAGAAGTTCGCAGTTTTCTTGGCTTGGCCGGCTACTACCGGCAATTTATTTCATACTTTGCTCGGATTTCAGCGCCATTAACCCAGTTGACCCACAAGGAAGTACAGTTTGCTTGGATAGCAGAATGTCAGGATTCTTTTGAGAAGTTGAAACGAGGTTTGATGACGGCACCCATTCTTACGCTTCTAGATGGGACCGGAGGATTCTCAGTGTATTGTGATGCTTCAGGCAGAGGTTTAGGATGTGTTTTGATGCAACATGGAAAGGTAATAGCTTATGCGTCACGACAACTTCGTAATCATGAGAGGAATTACCCAACCCGTGATTTGGAGTTAGCAGCAGTAGTGTTTGCACTTAAGTTATGGAGGCACTACTTGTACGGAGATAGGGTGGAGATTTTTATCGATCACAAGAGCCTGAAGTATGTATTCACCCTGAAGGATCTCAACATGCGTCAGAGAAGGTGGCTAGAGCTACTTGTGGATTATGATGTCAACCTGCAGTATCATCCAGGAAAGGCCAATGTAGTAGCAGATGCGTTGAGCAGGAGAGCCGGAGTATATTTTCTAACAGCGCAACCAGAGTTATTAGCAGATCTTCAGAAGATGGGTATCGTGGTGGTTCTTCCTACCAGTGTGGCATTGATGTCCAGCATGCAAGTTCAGTCTATAATAGTCGAGAGGATCCGAATGGCACAGTCAGCAGATTCCAAGCTTCAGCGGCTCAGAGCCAAGTGTGAGGCAGGACGAAGACCAGAGTTATGCATTCATGAAGATGGTACACTTCGACTTGGAAGGCGTCTTTGTGTACCCAGCGGTGATATCAGACAGGAGATCATGGCAGAAGCTCACAGTTCGCAGTATTCCATTCATCCAGGTGGTATGAAGATGTACCGCGACATCCGTCAGCACTTTTGGTAGAATGTCATGAAGAGGGAGATAGCCCGGTTTGTCTCTCGGTGTCTGGTTTGTCAACAAGTCAAAGCCGAGCATCAGAGACCAGCTGGACTTCTTCAGCCCTTGCCGATTCCAGAATAGAAGTGGGAGCATATAACCATAGATTTCGTAACTGGATTACCTAGGTCCCCGGCCGGTAGAGATACTATTTAGGTTTTATAGACAGGCTCACGAAGGTGGCTCACTTTCTCCCATTCAGAGTTGGTCAGCCGACGGCTCAGCTAACAAAGATGTATCTCAGACAGACAGTCAGGTTGCATGGAGAACCAGTCAGTATCACCTCGGACAGAGATTCAAGATTTATGTTGCACTTTTGGCGCAGCCTGCAAGAGAGTTTGGGAACTCACCTCTAGTTCAGCTCAGCTTACCATCCGCAGACAGATGGTCAGTCAGAGCGTACCATACGAACCTTGGAAGATATGTTGAGATCTTGTACACTCGACTTCGGTGGTTCGTCGGAGGATCACCTGCACCTGTTGGAGTTCTCGTACAACAACAGTTTCCAGGCCAGTATTCAGATGGCACCGTTCGAGGCAATGTATGGTAGGAAGTGTCGATCTCCGCTAGCATGGGACGATATTGGAGAGAGGCAGATGCTCGGTCCAGAAATGATTGCTCAGACAATTGGGGTGGTCAGAAGGGTCAGAGATCATCTTCGAGTTACGCAAGATCGGCAGCGTAATTGGGCCGATTCTCATCGGCGCCCTCTTGAATTCTCGGTCGGCGACCATGTATTCCTGAGGATTTTGCCTAACCGTGGCGTCATTCATTTCGACGTACGGGAAAAGCTTAGTCCTAGGTATATAGGGCCGTTCGACATTCTGGAGCGAGTAGGTGATGTATCCTATCGTCTCGCTCTTCCTCCGTCGCTACGTGAGGTGCATGACATATTCCATGTAACCCAACTACGACGGTATATCCCGGACCCGAGCCACATCCTGGATCATTCGAAATTGGTTTTTGGTACCAACCTTTCGTATGAGGAGAGGCCCGTGTCTATATTGGATCGGAGAGAGAAGATACTCAAAAACAAGACTATCAAGTTAGTCCGTGTTGCTTGGGGTCATCACTCTTTGGGTGAGTTAACGTGGGAGCGTGAGGATGATATCCGATCGCGATATCCCGACATGTTTGACTCGTAAGGTATAATATCTTTCTTATGTCTTATGCTCTTAGTTTCTTGCTTGAATGAATGATTGCTTGCCTTGTTATAGCTTGTCTGTGATTAGTATAGCTTGTCCTTGCCTCTTTAGCCTCTTAATTAAATTTCGAGGACGGAATTCTTTTAAGGTGGGTAGAGTTGTAACGACCATAGTTCGTATTACGTATATTGGTATACATGTACGTATTTTAATTCACTGCATGGCTTATCCTGGCATTTAATTTTGGTTCGGTTCGGTTCGCTTGGTTCGGCTTGGTTTGGTTTTTTTATGTGGACCAACCCCACCTACTACCCCTCTTTTCTTTTATTAGTTGCCCACACACTCTCTCTCCTCATTTACTTCTTCATTAACTCTTCTTCTTCCTCACCATTACTCTCCACCTACCAGAGAGAGAGGCTTAGGCAAGTGCAGCTTGCTTCATGAAGGAACTCAGTTTTTATTGTTCCATTGTCTTCCTCATGAAATTCTAAGACACTTTAATACTTAGCATTTTTAAGTTCCATGGTTCTTCTTCTCGAAAAAGTAGAGAAGGAGAACAGTTCTCCGACCGCATGGAAGTCTTAGCCGCATGGCTTTTCATGCGGCAAGTCTTCCTGGCCGTATGGCCCGAGCCGCATAAGTGCTTCTGGCCGCATGGCCTTCAGCCGCATGGCTTGGATTAGCCTTGGCCGCATAGCTATCCTCGACTCATAGCCGTATGAACTCATTTATTCCCTGTCGCATATGCATGTAATTCTTTCCGAGCCGCATAGCTTGACTTAGGTGCATGAGTCTGCCTTCCCGAGCCGCATGCGCCTGATACCCCACTGCCGCATATGACTCGCTCCTCCTCAGCCGTATGAAACCCTTTCTCCGAGCCGCATGGCCCTAGTATCCCTCGGCCGTATGGGTCCCTGTTCCTCTTTGCCGCATAAGGCCCTGCTCCTTAGCCGCATAAGCTTGGGTCCCTTCAGTCGCATGAGCCACATCCCCTTACCGCATGAGCCCCCTTCCTCCCCCCTGTCGTATATGCCCGTCTCCCCTATTGCCGCTTAAGACTCTTATTCGCCTTGCCGCATGAGCCTGTGTACCCCGAGTCGCATGAGACCCTCTCCCTTGCTGCATGGCCTTTTCCCGTAGCCTTGCACCCTTTGTATTATATTGGAATGTCACAATTATGCTCATGTCTTATGACCCTCTGTATAACTTGGGTCCCTTGATAGAATGCTTGAGTCATATAAATTTGCACCTGTTCCCTGAACACGATAGTGCCCCATAGTGGTGCACTCTTGACAAGTAACATGACATGATAGTAGCCCGTCGTGGCGCACTCTTG
This sequence comes from Iris pallida, assembly GCA_029216955.1. Lineage (NCBI taxonomy): Eukaryota > Viridiplantae > Streptophyta > Magnoliopsida > Asparagales > Iridaceae > Iris > Iris pallida. The sequence goes on from JANAVB010043019.1 coordinate 6,582,051, forward strand.
ACAAGTAAACCTGATATGATATACCTTATTATGCTGTTGCAACAGCTAACCTGACATGACAAGTTTGATTGGCCTAAACACCATGGGCGATTGTGTTTGTACAAATAAACCAGTATTGTCTTACATCATGTTTAGGACGGGGACCCCTGAGTACCACGGTCATGGGTACCTACTGAAATTGACTAAGGCTAATAACTAGAATAACTCAGTAGTCATGAAAAGATTTCTCAGCTACATACAATCCCGTTATCTGGGCGCGCTTGTGAATTTGTAGCCTGCCGACGAGTATGGCACATTTCCAGCACACTGTCATATGTTGCACCCTTCTTGAACAAATATTCGACCTAGATAACCTGGATGGTCCCCAGGGCTTGTGGCTGTTGGAGTAATCTCATTGCATCTTGCTAGTAACTAGGCCTGTGATAGCCCTAGTTAGTTAAAGTATCAAGCCATACTCATTGTTTGGCCATGATTGATTGAATGGAGTTTAGCTCAGTCTAGTCTTATCCTGATCCTGTACAAGATTATAACCTGACCTGACTACTTGTGCTTTATTTTATCGATAAATGGTGAGAAACCAAGTTTCGTTCAGATGAAGGGTTACAACCCCGGTCCTTGTTTGGTTTAAGGGTTGTAACTTGGCTATCTGAATAGTTCCATGGTTAACTTACCGTATATCATCATGGTTTTCATATCTTCAGTTTTATTATACTTTTATGTTTTGTGCTAATTGCTGGTTTTATTTCTTAAGTGAAGCCTCCTTTGTGCCAGTTGCTCTTTCTGGGATCTGATCCAGCTGGTTTTGTATGGCCAGATACCAGAGCAGCTCCCGAGGATCTCCCTATCTTCCAGCCAGATAGTGACCACCAGGCGTAACCAAGGAAACGAGTGGGTTTCCCTTTTGTTCTTCCATTTTATTGTAAAAATATTCTTTTAAGGCGTTTAGCCGGCGAGCACGTGTTAGCTCGTATTGCACTTTACTTATTGTCTGCCTACGGGCTGTAATATGATTGACGAATCCTAGGGTTGATCATGTATGACTGAAACTCTTGCTAGTCTTCAAATTTTGTACGACTAGCTTCATGATCATTCAAATATGTAATGTATGGAACGCCTTACTATTGTATATTTGATGCTCTAACATCTTGTGACTGCTATTCCTTACATGAGATTGAAACAATAGGCTTGTTCATGACCATAAGAGACTAATGGCTTGTAGTTAAACCCTCATGTATCTAGACAGTCGTGACCGTATAGAGAGGTGGGTTGCACTTTAATATACGTATATGGCTATGTATGCCCCCTCTCTCCAGTATTCAGGTTTCGGGACGTTATAGGAGGGCAGCTCAACAGTTTCAGGTGTTGCCAGCTCCAGGGGTAGCACCGTATCAAGGCTAATACTAGCGGTGAGGACATTAGCCCAACGTCCATTACTGACATAGACTCAGATGTACCGACAAGTACAGCAATAGGTGGGTCAGTAGATACCACAACAGCATGGCCAGGGAAGGTAGTAATGAGGGGTTTAGCAAGTTCAAAGACTGGTAGAGTTTGGAGTATTATAGCAGAGGTTGGCTGAAGGCGGTCAGGTGGTAGGTATGTTTTTAGTACTCTTTGTCATATTTCCTTGAGTTCTATATTCGAAGAGTGAAGGCGACTTTCTCGTTTCACTCATTTGCTCTCGTACCACGTGATTTGTGATACCCATCACGTGTCCTTCTATGAGGGTACGTAATGGAAAAAGCCTTGTTCTTGGTTAAGTTATTGATATCGACTTATCTCAAGCCTTGACCCTTGTCCACTATGGGAGTCAGCGTTGGACAGCGAGGATGAATTCCTATGCAACTGATTCAGGAGGCATATTTTATTCGTATGCCTCCAATTACTTTTCTTCTAGGTTATGATTATTGCTTGTGCATTTAGTTAATTGTTGTTTCTTCCGTTATCTGTTCATATGCCATGTGTTGTTTTCATAATTATGTTTACTATATGTTCTTGGTATATTTCGTGTTCAGAGAGCAGCTCGACTAAACTTATTAAAATTCCCTGGAAAATTTTTTTCTAAGGAGGGTAGAGATGTCACTCCCTGTTCCCGGTATACATTTTTTTCGTATTAAGTCACGTATATAGTGCCTGGTATCTGTATCTTGGTTACAGTATCCTGTAATTGCACCTGATCATGGCATATAACAGTATCTCGTCGCGGAGTAGTGTCTCACCCCTTGTCTTTGTCTGGCTATAGGTGTGGTTCACTGCTTCGATGATGGAATAACTGGACCGTGTTATGATCAAAATTTTACTTAGATTTCTAATTATTTGTATCATGTAGCATGGAACATGTCATTAGTTATTTGGTTAGAGCATGATAGGGATTATGGTTTAGTGTAACTACTTTGCCCCACCCCTATATATATACTCTCTTCCTCACTCACTCTATCTATCTCTCTCTCTCTCATCTTTCATTCTCTTCATTTCCTTCCAACCAAACCTAGGCAAGTACATATTGCACTAATGGAGATCCACTTGCCATTTTATTTTCTTTGATTTTCTCACATATTATTAGTCTATAATATGCATCTTTACATTCTCTATATGTTTACTTCTTGGAGTTTTCAGATTTAATGGCTAGTTTAGTATAGATCTAAGTTTTAAAGTTAGGATTTTATAGATTTTTTATGGTTTTGATCCATCAAATGTTGTTATTTTGAAAACTATTTATTCTATGTTGTAGAAAATTTGATTTTATGTAGTTTTGAATTTTGTTTCGCTTGATTTTGAATTCGGATAAGGAAGTTATGGCTATGGCAAGTTTTTGAAACTTTTATGGCTTAACCTGCTATTTGGGACGACGACCCTCCATACACGCAGTTCTGCCACAGTTCTGCCCTGAGAAAATCTAACATGCGCAGTCTTGCCATGTGCAGTTTTGCCATGCGCAGTTCTGACATGCGCAGTCTTATCCATGTGCAGTCTTGCCCATGCGCAGTCTTGCCATGCGCAGTTCTGACATGCGCAGTTTTGCCATGCACAGTCTTGCTATGCCTAGTTTTGCCCATGTGTAGTCTTGTCATGTGCAGTCTTGCCATGTGCAGTTTTGCCATGCGTAGTTCTGACATACGTACTTTTGCCATACGAAGTCTTGCCCATGCATAGTTTTGTCATGCCCAGTTTTGCCATACGCAGTTTTTCCATGCGCAGTCTTGCTATGCACAGTTTTCCCATGGACAGTTTTGCCATACGGATGACTTTTTTATGCGCCTGAGACCCCATGCACCTGTTTTGCTATATTTATATTTTAGTGATTTTTGCTATTTTCTCTTGATGACTTGATTTTCTGCCCTAACCTTAGTGTACCATAGAAACTTTAAACTATGTGACTTATGCGCCCAAGTGACCTATGTGCCCAGACGTGTCCATGTGATTTACTTGACTTAACTATGTTCCTGACTTGAACATGTTTCTGAATTGATTACCTGTATACGTGCTGATACTATTCTAAGTGTGTACTAAAGTACAACCTAAGCGTGCACTAAGGTGCTATTATTTAAGTGCACTGAGGTGCAGCTCTTCGTGATACATGATTCTTGCCTGTTATCTGTTAGTACATTCCTGATTCTAGCACAGTCATGGTAAATGGTCATTAATATTGACGAGGTATGACGATTGTTTGCTTGATGTATTACACTAACGATGGATCTAGATTTGGGACTCTATGAGACGATATGAATTCATACTTAGGTTACACGTATTGAGGTGCGACATTTAGGAGGATGACCATATTACTAGGACATATGATTCCAAGACTAAGATAGGGTTAATCTAAGAAACTGTAAATGGTAGAAGCATTGGGAGGGAACTGAATCTCGTGATCGTGTATGACAAGACACCATTCAGACAATTGTTACGGCATGTCGGCTGGAAACCATGGCTAATGTATATTCATCCACACTAGTTGACTGTTGTATCTGCTTAGTATATGCCGAGCCAGTTCTCTCTATAAGAGCTAGAACTGTTACTAATTGACTTAGCACGGTAGCCTTACAAGGGACCGGTGCATTTAGTGCATGATTACTATTAACTGGTTCAGCTAGCCTTGCTTGGATATGACATGATCTGAGAATTCATATATATATATATATATATATATATATATATATATATATATATATATATATATATATATGCACTACTGGAATAACCCAAGGAAACTATGGAAAGCCGTAGGATTAATTGGCTGCTTGTAAAATGACTTGCTTGTGATCTGTTTTCTTCTATTAGTAGCCGAGGACATGGGTTGTTGTCGTGCGTGGTCCAATCCATGTCCTTGTTTGGTTATTGGGTTGGACTATTGTGCTACGACAGGCTATGGACCGAAGTTGTGACACATAAGCCTATAACCTGATCTGATTATATGATGTACTCTATCTCGGCACGATTACGACACCCTTTGTCCTAGATTGGCTGCAAGGGTGTCGCATTGTCTCGTTGATATGATATAAGTATAATTCTTGGCCTAGGTCTATTTATTGCTTGGGTATTGTCTTACACATTATGTTCTCCCTTATGGTAGTTGTTATTGGAGACCTGATCCCGCTGGTTTTGTTTTGCCAGTTTTTGTCGCAGTGCTCGAGGATCCAGCCTTCTACCCGGACAATGGTGCACATCAGAAGCCTGGACGCCAAGGACCATGAGTGGGTTTCTTCTTCACCACTCTGATATCTTCCATTTTGTACTTGGCGTTTAGTCGCCAGCACCTGTTTAGCCGGATGTTCTTGTTGGCCCATTCAGCCGTGGTCAAACTGATTCCGATAATTGACCTAAAACTTCAAGTTCGATATGAAAAGAAACAGAAGATCGCATATTTTGTGTTTACAATTGTTCATACTTTGTTATGTATTTTTTTTCTTGAGTCTAGATAAATCGTGCGCCGGGATCACTGGCAACTAGAAGTTCATCTCCTGATAAAAAACCAAACCAATCCTTGACCCAAAACCAAACCAAATCCAAAAGCCAAAAAGGCTAGAAACCCTAATAACCGAACTCGACGTGAGTTCTGTCCGAACTCGGCCCTCCTTGAATTCTCATGGTCAGCAGCATTCCCTAGTCTTTTGGATCTTAAACGTTCAAAACTATGAACGTTAGCCTACCGAGTTCTGCCCGAACTCTGTCCTAGAAAATACTATAAAAAGAGAAGAAATTCTCATTTCTATTCACTCATTCAAACTTCATCTTCTCTATCTATTCCTAATCTTTTTATTATATTTACAAAGCTTAAATCTTCAAATCTCCAAGACAACTCCGATTCTTCTAGTGCCGGTGGTTTCCGATTAGGAGTTTTTCGAGTTGTACAAGCTTGGCGTATAAAAGCTTTTCTCAGAAAAGGTGTTGTTGAAGTTTGATCGTGGGCTTCGGATAAAAATACGACAGTGTTGAAGTTGGCGTGTTCTTCGGGGTAAAGCATCTCTAATCAAAATAGTGGATTATAGCGAGCAAGAGTTCTTACGAACTGGACTAGTCCTCTCAGAGGAAAACCAGTATAAATCTGCTGTGTTTGCGTATTGCTTTCTTGCCTCCACTATATTTACTGCTTTACTTTGCATTTCAAGTTCATTAATATTTGCTTCACCTGCTTAAGTTTTTAATTGGTAATATTTTTCTGCTGCACTCTATTCACCCCCTCTAGAGGTGCCATCGATCCTACAATTGGTATCAGAGCACAGTTTATCTATAGTCGGATTAAAAATCCTTGAGATACGACATCCCTACATCCAAACAATGGTGAAGGCCAATCAACAAATAGGCCACCCCTATTTGATGGCACAAACTATACATACTGGAAGACACGTATGAGCTTTTACCTCAAGTATCTTGATTTCGATTTATGGTCGATTGTCATAAATGGATATAAGAAACCACTACCTATTACGGTAGAAGGTGTTCCAGTGGAAAAACCATTTGACAGATATATCGACAATGAAAAGAAACATGCTAGTCTTGATGCAAAAGCCATCAATGATTTATTTTGTGATGTAGATAGAACTGAGTTTAACAGACTTTCAATATGTGTCACATCTCACGACGTTTGGAAACTTCTTGAGGTTACTCATGAAGGCACTTCACAAGTGAAGGTGTTCAAAATCTCACGACTCACATAAAAATATGAGGCCTTCAAAATGAAGCCTAATGAGACTATCACAAATATGTTTACTCGGTTTCTAGATAGTGTTAATCCTCTACCCTTGGAAAAGAATACAACAATCATGAGAAGATCCGGAAGGTACATCGCGGGCTAACCAAGAACTAGAATCCTAAAGCGACGGTCATTATCGATGGAAATGATCTCACGACAATGGCTCTTGAAACCCTTATGGGAAAGCTCATAACGCATGAGCTAGACCTTAAAGATTTTAAAGAGTCAGCTCCAAAAAAGTAGGCAATAGCATTCAAAGTGAACCACAAGACAGCCTCCGACAATGCAAGTGAGACAGATAGCTCAGACAACGAGCAAATGGCCCTCATGACAAGGAACTTCAGAAGATTCCTTAGATATAAGAAGCCGAACAAGAAGAAGAAAGATTCTAGAGACGATGAAGAACCGATCTACTTTAGCTGTAAAAGAACAGGTCACAACAAGAAGGAATATCCCTGTTATAAGAAAGGAAAGCAGACATGATCAGATAAGCAAGAGAAAGTCTTCAACTAGAAAATATGCTAACACTAGAATCTGGTGTGAAAGCGAAGCTAGTGATTCTGAAGAAGAAAAAGAAGAAAAGCCTCGCAACACAGCGAACCTATGCTATATGACTACAGATGCTAAGGTAATATCAAACCCTCTCTATGAAGAATTTACTTTCGATGAACTGTCTGATGCTTTCACTGATCTGCTAGAATATCAGAGGAAAATTATAAATATGTACAAAAGTGCTAAAAGAGCTACAATTTGTACAATCTGAGTTTTCAAAGCAATCTCAAATGCTATAAGATATTAGAATTCTAGTGACATAAATAAGATTACTTCTCTAATGTTAAGCTTACGTAAAACTCTTGAAAAGCTTGAGAAAGCCAATCAAAAAAATGTCAAACTTAACGATCTCTATGAATTAGAGAAAAGGAAATATAGTATTGCTGCTCAGAGAATAGATGCACTCACGACCAAATATAATGAAGCCTGTGACGTATCTAAAAATTTAGAGATCAAACTGGGTAAACAGGTTGTCAAACCTATAGCTCAAGTGAACACAAGTCATAAGGCTAAACACAAACACAACACTACCAACACTGCTAGAACTGCCAGAAGCCATGCATATATTATAGAAGCATGGAAAAGAATAGGAATTTCTATGTGGCCCAAAATCAACATGAAACTTCATGCGACTCAAAACCTGGAGAGTTTCATGCGGTTCAAAATCCCTAGAAGCTTCATACGGCTCAGAAAGCTTCATGCGGCCCACAAATAATAGAGAGCCTTATGTCGTTCGAAATCAACCTAAGCAGCTGGCCATAATTACTCTGACATAAAGGCGACAGCTCTGACAAAGATGATGGCTCTGACATAATGACAAGACGTGACATGCTCCTAAAAAGACGAGAAAATCATCATGATATCTGGCACAATGCACAGTTCCAAAGAAGACTCTTCATGCGAATCACCTATGAGACACCCTTTATGCGGCTCAGTCATGAGACAACTCTCATGCGGCTCGAGCATGGATCATCTCTCATGCGGCTCGGTTATGAGACGTCTCTCATGCGGCTCGGTTATGAGACGTCCTTCATGCGGCTCGGTCATGAGACGTTCTTCATGCGGCTCGATCATGAGACACTCTATATGCGGCTTGGCTATGGGACAGTCCTTCATGCGGCTCAGCCAGGATGCATCATTCATGCGGCTCGCCGCAGAGTAGCAGTTGAGACACGTGGCAGAAATTGACCAAGTCGTAATAGTTCGGATTTAGTGCAACAAACAGATCATGATCAATCTTAAACAATCCCCAGCTGCCCACTTCTTGAGGCACAATTACAAGGATGTGGCCCAAAATTAGCCACGTGACTGTACACCCCATTACTCGTGAATTCCTATAAATAGCAAGGTGCTATTCACTTGCACACAGACAGAGAGATATATACACACCCAGGCAGAGAGAGAGCATTTCTTCACCGGAGCCGAGGTTGCGTTCGATCGTCCAAAGAGTAAGGCAGAGTTGATAGCACTTTCTCGAGCCTCTACCGTCACCCCCCAAAATCTAAACTAAACAATTGTACTTAGATTGCTTTTCCTAGGTTTTGTTCCTAGGCTCTCTTTTGTACAATCGAGTTTGTAATTGTGAGTCAAAGTTCAGTCCTCCTATAAAACTGTTATGTTCTATGACAATCAATGGCAAACACGATTGCGACTCTGCTGGAGACTAACTTCTCCACTGCTGAGAAGTTGGTGACACAATCGGACGCAGCCAAACTCGGCTCCACGCAACAGATGCTGGTTGTTCGCTTCGACCAGCAAGCGTTTGAAGAGATGCTCTCCGAGGGGAGCGCTAGCCCCATCCAGAAGCGAGCCGGCCCAAAGAAGGCCCATAGGGCGTGGAGGCCCAAAACCGTTGCCCCTCCCCAAGCTCTGGAAGAAGTGTTCTCTGCTGCCCAAGACGGCGAAGAAGACTCACATGCGGTCCCCAAGTTCGACAAAGGAAAATACTACGATGCTGGACTTGCGGGAGCAAATGGGAACTCTATGCGGTCTAGGAGGAAGCCGCATAAGGGTACGGGCCGCAGGAAGAACGCATATACGGCCACCAATCCCAGCCGTATGTAGAAGGCTCATGCGGCCACCTATCCCAGCCGCATGCAGAAGGCTCATACGGCCACCAATCCCAGCCGCATGCAGAATGCCTATGCGGCCACCAATCCTAGCCACAGGGAGATGACCTTTGTGGCATCCAATCCCAGTCGTCGGCCATCTGCCCTATGCGGCTCGGGTTCAGTCTTCGACCGCCTCTCATGCGGTCCTGACATCAGAAGCTCCAATTAGGATATGCCAGACTCTATGCGGCACAGTTTGGACTCTTCCTACTACGCGCCCTTGGGTGCTAGAACGAAGAAGTTTAGGACAGTGCGGGCTCGTCGAGCTCAGTCAGTTGTCCCAACCTCTGACCATCAGAGAGTCCCGCTAACTGTTATACGGGCCTCTGATGGAAAGTTGTAAAGAACCGCCCGTGTCCAGTCCCCGACGGCAAATGGACAGGGTGGTTCCCAAGAGTCTCCTAACAATGATCGAGGGCAAGTGCTTTTACTAGCCCCGCATTAGGGGCAAACATGATACCAACGCACTCGTGTGCTCAGGATTCCCGGGCCCACAAAATGAGTGTAAAGGTTGATCGAGATGTCCTTGACCTACGAGATGTGATCCTTCACAAGCGCAAGAAAAGAAAAAAAAACTTTGGTATGCAAAGAGTCCTTCCATGGACGTCACTGCACTCAAGTCATTGTCAATTACTGCAACAAGACAGCAATACAAGAGGACCGGCAGTCCGTCTTCCAACGACTGCAGCAGCCATGACCGATCCTACAACAAAGCTCGGGAGACGAGGCGCTTCCTTTTGCCTCCTGTAACTCTGGCCGGAAGATCCCTATCAGCAAAGGAGGAAAGACAATAAATACCTCCAGCCCGACAATTTCAACCAGCACGGCCAAGAAACTCTCATCAAAGCGGTTGTCCACAGCCGTCACAGGAGGAGTTTATCAAGATACCCGCTCAAAGATGAAATCTTCAACACTGGGAGATTTGTCATCTACATCCCTGGAGGTAGTTGAAGCTGGGGGTAGCACTCCTCGGAACATCCACAATAATCCGGTGTTTCAAGAAAATGAACCAGGGGAAACAATCCCCCCAACAGACTCAGACGTCCCTGAAAATGTCCACAAGTGCCAAGACGAGGTAACCTCCTATACAGGGGGTGGCACTTCCTCCGAGTCCAAACCAGAGGAGAATATTCTCACATACCCCACGACTTCTCTATGCGAGGGTATGATTCGGAGGGCACATCTTCTATGATTCCTTCCACTTCTTCTTATGTGAAAACGACATTCTGTCACGACCCGCTACCCAAATTGTTGGGCCGGGCCGAGTCATGTCCAGCCTGTGCTTGAAATAAAGCGCAGTAAGCTGTTCTAGAGATAACAAGATAAGACTAAATGTGCTAACAGTTCTATAAGTGAATAAAAGTCATAAATGCTCCAAACACAAAAGTCGTCTTATATGGTAATAACTCCAAGTACAAGTCTGAAATGTAAAACTGGATACATGTCCAGTTACAAAATACGTAGTCTAATATATGACTACACTAAATATCCCAAGCAACTACGCAAACTAGACGAGTTTTCCCGCAGGTACATCCTCGTAAGGCAAAGCCTGGTCTTCGGCAGTATCTCCATAATACGAGTCGCAGAGTAACTCCTCCTCAGTAAGGATACCTACAACGTTATCCTGTCAGGATGGGAGCAAGTACTGATTCTAACAAACTAGCATATAAAACATGGAAATGAACATAAGAGGAATAACTGGAAGCATGGCATCACATATCTATCATGGCAAGGACACATATGTCATAGAGACAGATGTATATGTAATGTTTAAAACTGTAGCAGGTACGTGATCGTCAATAGGTGTACAATGTACTGTGGTACATGTAAATAAAATGTACATACGTACAAGTCTACAAGCATAGATGTACATCCGTACTGAAATGCTGGATAATGGCCTGCGGCAAGGTATGCATATAAATGCGACCTCGCTCGCTACTATAGGGGGGGCATGATCACGTACTCAGCAGTCAGTTTCCCCATAACCCATATTCTAATTATATGAGAGATACATAAAGATTGGTTTAAGCATGGTAGTGACTGAAAGTACAACATGTGAAGATTTAACTTGCTACCCCAAGGATCAGCATTTAACATGGTTGGATTTGCAGTTCATTTATGTAACAGTATGTAAAGTTTGTAGAAAGTACTTGCCTCTAGCAAAGCAAGCTGCAATAAAAGTGCTATAGATGTCTGGTAACTCGTCACTGTAGAAATAAATACATAAACTTAGTTTTTTTACACTAAGCTAAAATACTAAGACACTAATTGGTGCAATACGACTTGTGACTGGACACCTAGCCAAAATGATGACTTTAGCATAGGAGACCAATATGGGGTGACACACTACTATAACTAACTTTCTAGGGTCTTTATACTAGTGAGGGGTGAGGTTCAACACGGCCATAACTCAAAATAACACAAAAAGTTGCAAGTCATAATTATTCAATAAATAAATCAAATGAACATTGTGTTCCAATAATTTTTGAGATAGAAAAAAAGCTCAATTTTACATAAAATAAAGTACCAAAATGATCTTTGTTAATTATAGAAATTAATTAAATTTTTTTGGAATTTATTAACCAGTACAAGTATTTTATAAAAATCAGTTTTCCTAAGTACACAGAAAATGAGTTCTGGTTTCATATGCCAAAATAGTGGCAAAACTGTAAATTAAATACTGTAAAAATTATACTAAATTAGCTAAATTAACATAGTATATAAATACTATTTTTCCAGAATTTTAACAATAATTAAAGTATTTTTAGAAATCCAAAAATAGCATGGCACACAATTGAATTTAAATAATTAATTATCTGTGTATTTTGTCCATGTACATAATTTGAACCAGAGTTCAAATACAGGACCCAAGACCATGAATCAAGTCCAATATGACTTGTACAGGTCTTGAATGTGGAAAAACACATTTGAGCCCAAAAACTCATTCTAGGCTTGGACACCAAATGGTTGCAGTAATTAAAATACACAAAATACAAAGAGGTAAAAGTAAATAAATATTAATATTTTTAACAAGGTAAAATTATACATAGTGGTCATATAAATATGACAAGTATATTTTCATAATAATAATTTACACTAGGTATAGTGAAATATATATAAAATGTATAACTAAAATATTTATATATACATATAAATATATAGATATTTACATAATGGATATATACATACATATGTTAAATATACATATATATATATATACATATATATATATATATATATATATAGATATATATATATAATATATATATATATATATATATATATATATATAAGAAATACTTAACTATAAACTATATATATATATATATATATATATATATATATATATATATATATATATATATATATATATATATATATATATATAAAATATATATATATATATATATATATATATATATATATATATATATATATATATATATATATCTATATATATATACAAATATGGTATACATATATATAATAGTATATATATAATAATATATACACATGAACATATATACATATATACATATATACATAAATACATATATATATATATATATATATATATATATAGATATATATATATATATATATATATATATATATATATATATATATATATATATATATATATATATATATATATATATTTTACATAAATACATATATATATATATATATTTTATATTTAGTACTTTATTATATTATAATAAAGTACTAAATATAAAATATATATATATATATATTTTATATATATATATATATATATATATATATATATATATATATATATATATATATATTATATAATAAAGTACTAAATATAATATATATATATATATATATATATATATATATATATATATATATATATATATAAATACAGCATATATATGTGTAATATATATATAAATACAGCATATATATATATGATACAGTATATATAATAATACATATATATATATACAAATACATGTATACATATATATATATAAATATATATATATATATAGTATATATATATATATATATATATATATATATATATATATATATATATATATATATATATATATATATATATAAATAATAAAACAAAAAGAAAAACAAAAGAAAAAGAAAAAGAAACAACAGCACAAAAGGGGGGTGGCTCGAACTCGGCCCACTGGGTCGAGTTCTCAGACTCGGTCGAGCTGGCCAGGGGGGTCAGCCCGAGCTTGTGTTAGGGGTTAGGGTCTGTTTTCATTTATTTAGGTTTTTAGTTTATAACAGTACACCCGATATAACAAATCCTGTGTCCTGACAGTTAGGGACACAGGTGTCTTGTGTCAGGGTCGTTTACGACACGCACGAGAGTAGACTCGCGTGTCCAAGCACTGGGCTAGGGTCCTCGTGTCCGAGTGACCCTAATACGTGTGTACGAGACACGTACGACATGTTTGGACGCTGCAACTTACGTGTCCGGCGAGTCGGGGGAGTTTCGAAGGCTCTGGACGGCGGAGGAGGTGATGGAGAAGCGGCGCACGGGTGGCGGTCGACTCGCCTCAGCGCGGCGAGTCAGTGATGGTGGTTGGGGGCGGGTGACGGTCGTCGTAGGGGCTGGACGAGGGGTTCGTCGGAGCTAGGGTTGCGGCGAGGTTAAATTGGGGAAGACGGGACTGTGGTAGGCGGAGATAGGTCGTAGTGGTGGTGGTCGAGCTGAGGGGAGTGAGGGGGTTTTTATAGGGGGGTCGAGTCGGTCCTAGGTCGGTTGGGCGGCCGAAAATGGCGGGGGCAGGCGAGTCGTCGGGCTGTCGGGGGACAGCTGGGTCGTCGGGGGTGGGTAGAATAGGATTTACATTTTGGTCCCCGTAGTTTAGGTAATTACAAGTAGGTCATAACAGTCACTAAATGTAAATATAAAATTTGCATTCCACATTAAAAATAATTTGTTATTTACAAACTAATACTGTAACAATTCTTATTATTACAAACTACTATTAAAACAATTTAATAAATTACAAAACTATATTAAAACAATTCTAAATATTACAAAATGATATTAAAATATTTTAATTAATTGCAAAATGATATTTTAGTATTTAAAACTCATTTAAAAATTCTAGAAAAATTCCTAAAAATTATAATAAATATTTTAAGGCTAAATATGACATTAATAATTAATTAACACTAATTAAATAAATTTTTGAAAAACAGGGGCTCACAAGTCTTTCCTCCTTGAAAAATTTCGTCCTCGAAATTCACAAGGATTGAAGACCCTATAATTTTTCTAACATAGGAAGCAATGCAACAAATGACTAAGGCTATGATCGAAACTAATCTCTACGGTATCAAGCGGGAACGGGTGGTTCCCTCACATCGGTTGGATCGAACAAGTAAGGGTATCTCTCCCTCATGTCCGACTCCCTCTCCCAAGTGGATTCACCCAGAGAGTGACGGCTCCAAGCTACTCGTACTAAGGGTATAACCTTGTTCCTCAGCCTCTTCTACCTCCTGTCTAATATCTCCACTGGCTGCTCAGATACTGTAAGGCTCGGTCCGACCTCCAACTCTGAATGATCTAGCACATGACTGGGGTCTGGAACATATCTCCTCAGCTGAGATACGTGAAAGACATTGTGAACTCCTGCTAGGTTGGGTGGAAGTGCAACCCTGTACGCTACCTCTCCAATCCTGCCAAGTATCTCGAACGGCCCGATGTATCTGGGGCTCAGCTTCCCTCCTCGTCCGAACCGGATCGTCCCTCTAGTAGGTGATATCTTCACCAGCACCATATCACCGTCTGCAAACTCCATCGGTCTGTGACTAGCATCAGCCCAGTGTTTCTGCCTGTCTTGAGCTACTCTGAGCCTGTCTCTGATCATCCCGACCTTCTCTGCTGCATCCGTGATCATCTCTGGCCCAAGCATAACTCTGTCTCCGACATCATCCCAAAAGAGCGGTGTGCGGCATCGTCGTCCATATAGCGCCTCGAAAGGAGACATACCGATACTGGCTTGGTAGCTGTTGTTGTATAAAATCTCTACCAAGTACAGATGGCTCTCCCAAGATCCTCCAAAGTCCAGTACGCAGGTCCTCAGCATATCCTCCAGTGTCTGTATCGTCCTCTCGGACTGTCCATCTGTCTGCGGGTGGTACACCGTACTGAACTTAAGCCTACTGCCCAACTCCTCCTGCAGGCACCTCCAGTAGTGGGACGTGAATCTGCTGTCTCTGTCCGACACGATGCTCACTGGCACTCCGTATAGGCGAACTATCTGCTGCATGTATAGCTTCGCCAACTTCTCGGTGGAAAGCCCCACCTTGAAGGGTATGAAGTGCGCACACTTCGTCAGCCTGTCCACGATGACCCAAATGGCATCCTTCCCTCCTTGGGAATGAGGAAGCCCTGAGATGAAGTCCATCGTAATATGTTCCCACTTCCACTCGGGAATGGGTAACGACTGTAACAGACCAGCTGGCCTCTGGCGCTCCGCCTTGACCTGCTGGCAAACTAGGCATCTCGAAATGAAACATGATACATCCCTCTTCATCCCGTGCCACCAAAAATGTTTTCGCAAGTCACGGTACATCTTGTTAGCACCAGGGTGAATAGAATATCTCGATCGGTGTGCCTCCTGCAAGACTGCCTCTATCAGCTCTCCCTTCGGCACGTACAATCGACTGCCATGTCTCAAGGATCCATCCTTTGCTATAGTGAAGTCATCGAGCAATCCAACTAAGGCCTGGGCTCAAAGTCTGCGAAGGCTTTCATCTGTAGACTGTGCCTCCCGGATCTGCTCCAGCAAACCTGACTGAATGTCAAGCGCCATCATCTGTATTACTGATCCTTGTCGAACTAGCTCGATACCGAGCTTTTCCAGATCTTCCCGCAAATGCCGATCTATCATCAGATACCATGCCATCGGATGCCTGTTCAGCGCATCCGCCACCACATTTGCCTTCTCGGGGTGATACTGTAAATCAATGTCGAAGTCTTTCATCAACTCCAACCATCGTCTTTGCCTCATGTTCAGCTCTTTCTGCGTGAACACATACTTCAAGCTTTTGTGGTCAGTAAAGATTTCGACACGCTCTCCATATAAGTAATGTTTCCATAACTTGAGTGCAAAGATCACCGCAGCTAACTCTAGGTCATGGGCAGGATAACTTCGCTCATGAGTCCGCAATTGCCTAGATGCATAAGCAATCACTTTTCCATGCTGCTGTAGGACACATCCTAGCCCCTTTCCAGAAGCATCGCTGTATATGGTGAAACCTCCAGAACCTGAAGGTAATGTCAGAACTGGAGCGGTCGTCAGCCTCCTCTTCAGCTCCTCAAATGCTGCCTGGCAGTCCTCTGACCAAATGTACTCTGCGTCCTTCCGCGTCAGCTTTGTCATGGGTTCAGCTATCCTAGCAAAGTCCTGGATGAACTTTCTATAATAGCCTGCTAAACTTAGAAAACTCCTGATCTCTGAAACTGACGTCTCAGCCTTCCATGTCTCAACTGCAGCAATCTTTCTGGGATCCACCGAGATTCTCTCTCCAGTAACTACATGGCCGAGAAACTCCACTCGGTCTAAAAAGAACTCGCACTTCGGTAATTTGGCAAACAATCTCTCCAGCCTCAGAATTCCTAAAACTGTCCGCAAGTGCTCTGCATGCTCCTCTGGCGTCTTCGAGTATATCAGGATGTCGTCGATAAATACTACGATGAACTTATCCAGATACTGGTGGAATGTCTTATTCATCAAATTCATAAAGACAGCTGGCGCATTTGTGAGACCAAATGGCATCACCAGAAACTCGTACTGCCCGTACTTCGTGTTGAACGCCGTCTTCTGGACGTCTGCTGCCCTGACCTTCACCTGGTGGTACCCGGATCTCAAGTCTATCCTGGAAAACACTTTTGCCCTACTCAACTGGTCGAACAAATCATCTATCCTGGGCAGAGGATATTTGTTCTTGATGGTGATGGCATTCAAGGCCCGGTAGTCAATACACAACCGGACTGTACCATCCTTTTTAGGCACAAAGAGCACTGGCGCTCCTCATGGAGAAGCACTAGATCGAATGAAATCCTTTTTCAACATGTCATCAATCTGCTTTTTCATCTCTACGGCCTCCTTGGGATTCACTCTATAGCAAGCCCGAGATACTGGTGATGAACCCGACACTAAATCTATAGTGAACTCTACATCTCTGTTAGGCGGAAGTCCTGGAAGATCTTCTGGGAATACATCCATAAACTCCCTAATGATAGGGTGTGGCGGTGCTACGTCCCCAACTGTCGCACAACAGTTCGGCTCTAGGCTGATCTCCGGCCCTGTCCTCCTGACTCTGAATGGTGCTGTGCCTGGGGGACTGAACAGAATACTACCCTCATGACAGTCTATAGATGCATGGGCATAGCTAAGCCAGTCCATCCCCAATATGATATCATAACCGGGGAGTGGCATCACAAAGAATCGCCCCTCAAACTCTCTCCTGGCTATAGTAATAGAACATCTATAGATAGCTCTAATAGGCACTGGTCCTCCTCCCTTTATTACTCTACTAATCTCCGCAGTAGGTATAGATACTAAGTGGTGTTCATGCATAAACTCTAATGACAAAAAGCTATGAGATGCACCAGAATCAAACAAGCATAAAGCTAAAAAAGTATGCAAATAAACATGACCTGTGATGACGCCAGCTAAGTAATCTGGCTCCGAAACCTGCTCCGGCTCTGGCTCGAGAGCTAGACTATAAACCTTCTTCTGAGGTCCCTTCTGCTGCTGCAGATGTTGCCCAAACCTCTGCTGCTGAGTCGGGAGTGGTCCTCTAGGTCCCTTGGCTGCTGGGCAGTCCCGAATCTGATGGGTGGCAGACCCACAAACCAAGCACTGCTTCAACCTTTTTCTGCAGATGGAGTAGTCGTGCCCTGGTCTTCCACAGAAAGTACATATAGCTCCCTTCTGCTGCTGTCGGGGTCCCGGGGCTCTAACTGGCGGGGGTCGAATGATGTGGTGTGGGGGGACGGTATGTCTGCTGGTGCGGCGTCGGTGCTCTCTGCTGGAAAGCTTGACGCTTGGACGGTCCCTCATGATGTACAGAAGCCGGCCTCTTGCTAGACAGAAGACGCTCCTCAATGCTCCGGGCCAACTCTAGGCTCTGGTAGTAGTCAGTCGTACCGTTCGCCACTATAAGAATGCCGATGTCTGGAACTAGACCATGGCAAAACCTACGGGTCATCTCCTCTGGGTCTGCAACCTGACTAGGAGCGAAACGGCTCAGACGACTAAACTCTGCCGCATACTCATCGACAGAACGGTTCCCCTGCTGGATGTTCTGGAATCGTAGCCCCATGGCTACTCTAGCAGTGGTCGAAAAGAATTTCTTCTTGAACTGGGTCTTGAACTGATCCCAAGTAGCTCTCCCACTCGTAAATAACGGCTCATTCCGGAACCAAACTCCTGCCAAATCTATCAGCAAAAATCCTGCTGCCTCGACCTGGAGGTCATCCGACATCCTAACTCCAAGGAGCTTCCTCTCTACCGAGTCTAGCCAGTCATCTGCTACTACTATGCCCTCAGCCCCTGAGAACTCCTTGGGGTTCAGACCCATGAAGTCCTTGATCGTCCCCGCTCTCTGCCGTGGCTCTACAGGTGGTGGGACCATGGTACGTTCCTCCGAACGCTTCATGCTCTGGCAGAGTAGGGTAGTCTGCTCCTGATGGGTTGTCAGGAACCCCTAGATCAGAGTGAGCAGTTGGTTCCCGTCGAGTGTGACGAAAGCCTGGGTAGGTATAGTGATAGGTAGTGGTGGAAGTATCGGGTCCTGCTGGGACTGCGATGTGGAAGGTGGTGGAGGCATCTAGGTTTGTGGATTTGTGGAGTGGGGGAATATGGTAGGTGGAGGTGGATCAGTCAACTGGTCAGCTGACTGGATGGGGAGTGTGCCATTCTCTGATGTGACATACTGGGATGAACGAGTAAGCACCATCTAATTACAATAAAAAGGACTTATAAGGACTCGTTAAAGTAAGCAATCATAGACAAGGAAATCTAATTATAATAGCAAGTATGTGATGTTTTTCCTATGTTGCAATCCTAGTATTCCTCTAGGTGTTCTAAGCGTTATTTCTAATGTTGTCTAATTACCTTAAGTTCCTAATTGTAGGCATGCTTGGTACAATAACGTAACCAAACAATTTAGTCAGGACCTGCATGGGCCACCACTAAAAATATGTCACGACCCGCTACCCAAATTGTTGGGCCGGGCCGAGTCATGTCCAGCCTGTGCTTGAATAAAGCACAGTAAGCTGTTCTAGAGATAACAAGATAAGACTAAATGTGCTAACAGTTCTATAAGTGAATAAAAGTCATAAATGCTCCAAACACAAAAGTCGTCTCATATGGTAATAAGTCCAAGTACAAGTCTGAAATATAAAACTGGATACATGCCAGTTACAAAATACGTAGTCTAATACATGACTACACTAAATATCCCAAGCAACTACACAAACTAGACGAGTTTTCCCGCAGGTACATCCTCGTAAGGCAAAGCCTGGTCTTCGGCAGTATCTCCATAATACGAATCGCAGAGTAATTCCTCCTCAGTAAGGATACCTACAACGTTATTCTGTCAGGACGGGAGCAAGTACTGATTCTAACAAACTAGCATATGAAACATGGAAATAAACATAAGAGGAATAACTGGAAGCATGGCATCACATATCTATCATGGCAAGGACACATATGTCATAGAGACAGATGTATATGTAATGTTTAAAACTGTAGCAGGTACGTGATCATCAATAGGTGTACAATGTACTGTGGTACATGTAAATAAAATGTACATACGTACAAGTCTACAAGCATAGGTGTACATCCGTACAGAAATGCTGGATAATGGCCTGAGGCAAGGTATGCATAAATGTGACCTCGCTCGCTACTATAGGGGGGCATGATCACGTACTCAACGGTCAGTTTTCCTATAACCCATATTCTAATCATGTGAGAGATACATAAAGATTGGTTTAAGCATGGTAGTGACTGAAAGTACAATATGTGAAGATTTAACTTGCTACCCCAAGGATCAGCATTTAACATGGTTGGATTTACAGTTCATTTATGTAACAGTATGTAAAGTTTGTAGAAAGTACTTGCCTCTAGCAAAGCAAGCTACGATAAAAGTGCTATAGATGTCTGGTAACTCGTCACTGTAGAAATAAATACATAAACTTAGTTTTTTTTACACTAAGCTAAAATACTAAGACACTAATTGGTGCAACACGACTTGTGACTGGGCAACTAGCCAAAATGATGACTTTAGCATAGAAGACCAATGTGGGGTGACACACTACTATAACTAACTTTCTAGGGTCTTTACACTAGTGAGGGGTGAGGTTCAACACGGTTATAACTTAAAATAACACAAAAAGTTGCAAGTCGTAATTATTCAATAAATAAATCAAATGAACATTGTGTTCCAACAATTTTTGAGATAGACAAAAAGCTCAATTTTACATAAAATAAAGTACCAAAATGATCTTTGTTAATTATAGAAATTTATTATAATTTTTTTGGAATTTATTAACCAGTACAAGTATTTTATAAAAATCAGTTTTCCTAAGTACACAGAAAATGAGTTCTGGTTTCATATACCAAAATAGTGGCAAAACTATAAATTAAATACTGTAATAGTTATATTAAATTAGCTAAATTAACATAGTATCTAAATACTATTTTTTTCGAAATTTTAACAATAATTAAAGTATTTTTAGAAATCCAAAAACAACATGGCACACAATTGAATTTAAATAATTAATTATCTGCGTATTTTGTCCATGTACATAATTTGAACCAGAGTTCAAATACAGGACCCCAAGGCCATGAATCAAGTCCAACATGACTTGTACAGGTCTTGAATGTGGGAAAACACATTTGAGCCCAAAAACCCATGCTAGGCTTGGACACCAAATGGTTGCAGTAATTAAAATACACAAAATACAAAGAGGTAAAAGTAAATAAATATTAATATTTTTAACAAGGTAAAATTATACATAGTCTCATATAAATATGACAAGTATATTTTCATAATAATAATTTACACTAGGTATAGTGAAATATATATAAAATGTATAACTACAATATTTATATATACATATAAATATATAGATATTTACATAATGGATATATACATGCATATGTTAATATACATATATATATATAAGAAATACTTAACTATAAACTATATATATATACAAATATGGTATACATATATATAATATATATATAATATATATATATATATACATGAACATATATACATATATACATATATATACATAAATACATATATATATATATATATATATATATATATATATATATATATATATATATATATATATATATATATATATATATATATATACACACACATATATAATAAATAAAGTACTAAATATAAAATATATATATATATATATATATATATATAAAATACAGCATATATATATATAATACAGTATATATAATAATACATATATATATATATATATATATATATATATATATATATATATATATATATATATATAAATATATATAATAATAAAAAAAAGAAAAACAAACGAAAAAGAAAAAGAAACAACACCACAAAAGGGGGGGGGCTCAAACTCGGCCCACTGGGTCGAGTTCTCAAACTCGGTCGGGCTGGCCAGGGGGGTCAGCCCGAGCTTGTGTTAGGGGTTAGGGTCTGTTTTCATTTATTTAGGTTTTTAGTTTATAACAGTACACCCGATATAACAAATCCTGTGTCCTGACAGTTAGGGACACAGGTGTCTTGTGTCAGGGTCGTTTACGACACGCACGAGAGTAGACTCGCGTGTCCAAGCACTGGTCTAGGGTCCTCATGTCCGGGCGACCCTAATACGTGTGTACGAGACACATACGACACGTTTGGACGCTGCAACTTACGTGTCCGGCGAGTCGGGGGAGTTTCGAAGGCTCTGGACGGCGGAGGAGGCGATGGGGGAAGCGGCGTACGGGTGGCGATTGACTCGCCTCAGCGTGGCGAGTCAGTTGATGGTGGTTGGGGGCGGTGACGATCGTCGTGGGGGCTGGACGAGGGGTTGGTCGGAGCTAGGGTTGCGACGAGGTTAAATTGGGGAAGACGGGGCTGTGGTAGGCGGAGATAGGTCGTAGTGGTGGTGGTCGAGCTGAGGGGAGTGAAGGGGTTTTATAGGGGGGTCGAGTCGGTCCTAGGTCGGTTGGGCGGCCGAAAATGGCGGGGGCAGGCGAGTCGTCGGGCAGTCGGGGGAGAGCTGGGTCGTCGGGGGTGGGTAGAATAGGATTTACATTTTGGTCCCCGTAGTTTAGGTAATTACAAGTAGGTCCTAACAGTCACTAAATGCAAATATAAAATTTGCATTCCACGTTAAAAACAATTTGTTATTTACAAACTAACACTGTAAAAATTCTAATTATTACAAACTACTATTAAAACAATTTAATAAATTACAAAACTATATTAAAATAATTCTAAATATTACAAAATGATATTAAAACATTTTAATTAATTGCAAAATGATATTTTAGTATTTAAAACTCATTTAAAAATTCTAGAAAAATTCCTAAAAATCATAATAAATATTTTAAGGCTAAATATGACATTAATAATTAATTAACACTCATTAAATAAATTTTTGAAAAACAGGGGCTCACACATTCATGACTGAGAATGATCAAGACGGTCCTAGTAATCGGCAGCGCCTCGACACTCTTGAGGCCATACTTCAAATTTTGGTTAAGTCAGTGGGCGAGATCAAGGCGGCCCTACCGACTCTCCAAGGATGGACACCTGGCCAAACAAGCTTGGGTTCCGCCGTCAATGCGGACTCAAAAACAACCGCGCCAACCCCGGGCGACAATCAACCCGGAATGTCGGCTCCCACTACTGTAGAAGAGGCTAGGGAGACGAGAAGAGAAGTCCAGGAGCTCCGTGCAATGTTCCACGCCCGAGAATCCTCTCAGGACCTCAGGATACGACAGCCGTATCCCACTGCATGGAGAGATGTCCCCTTTCCTCCACGATACAAACCATTCAATATCAATCCATAGATGGGAAGACTTCTGCGAGCCGGTATATGACCTACTTCGAGGTCACAACAGACCATCTACCGCATGACTATGCCATCCTCACGCGATTGTTCATCGAGGAATTAGAGGGGGTCGTTTGACTGGTCCACCTTGCCAGATAACTGCATCCATTCCTTTGTCGGCTTTAAACATATTTCCTGGAAAGGATCTACGAGGTGGGACATGTAGCTCCCCTTTCCGGTAATTTTTTAAAATATTTTTTTATTATTTATTTGATTTAAATGATGGTTTTTAGATTTTTATAAATGAATTTAGTTAATTATTACGGTGGTGACTTTAGCCATGATGGAGTTTTGAAGTACAATGGCTAGGAATCATGGCACGGATAGTTCCGTAGCGTGCTTGGACTAGTGTTTAGCCATGGTAGGGGAAGGTCAAGCCATCAGTGTGTCCTAACTAGGAAAAGCAGGCCAAGCTATAGAATGACCATTAGAAATAGTTTAATTAATTATTATTAGATTATTGACTTTGCAGGAACCCGGTTGAACCAACTAGCCTAGATTGGACCCGAACTAAGCTCAAGCCCAAGCAGGCATATAGTGAGACCAAAAAATGTCCATGTAGGTAGACAGATGTGTGTATACATATTGGCAGTCCATTTTATAGCCTAGTGATCAATTCTTAGTGAATATTTAATAGTGCATATTAAGTATTTTTTTCTTTATTATTATTGCTAATAATCGTATATATAAATACAGTTATTACTAGCTTGTTCCCCATCTTCTAGCAAATGAATATAGAAAGAGAATTAGTAATTTAAAGTATATATATATATATATATATATATATATATTATATTATATATGTATATATATTATATATCTATAGTATAAATAAATATATAAATGTATGTGTATATCTATAAAAATATATATATGTATATTGTATACACTACAAGAAAAAGTATTTTTTATGGCAACACCTTACGGCAACATAAATATTGCCATATAATATAGTCATAATATGGCAACATTAACTTGCCTTAATACACAAGATCATTTATGGCAACAAGGCCGAATGCCATATTTGATTGGATCTTTTATGGCAAAAATAATACAAGCCATTTTGATATATTATTTATGGCAAGTTGAATTGTTGCCATAATATATTACAATTAATCATGGCAATATACATTGCCATAAAATAAATTATTTATGTATAAGGTTGCCACAAAATTAATAATGTATTTCTCCTTTGGGATCAACTTAAATATGGCAATATTATTTGCTTATATGGAAACTTACGTGAATTTTAATGGGAATAATTTTTTTTTTTTTTGGTGTGCTCCGGCGGGAAACAGAATATTTCCCCTCCTTATTTATTTTGCAAAACCCCAATTCCTATTCTCTCTCAACCTAATCTCTCTTATCCTTCTTCGATCAAAGGTGTCTCTCCCCTCCTTTAACCTGTTATTTCTTTATTTTATTTTTCTAGTTCGTTCCTTTGATTTGTGATATTTTAGGGACCGACTCTGAGTAATCGGCGACCGAAAGAGACAACATAGAAGATTTTAGATTTGAAAGAGAGCATCCAGCATAAGGCCTCTGCCGCCACCGACTCTCCGAGTGATCGGCGACCGAAAGCATATCCATTAGAGATCGAACGATATTTTTGTTAATTTTCTATTTTGTTTCAATTGTGATGTGTTTTCTGTGTTCTGGTGATGGATAAGGAGAAGTTTAAGGTTAACAATGTTTTGATTAAATGTGTCTGTGCTTGGATTTCTTTTTGCTCAAGTTTGTGTTTCTTTCTTGGAGCAAGGTTTTTGGATATGGTTCCTTTCATAATTTTGGTTTTCTATTTTGGTCATACACACACATTGTTACACATCCATATAATTTTCACTTCGATTATGTCTAGAAAGGATTTGCTGTGTTCTCCCAATAGGAATCGTGCAACAATGTATAAAATCGCCATAACATAGCATTGGATCATAGAGCACCAGTTATTCCATTGTTGGTAGATTCCAACCATTATTCGAAATTAAATTTGAAGAGACAACATAGAAGGATCTCATATATTATTATATTATATATATATATATATATATATATATATCTATATAAGCTGCAACACAGACCAATTTAAGCGAAAGTAGTAGACCACCCTGAGCTTCCATATAGCGGCAACTCCGTCGATATGGAGAATGAGAACATAGTCTCCGTCTGCCCCTATCGGCAGCTCCTCCAACTTTTGCACCTTGAGCTTCCCTTATATATTGTACAAATATGTTAACAGAGACCTTATGATGTAAAGTTGGATCCTTTGATGAACCCATTCCATCGTCACTCATGGTGTTCCAGCTAACTATCATTCCCGATAAAGGCTTGATGATGACGTAGTAAATAAGCTTGGTAGGAAGGAATGTTAAAGATGTTGGACCATAGGTAGATGAAAGAAAACGGCAATAGAGAATATAATATAAGCCACAAGCTAAAAACTTATAAATCAAGTGATAATTAGCATAAGTAGAAATACTATAGCAAGAACGACTTTGGAATTTTCTCTATTTATTTTCTAGGACCCCTCTTGAAATTGTTTCAAAATTGCTCTCCCTCCCTCATTAATGACTGAGATAAGGTCACTCATTAATGACGTCTATGTCCTGGGCTACTAGCACCAAGACCCCTCCGTTTAATTATTGCCCAGGCAGGGATTCAACCCCCCTCCCTCCCTTACTATGTCGCCACTAGACCACTCCTTGGTGCTACAAATAGATCAAGACTTAAGTTATAAGTTGGGTACTCCACAGGATGAGGCTAATCAATTTTGGCTGAAACATCACAATTTCACACGGACTTGAGATTGGGCAAAAATTCAGGTAACTTTTGTTTTTTGTAAAATTTGAAGCTGAATTTTCAATTGCTTAACTATTAAATACACTCAAATAGATGACCAGTAAAGTAGTACTCGACATGAGTCAGCACTCCTAGTCTGAATACAAGGTCTGAACCTGTCAAGAGTGCTAATCCAAATTGTGAGCTGACTTCATAAATCAATATTTTAGAATCTGAAAATTCCAACCAACTAGTAATCAGACATCAACATTTAAAGAATCAATTTGAGTTCACTGTCCAGGAGCAATTAAGTCATGAAATGGGCGTGCCACGTAGCTCATATCATCGAAGGAATCTAGCCTCCAATAATCATGCATCCGAAGTACACAATTACTATAAATTAACATAATAACATCTTGCTACTTAATAATAGTATGGGATTAATGTCAGTACCAAGAGATGGCATAAATCATGAAGACTATGGATTAAATAATAATCTACAAAGTTTTAGAGTCCTTGGGAACTGAAAGAGAGTAAAACATTAAACGAAACATTAATTGCTAATTTACATTCTCAATTTCTTATATTCTGCCAAAAGAATTAGTGGTTCTGCAGCCCATAATCAACATTGAAGAAAGTGCAAATTCTGCTGCATGCAGAGTAGTGAAGAATTCTGCAGAGTGCAGTTCCAATTTGCAGTACAGAATTCACTTCGGAATATACATGTCATTATCATTATCATTATGCACTACCAATTTAGACACCATATGCACTACCAATTTAAACAATTTAGAATGATCAGCCTTCTCACATATCATTATCATTTGCATATATAATTCTTAACATATCTTAATTTCTTAAAGTTCACATTTTGTATATGCTTCAAACCGGGATATACATCACTGGTTGAATGTGATAATCAGAAGGATGATGAGAACTCAAAAAAAGATTGTCTAAGAAGCCAAATTCTGAACAACAGTGCAACCCAACAAATTTGTGATCAAACATATGTTACGTTTACATTCATTTGATTTCATTAATCAAATTCATGTAGTTAGTTTAGATATATTAAAACTAATCACTATTAATGCTTGAAGTTTTTAAAGCTGATTTCATATGATTTTATTATATCAACTAACACATGTTTTTATTTGATGGTTGGTTTTCACTGGAATTGATGGTTTTGTAGGTGAATAAGAATGTTTTACATGTATAGAAATGGATACCTGAGAATAAAGAAGTTACAATACAATTAGTTTGTCTTTCTATATTCCTTTATAAGTTTGTTACCTCTATATATTTGTCTACTAGTATATTTTTAACTTTTTTTTCATATGTGCTTTATTTAGTGCAGAATGGACAAGGATTGGATTCAGTTTCGTAGAGGGACAATGGAATATGATAGGGGAATGTTAAAATTTCTTGATCATGCCTTTTCATGCCCATGGGTAATAGATAAGATTAAATGTCCATGTCGGAAATGTAATGGATATGAGCATACAAGGAAGATGGTCGAACTACATTTGTTAAAAAATGGTTTTGAGACAACTTACACTCGTTGGATATATCATGGAGAGGAATTTCCAGATTCTGGAGAGGAAGAAGAAGAATTAGAAGATGAAATAATGCAAGAACAATGTGATGATGCAAGTACTTACAACATGTTGACATGTACATGGGACATAATTTTGGAATAGGAGGCAATGAAGACTTACATACACGAGTTAGAGAGGATCCAAATGACGAAGCTAGAAGGTTTTATAGATTGTTGAAAGACGCCGATGAAAAGCTTTACCCGGGATGTAAGGAGTCTAAGTTGTCATTTATCGTCAACTTATTTCAGATGAAGTGTCTTAATGGGTGGAGTAATAAATCAATGGATCAGTTACTTACATATAAGAAGATATGTCCAAGTGAGAACAAGGTTCCTGATTCCTTTTATGAGGCACGAAAGACAATCAAGGATCTTGGTCTTGATTATGAAAAAATTGATGCTTGCGTTAATGATTGCATATTGACCGTAAGGACTATTCTGACTTTAATGAGTGTCCAACTTGTGGTGAGCCAAGATGGAAGGAAAGTAATACTGACAAAGAGAATGGTGGATTAAACAAAAGAAAGAAAATTGCTAGAAAATTTTACGGTATTTTCCTTTAACACCAAGGTTGCAAAGGTTGTTTATGTCTGAAAAAACTGCTTCTTCCATGCGTTGGCATAAGGAAGAACGTGTTGATGATGATGTTTTGAGACATCCGGCTGATTCTATGGCATGGAAATCTTTTGATAAGAACCACATTGATTTCTCTCAAGAGGCTCGTAATGTAAGGCTTGGATTAGCAACTGATGGTTTCAATCCCTTTGGAAATATGAGTACATCGTATAGTACATGGCGATTGTATTAGTTCCATATAATTTGCCACCATGGTTGTGTATGAAACAGTCTTACTTTATTATTTCGTCAATTTTGCGGGCCCTAAAAGTCCAGGAAATGATATTGATGTGTACACGTCCGCTTATATGAGTTGAAAGAATTATGGGATGTTGGCGTTAATACTTATGATGCATCATTGAAATCTAATTTCCAAATGCGTGCAGCATTAATGTGGACAATCAATGACTTTCCTGCGTATGGGTCAGTCTCTGGTTGGAGTACAAAAGGAAAATTAGCTTGTCCTTCTTGTCATAATGACACAAGTTCTTTCTGGTTGAAGTATGGTGGTAAATTGTTACATGGGTCATCGTCGATTTTTACCAATTAATCACTCTTTAAGAAGAAGTAAGGGATTTATTGGTAACAAGCATGAGAAAAGGCTTCCTCCTACACCACCAACTAGTGATTGGATAATTGATCAATTCGGCAAATTTGATCAAGTTGTCTTCGGAAAAGCTAATGGGAAGAAAAAGAGGGGGATAATGTTGGAAACTGGAAAAAAAAGAGCATTTTGTTTGAGCTTCCTTATTGGAAAAGTCAGCTGTTAAGACACAATTTGGATGTGATGCATATCGAGAAAATATTTGTGACAATATTTTGGGGACGTTGATGGGCCTTGAAGGCAAGACAAAAGATACACTAAAGTCTCGTCTCGATCTTCAACATTTGGGCATAATGAAAGAACTCCATCCACGTTGTGTGGGTGATAAATATATTCTGCCTCCTGCACGTTACACTTTTTCTATGGATGAAAAGAGGAGTTTGTGTAAGTTCTTGAAAGATGTGAAATTTCCTGATGGCTATGCATCAAATATATCTCGTTGTATAAATCTAAAGGAGGGAAAAATTAGTGGATTGAAGAGTCATGACTCTCATGTTCTTTTTGAAAGACTTCTTCCTCTTGCCTTACGAGGACTTCTTCCAAAGGATATTTGCACACCTTTAATTGACTTGAGTATGTTTTTTGGAGAGTTGTGTTCTAAAATTATTGACACAAAATGCTTGGATCGACTTCATATTCAAGTTGTAGAATCCATATGCAAGTTAGAAAGGATTTTTCCTCCTTCATTCTTTGATGTAATGGTACACTTACCCGTTCATCTAGCCAATGAGGCGATACTTGCTGGACCTGTGCAATACCGATGGATGTATCCAATTGAAAGGTCGATATTAATTTTCTAAATACCCATGCTATATTTAGAGTATCTGTACTATTTAAATAAAGTTATAAATGCTTATAATTCTTGTATGTAGGTATTTACGTACACTAAAAGGATATGTGAGAAATAAAGCACGTCCAGAAGGGTCAATGGCTGAGGGATATTTAGCGCAAGAATGCATGACATTTTGTTCAAGATATCTGCATGATGTAGGCAATGGGTTGCGCGAATTAGACCGAAATTCAGATGGTGAACAAGGTCATACGTCTTCTCATTTTTCAGTTTTCTCACACAAAGGCAAGCCTTTGGGTGTTGATAAATTTGAGGAAATTTCAATGGTTGAGAGAGATCAGGCTCATTTATATGTGTTGCAAAATTGTGATGAGGTTCGACCGTGGATTAGGTAATTTTTTATCCTATAAGTAAGCTCGTAGTTTTATTATGTTTAGCTATGTGTCATGTATCAAATATTAAATGAACTTATATCATGCTAACTTTAATTGTAGTGAACACAAGGAGGAACTAATGAATGAAAGTTCAAATAATATTGAACGGAGACATAATAAGCAGTTTATGTTGTGGTTTAAAGAACGTGTAAGTATGTAAATCCCATGTTCTATTGACTTATTTTAGATGGCTATATTATATATAGTATTAACTATTGTGGTAATTAATTATCATGTAGGTATCAAAATTGTACAAAGAGGCGGATGAAAGGGTCTCAGAAGAACTATATTCACTATCTCAAGGTCCTGATAGAAGGGTACATTCTTATAGGAGCTACTGTACTAATGGATACAGATTTCGAACAAAGGATAGTGAAAGGTTATTGAAGACCCAAAATAGTGGTGTTGTAGTAAGAGGTGATGAGTTGACTGGGAATGTGGACTACCATGGCGTAATCAATCATATTATTATGTTAGAATACACAGGAGGATACTCTATTGTGTTATTTAAATGTGATTGGTTTGAGGTTCCTAGTTATGGAAAGAATCAAACGAAAGGCTATAAGAAGGATGAATTCGGTTTTGTGAGCCTCAACTTTTCACGTTTACAATACGCTAATGAGCCTTTTGTCTTAGCATCTCAAGTTCAACAAGTATACTATGTGGAGGATTACAAGAATAAAAATTGGCGTGTTGTTTTGAGAGCGAAACCAAGAAACATATATGATGTCTTTAGTAAAGATGATGAAAGTGATGAAATAGAAACGGAAAATGAAGACGAGCCTTACCAACTAAATGAGTTGGGAGATATTAATGTCTCGACTTGAAGAGACGGTTAATTTTGAAGATAATGTGCCAACACTGGCACGAGCAGAAGTAGAAGAATGTAGTGTTCATGTGAACACTAATATGGAGCATATCCTGGAAGAAGACAGAGACGTTGAAAATTCAGAAACTGATAATGATGGAAGCAGTACCAATGAATATTCAGATACTGACATGTTCCAGAGTGAAGATGATGATTGACTATAAGAGTTTCCACTTTATTTCATTGTAACTAAAGATCATGCATTCAATCCCTGTCATCCCTTCAATCTAATCTGATGTTGGATTATGGTTTAATGCTACCAACATGTGGTTCCATTATGTGCTGAACATATTCGTTATTACATGTTTCTTTTATCTGCTTGATTTATTCATATACTGACATAGTTTTCAATTCCAAAGAATACAAATATTGCACTACACTGCTTGTTACTGATACTCTGATACTAGTGGCCAGTTATAATGAGTTCCAAGTCTGAAACTAAATATCTTCACCCATTCCTTCCCTTTTGTCAATAAATTTGTTCCAAATGTTGGAATTTACATCAAAAGATCAAAGTGCCGTCAGATTTTTTGTTGATTAGAAACAGGATGGTTGACAGCCAGTTAAAAATTGTCAGTTCTTTTGAGTAGCTTTCTCATTTTCCAAAGAATTTTTTGAGTAGCTTTCATTTGGCAACAGGGTAGTTGACAACTGTAGTGTAGGAGAAGGTTAGGAGGATGTGGATGTAAACTGGATGGTTCCAACTTCGAGGATTGAAGATCCTAATGAACCTGGATATGACATATATTAAGCCACGAAAGAACAGTGCAATGTCATCTTAGTAAGAAAGACTTCATAAGCTTCGGCTCTTGTGAGAACAAAACCTTATGATATTTTCCTTCTATGTCAACAAAATTTAAACCCTTTCTTTGGCACAGTTTTCTTTTACGTTGTGCATACTTATACTTCGACATGGTACAATATTTTTCCTTCTTAGTCAACATCATTCAAACCAAGGAAGCATGGACAATTCAAAAATGGTGATGTCTGCCATGTAGAACATGCATTGATCGATACATGCACATTCTACAATATAGGACAAAACAAAATTGTTGTTGTATCCTTTACACTTGTGTTTCCCAGTTATAATGAGCTTTTACACTTTTACACTTAAAATTATATGTGATCATGTGATCATATGATACTAGTGTTTCCCAATAACAGACCAAAATATGATACTTGTGTTTCCCTTAGAGCTTTTACACTTTTACCTTATAAGTTCAGTAACTCCTGCCAACATGTGATACAGACCTGTTATTTCTGAAAACAGAACGAAGTATGGACCACTTTGTCAAAACAAAGGTCCACAAAATGAACTTAATATTATAGTTCAATAACATGACTAACTGAGAACATTACAGATAAATCTGTATAGAATTATATTATTGTTCACTTATGGCTTCGTTGTCGGCTTCATTGATCTGGTGATGATGTTGGTGTTTATGGCGAGGGAAGGAATGTTGAGAGAGAGAGAGATTGAGGATTTACGGTGGTAGAAAGAGGATTGGGAGGAGATGATATGGGGTTTTTGAGATTCTGAACAGGAGATGATATGGGGTTTTTGAGATTCTGAACGCACAAGAGGGTCTCTCGGAATTAAGCTAATAATAAATTAATTAAACTATTTCATAAAATTAAATTAGATATTACAAAAACACCTAATTAAATTACTAAATACTAATTACACTAATATCTTTAATTTAAATTATACTAAACAAATGAGTAAAAAGAAAATTTTGAGGGTTGTTGAGTTTGGACACAGCTTATAGATTAGTTATACATCACATGGGTACTCATATGTTCTCATATATTTACTACATAAACCTGCATTTTTGTGTGTAAGTATTTAATTTTTTTATTACTGTGCCTTATTTCTGGGATTTTTCCACTCTAGACCCCCATATTCTGCAGCAGCATGAGAGTCTTATGTTTCATAGTCTGTTATTTTCAGAAATAAACTCTATATTGTATTATCCATCCCAAAATTATATAAAGGGATTACCACTCTCCTATAGTAATAGTCCCTATAGGATGTAACTAATACATTTCAAACTGTAAATACAAGCATGCAATATGCTAGTGCAGATGAAGCTTTTCTAGTGGAATCTTAAATAATTCATCAACTGTACAAGATATATACATGACATCAGTGGCATGCTTACAAATTGGCCGTTTCCCCATTTCTTACTTGAATGAGAGTTCCTTGGCAATTTTCTTGTTCCTTTGTTTGATGTATTAAGATCAGTATATTTAATATACTTGTTATTCAGACAATTATTATGTCTAATCATAGCACTTGTTCAATAGTTCTATACGTATATCCACAAAATGAACTTAATATTATTGTTCACTTATGTTGAATTTTGTTCTTTTTTGTAGCAAATTAAGATTCATGATTAGTTCTTTGTTAGTTTGATGCTTAATTTTTGCTGCTACTTTCTATGTAGTTCACAGTTCAGGGCTAAATGGTGGAAACTGTTGATACTTGCAAGAAATTATATTGTGTCTCGCTACCTATAGGCATATACAAAAGTTCAGTTTAGGTTATACTATATTGGAAGATTTAGTGAAAGGGGAAATTAGTTATGGAGGAACATAATTGAAAGAGAACTTCCTCCTGAATATTAGTACGATTAAAATTGATCGCCTGTGTTGATTTTTTTTTAAAAGAAAAAAATAGGGTTCTTGATTAGTTCTTTGTGATGCTTTTTTGCAATTACTGTTGATACTTGTGAAAACTATTGATACTTGTGAAACCTTCAATTGTTTCCCGCTACCTATGGTGAATGAAAAAGTTTATGGGCGAATGAAAAAGTTCAGGTTTAGGTGTACTACATTGAAAAGTTTAGTGAAGTGGTAAAGGAAGTTATTTAGGGGCATAACTTGAAAGAGAATTTCATTTGATATTGGCTTAAACTTTAGCATTCAAACTGCTTTGCAATTTAGGCCTAGGGAATGTTCAAATTAGCACAGAAGAGAGGGAGAGGGGGATGAATTTCTTGTAGGTCGTCTTGTATATAATTTGGCTTTTAAATCGTCTTGTATATAAACCTTTTTTACTTTTCCAAAAAACTATTTCAAAAATATAATGCCTTTTTAGGATATGGCTTTGAATCAACAAGCAGAAGGAAATGTTACACCTAATGAAGAAACTGGGACAGGTATTTTTTATACAATAGTACTTTTAATATGATACTTTTGATTATAATGATTGAGAAACATTCAAATTCTTTGTAGTTGATGTTGTAACTCAAAAACGGGTTCGAGGAAAGTCGAGAGGTATAAGGCTAGCAAATGTACGACGTGCTATAGGAATCGAAAGCTGCCAGTTAACATACCCATTGAAGCAGGAGTCCCAGTAGGTGAAAACGCAACAATGTTCGCATCTGAGTTAAGTTATGTTGTCAAGAATAATGCTCCACTAGGCAAGACTAGCACTCCACAAGGTGTGACTAAATGGAAGGACATAGATGATGAGGTCAAGGACAAAATATACAAATGCATGCAGGTATTTAATTCAAATGTATTAATTATATTTAATCTTAGTATTCTTTTTTTTCTTTTGTTATTGATACATATTTGTATTTGTAGTCAAAATTTGAATTTGATGATATTCCTGAGAGGAAGGCTTGTGTACTTAAACAAGCAAACAGATGTACAGAGAATGGCGCCATTTACTATACCACAAACACTACCTAGAACATGAGACTGATGCAAATAGACTTCTACATGTCCCTGAAGGTGTAAGTACCGCAGATTGGGAAACACTAGTATCATATTTTGGAAGTGACAATTATAAGGTAAAAGTGTATGAAAAATTATATGTTAGTTTCATTTGTATATAGAATAAAGGTGAATTCTTTTGTTAAAACAGAAAATCTCAGAGAAGAACAAAAAAAAGTCGAGAACATGAAGGAGTTACACAAGTAACAGGGCGCAAGTCATTTCAGTCCATTATATATGCTGCAGTGAGTTCATTCATACGTCATAAATTATATATCATGTATATAGTTTTATTTCGTGATACTAAGTTTTCTACTTCTATTGGCAGCGGAATCCAGAATCTGGAGAGAAGCCAGATGGACCAGAATTATGGCGGATGACTCATCAAAGGCCTAATGGGACATGGGCTGATGAGAGATTAAGAAATATTTATGTGATAATTGTCACTATCAATTTTCTATCTCATGTATAGTTTATTATACACTAATGCATTTAATTCCTAACACGTAGGATGAAATGGTCAATTTGCTTAGTCAACCACAACCATCAGCTTCTGGAGAGAGCCTTGAGCATCTTACTCCACACGAAGCTTTTAGGCGAGTTGTTGGTCAAAGGTCAGGCCATGCTAAAGGCTACGGTTGTGGTCCGAAGGGGCTACTACTGGAACAAAGAGAAGCTTTCAAGAGCGTGAGGAACAACTCACTAGAGAACGTGACGATCTTAAGCGTAGGGTAGCTAACATGGAAGATACATTTGATGCTCGTGTTGATGCTCGGGTGCAGGCCATTGTCTAGGAAATCATGAAAAAATTCTGTGGATCACCTATAGTTTCTGAGGAATCCACTTCGAATGTATGTTTAAAATTCTAAATTTTGTTAAAAAATTTCATGAATTATATATAATATTTATTATTTTAAGTTTAGTTCATTATTTTTCTAATTTTTTTATGCAGGTTAATTTATAAAAAGTTTTTTGGTGCTATGCAGACATAAAAGGTATTCTCTACTCTCGGATATTATTTAAGTGTTCGTGAAATAATATTTTGCAAAGTTAACTGTACAAGCGGCATTGGACATTTACTTGTTGGTTCTTGCATTATATTATGGACACATTTTTTCTATTGCTTGTTTTTACCCATTTTTGGAAAATTCTTCATAATATTTACCAATACATCTGGCTTTCTTCCCTCCATGTTGTATAACCCAACAATATATGAATATATGCATTTTTTATCTACATGCATAGTGACTATTATATATGATTCCTTTTGTATTTTGAATATGTTAACTAGCTTCCTGTTGTTAGTTATAATCATTAGGAATATGCTTTCCTTTAAATAGGGGTTAGACAAGCTTTCCAGGAAGCTGCTGCCAGCCTTGTTAATCAAGGCTTGGACCATTGAATTTTGTGAATAAATACAATACAATTCAGATGTAAGCCCCCTGTGATAGTTTGGAAGGAAGTTTTTGTATAGCAAAATAGTAAACTTTTGTTCTTGTCATCACCATCGTCATAAGAATGTGTCTTGTTGAGCTTTGTGATATGAGAGA
This sequence comes from Iris pallida, assembly GCA_029216955.1. NCBI lineage: Eukaryota > Viridiplantae > Streptophyta > Magnoliopsida > Asparagales > Iridaceae > Iris > Iris pallida. Next base: position 6,617,997 of record JANAVB010043019.1, read on the forward strand.
ATAATCATGTGAGGAAATATTATCTATGACTGAACTTTAAGACTGTGTCTTGTTGAGCTTTGTGTGAAATTTGATTCTCAAGAAACTGCTTCTAGCTTGGACAACTACAGTAACGACATATATATTCAGACTTGGCATCTACTAGTTCCTCTTTTAGCATTGAAGATTCTATTGGATCCAAAACAGGGTTAAGGTGGGCCATTGAGTAGAGTTACTCTTAATCGTATACATAGATGTTCTCTCGACATAGAAGACTAAAGTATTAAGATTGATAATTATATTATCTAACTTTGTTATATCATCATTGATATGCGTATGATTGGTTAATGTGCAGAAATATCATCCGGTTTGGAATGAGAGTTTAAATGTGATGTCATTAAAATGAATGGTAACAGACAAATTCTGGAAATAAACTGGATTATGGTAGTTACTATCAGTTGATGCATTATTCCCTCATCAAATGTAAGAGAAATTGCTAAATTGTTGGTAGTATATTTGGATTGATGACCATGCTGTGCCATACATGCCTCTATTAATTTGTTTATTTGTTATGTTAATCCAATGGTTTTTATCATATTTTGTGGTCTATAAGCTAACATTATTGTTTATCTATACCAGATTACACAAAGGTCGTCTACATGTCAATTGGCGCACCACAACTGTCAGAGAAATCTTACATATAAAGTAGCAAGGAGGCAACAACTTTAATTTTAGTTTAGGATAGATTGTCAAGAGCATATTTAAATTTTAGATCTCATATAAAAGAGGATTTGTGCCTCAGAATGTTGAATATGATGAGTATTGATTTTTGGTGAAGTTGGTTGTAATGAATGATGTAGTACTGAATTTACCTTAAAACAATTTATTTTATTTAAAGTTTACAAATTAGATGTGTTATTTTTATTCATTATTTGGTTAGTGGTCTATCTAAATTTTGGCAATTGAAATTTAGTTGATATCACAAATGTGGCATCTATTAATTGTAATATTTTGTCGATCACGATAGTATATAGTAAAATTGTCAAATAAGGCATCAAGCAGTTGCCTCTTGTTCTCAAACATGGCAACAAAGTATTGCCAGAATGGATTGCAATATCCGCAATATAATGCCATATAATGCAGGTAATTTACGACAACTAATTTTTGCCATTAAAGCAAATACTATAGTCGACAACATAATTTTGCCATTTATGAAGTGACAATATACGACAATAATATCTTGCCACATATTGTTCAAAATTTTTGGCAACTAAATATTGCCATTTATAATAATCATTATAGGCAACAAAAAGTTTCTTACAAGGCAACAATTAATTGCCGTAAGTTAGTTCCCTTATACGGCAATAACTGAAAGATGCCGTAAATAAGCAATTCTGACGCAACCTTTTACGGCACACTACGGCAACGTCGAATTATTGCCGTATTTGTGTTTCCGTGGCAACATGTTATTTATTAACGGCAATTTAAGGTTGTCGTATAATAGATTATTTCTAGTAGTGATATGTGTATTTATATGTAAATACATAAATCTATATGTGCGTATGTGTATTTATATAAAAATATAAATATATTGTATATGTGTATTTGTATATAATATATATTATAAATATATGTATAAGTGTGTATATATATATATGTATATATACATATACATAGGTACTTATGAGTGTATATATATAAATATATATTATATATGGGTGCATGTATAATATAGATAAAATATATACGTATATGTGTATAAGTGTATGAATATCTAAATATGTATTTGTGTATATATATATGGTAATATGTGTACGTATACGTGTGTATATATATATATATATATTTATATATATATATATATATATATATATATATATATATATATATAATATATATATATATATATATATATATATATATATATATATATATATATATATATATATATATATATATATGTATATATATATGTGGCTAATAAAAGAAATCAAAAACAAACCAAGCCGAGCAGCCCAGCCCGGCCCACAACAGAGCAAGCCCAGCTGAAACGAAGCAGTCCAGCCCAATTCAATCCCCCAACCCAGGGCCGAGCAGAACACCCCGACTCATTCGAACGGAGGCTCACGATATATATATATCGAGAGAGAGGCCGAACGAAAACTCAAACCCTAACTCCCACGGAGCCCTCCCCGACGTCCTGGCGGTCACCCCGACGACTGGGTGGCCACCCGCAACCGTACGCCCCCGCACGGGTCACCGGAGTCGGCCGCCGCGCACAGCGAGAAGACAACAGCACACGAACTGAACAAGAGCGACAGCAGCCCATGCGCCCAACTTCGTGCAATGTTTTCCGTCAACCCGAGCGTTCGTTTCACGTACAGGTTTCGCAGGTACGAAGCCAATCTAACCGAGTTTATATCCCAGTAGATAGACATTGTCGTAAATGAACCTACTGCCCGGAAATTCGATGAAAACTTCATCGAAAACCTGTTCAAAAAATAGGACACGAAACAGTCCATAAACCCATGTTGGGAGATCGATTTCGATCGTTCCAGCGACCCTTTTGATCAACCTTCTGAACAATGTTTTAGACAACCTATAGACCTTCACAATCGTCTTTACAGAGGCCAAAACCGTCGACTATGTGTCGAGAAATCGAATCCCGAAATCGACCAAAAACCTGTTTTAAAATTAATAAAATTTATCGATACGACGTGCGTCCCGCCATTCCGGGCGACGTGGTAGCGAACTGAAAGTATCGAAAGGTGCGTAACGGCTTCATGGTCGTGTGGGCTTTGATGGAATTCAAATTGGTCGCGTGTGCGCGACGAATTTGATGCGTATCTGTCGAAATTCACCGTATCGGCCTCTGTATAAATTCCCCAATTACTTGGTGCACGCTCGTCAGATTGAGGCAAAACTTACGCCAACAGGACCGTATCATTTTTCTGGTCCTATACGCCAAGTTTGATCCGATTCTGAGACAGTTGATCAGATCGCCGTTTTGCGGGCCCCACGGTCCGACTCAACGGACGATTTTGTGCACGGCCCGCCGAAATCCCACTTTGGACATACGGTTGGGTTCGTATCGGAAAATCGGATCCGTAGACATGTAGTTTGATGACTTTAGAGACCATTGACTCTGGCACGCTTTTCGGTGCAAAGCGGGTCCAACGACAGACATCATTTTTGTCCGAAATTATCGTTTTGCCCCTGTGTCTAGAATTGGACTTAAGGACAAGCAATCCTAGCTAATTTGACTAATCTGATAACGTTGGTAACATTTATTTCAACTTTCGGAGACAGTTGGGATGACTTGAACTTTCTGACTTGTTGATTGGCGATACATTGTTGGTTCTCCGTGCAACCTCCAGGCAAGTATACCTTGCCAACTTGTACTGTATAATTTATATGCATGTTCAGCGTCTCGCTGCTGTTCTTTTCCTTACATTCATGATTGCTTATTCCATATCTAGTACACTCATCATGTTATAATTTTACTTTACATGTTTCTAGTTGCCTGCACATTCTCGTTCCTTTTTGTTATGATATTTCTATCTGTTACACCGTGTTAGTTTCATATGTATTCCTTGATAGAGTCGTCTAGTCCTATACCACGATTCCTTCGGCTTGATTATAACTTGACTTGACTTGACATAACTTGAGTAGGACTTGACTTTGACATTCTATAGATTGTGAGTACTTACCTTGACTACGGTCTATAGGATTTTTATACTAGGATTGGCTACCGTCTTGGTCGTGAGTACTGGCCTTGACTGCGATTGAGACACTACAGATTGTGAGTACTTGCCTTGACTGCAGTCTATATCTTTGACCTATTAGCCACTTCTAGTATGGCATGCCAGTGTATTAGGATCCTTGTGTTTAGATCTTGTGTCTTGGTTCATTTTGTCTAGTTGGATATCATTGATTGTTTCTTGCTTCTTTGCATATTTGTACTGTTACATGTTGGCTTGTATATTATGTATCTTGTTAGTCCTCTGAGGACCTGATGATCTCTTCAGGTTTAGCGACTGCGTGGAGTTAGTTAGTAGAGCGGGATGGTAGAGGATTGCGATGCATGATACAGGTATTTGCTTGTGATATTTCTTTATTATCCTCCCGTGCTTTATTTTCAGTACCATGATATACTCTGCTTATTTATAGACTCATATCATTCTTGGAGTCTAATCGAACAATATGCTAATGGGCTGCAGACCATGAACCATACATGTTCATTCATGTTTCATATATTCTTGTGGATTGAGATATAGTTTAGATTAGACATGATACCCATGACCTTGACAGCTTATACGTACTCGAGTCGGGCTGGAGTCCGCTCGATACGTAGTTGGCTTGCTCACGAGCTCGCGTCCGAAAACCAGGTGCAGGTCGTGATAAGTTTTTGTGGTGGCCCATGCAGGTCAGAGCATATCGTATCGGTTACATAACTGTACTGATACGAGCCTGCGCACCTGACTAAACCTTAGAAATCTCAATCCACACTGCCTTGAAAGTTCTCCTAGAAATTCTCTACGTCCTTGAAAACTCTATACTTGCTCTCGATTATACTTTCTTGCTTCATGTGCCATTGATTCTCGTCCCTTTTATTTCGGGGTGACGAATGATCGTGCTGTCTAGGATTTACCAGAAATTCTTAAATTATTGTATAATATTGCATGATTATTGAGTTTTGGTTGTTTATAGATATAAGGAATTATAGTTGCCATATGCTTAGATGTCTGCCGGTAGAATTGTTAGCAACTAATTAGAAGGTTGTAAGATTTTAGTGACCATATGTTGATGAGTAGTATGACCAAAGGTGGGTAGAAGTCCTCAAGTATTCGGAGTGATGAAATGACTAAGGAAGGTTATACAATAGTTTGAGAAATTAAAATTTGAGGAGATTAAGGTAGTAGTATACTTTGAAATTTTAAGGGATAGTCATGACTTAGAATTTCGAGGACAAAATTATTTTAAGGTGGGTAGATTTGTAGCTCCCCTTCCCGGTAATTTTTTAAAATATTTTTTATTATTTATTTGATTTAAATGATGGTTTTTAGATTTTTATAAATGATTATTTAGTTAATTATTACGGTGGATGACTTTAGCCATGATGGAGTTTTGAAGTACAAGACAACTAGGAATCATGGTACGGATAGTGCCGTAGCGAGCTTGGACTAGTGTTTAGCCATGGTAGGGGAAGGCCAAGCCATCAGTGTGTCCTAACTAGGAAAACCAGGCCAAGCTATAGAATGAACATTAGAAATAGTTTAATTAATTATTATTAGATTATTGAATTTGCAGGAACCCGGTTGAACCAAACTAGCCCAGATTGGACCCGAACTAAGCTCAAGCCCAAGCAGGCATATAGTGAGACCAAAAAAATGTCCATGTAGGTAGACAGATGTGTGTATACGTATTGGCAGTCAATTTTATAGCCTAGTGATCAATTCTATAGTGGAATATTTAATATTGCATATTAAGTATTTTATTTCTGTTATTATTATTATTGTTAATAATCGTATATATAAATATATAGTTACTACTAGCTATTTCCCCGTCTTCTAGCAAATGAATATAGAAAGAGAATTAGTAATTTAAAGTATATATATACATATATATATATATATATATATATATATATATATATATATATATATATATATATATATATATATATATTTTTTTTTTTTTTTTTTTTTACTAGCTATATATATATATATATATATATATATATATATATAGAGTAGATAAATAAATATATATGTATATATTGTATATGTGTATTTATATATAAATACATAAATGTATATGTGCGTATGTGTATTTATATAAAATATAAATATATTGTATATGTGTATTTGTATATAAATATATATTATAAATATTTGTATAAGTGTGTGTGTATATATATATATATATATATATAAATAAATAATATATATATATATATATATATATATATATATATATATATATATATATATATATATATATATATATATGAGTGTATGAATATATATAAAAAAAAATATATATATATATATATATAAATATATATTATATATGGGTGCATGTATATATATATATATATAGATAAATATATACGTATATTTGTATAAGTGTATGAATATCTAAATATGTATTTTTGTATATATATATATATATGGTAATATGTGTACGTATACGTGTGTATATATATATATATATATATATATATATATATATATATGTATATATATATATATATATATATATATATATGTGGCTAATAAAAGAAATAAAAACAAACCAAGCCGAGCAGCCCAGCCCGGCCCACAACAGAGCAAGCCCAGTTGAAATGAAGCAGCCCAGCCCAATTCAATCCCCCAACCCAGGGCCGAGCAGAAAACCCCCGACTCATTCGAATGGAGGCTCACGATATATATATATCGAGAGAGAGGCCGAACGAAAACTCAAACCCTAACTCCCACGGCGCCCTCTCCGACGTCCTGGCGGTTACCCCGACGACTGGGCGGCCACCCGCAATCGCGCGCCGCCGCACGGGTCGCCGGAGTCGGCCGTCGCGCGCACCGAAAAGACAACAGCACACGGACTGAACAAGAGCGACAGCAGCCCATGCGCCCAACTTCGTGCAATGTTTCCCGTCAACCCGAGCGTTCGTTTCACGAACGGGTTTCGCAGGTACGAAGCCAATCTAACCGAGTTTATATCCCAGTAGATAGACTTTGTCGTAAACGAACCTACTGCCCAAAATTTCTATGAAAACTTCATCGAAAACCTGTTCAAAAAACAGGACACGAAACAGTCCATGAACCCATGTTGGGAGATCGATTCCGATCGATCCAGCAACCCTTTTGGTCAACCTTCTAAACAATGTTTTAGACAACCTATAGACCTTCACAATCGTCTTTACAGAGGCCAAAACCATCGACTATGTGTCGAGAAATCGAATCCCGAAATCGACCAAAAACCTGTTTTAAAATTAATAAAATTCATCGATACGACGTGCGTCCCGCCATTCCGGCCGACGTGGTCGCGAACCGAAAGCATCGAAAGGTGCGTAACGGCTTCGTGGTCATATGGGCTTTGACGGAATTCAAATTGGTCGCGTGTGCGCGACGAATTTGATGCGTATCCGTCGAAATTCACCATATCAGCCTCTGTGCAAATTCCCCAATTACTTGGTGCACGCTCGTCAGATCGAGACGAAACTTACGCCAACAAGACCGTATCATTTTTTTGGTACTGTACGCCAAGTTTGGTCCGATTCTGAGACAGTTGATCAGATCGCCGTTTTGCGGGCCCCACGGTCCGACTCAACGGACGATTTTGTGTACGGCCCGCCAAAATCTAACTTTGGACATACGGTTGGGTTCGTATCAGAAAGCTGGATCCGAAGACATGTAGTTTGATGACTTTAGAGACCATTGACTCTGACACACTTTTCGGTGCAAAGTGGGTCCAACGGCGGACATCGTTTTTGTCCAAAATTACCGTTTTGCCCCTGTGTCAAGAATTGGACTTAAGGACAGGCAATCCTAGCTAATTTGACTATTCTGAGAATGTTGGTAATATTTATTTTAGCTTTCGGAGACAGTTGGGATGACTTGGACTTTCTGACTTGTTGATTGACGATACATTGTTGGTTCTCCGTGCAACCTCCAGGCAAGTATACCTTGCCAACTTGTACAGTATAATTTATATGAATGTTCATCATCTCGCTGCTGTTCTTTTCCTTACATTCATGATTGCTTATTTCATGTCTAGTATACTCATCCTGTTATAGTTTTAATTTACATGTTTCTAGTTGCCTGCACATTCTCGTTCCTTTCTGTTATGATATTTCTATCTGTTACACCGTGTTAGTTTCATATGTATTCCTTGATAGAGTCGTCTAGTCCTACACCATAATTCCTTCGACTTGATTATAACTTGACTTGACTTGACATGACTTGAGTAGGACTTGACTTTGACATTCTATAGATTGCGAGTACTTACCTTAACTACGGTCTATAGGATTTTTATACTAGGATTGGCTACCATCTTGGTCGTGAGTACTTGCCTTGACTGCGATTGAGATACTATAGATTGTGAGTACTTGTCTTGACTGCAGTCTATAGCTTTGACCTATTAGCCACTTCTAGTATGGCATGCCAGTGTCTTAGGATCCTTGTGTTTAGATCTTGTGTCTTGGTTCATTTTGTCTAGTTGGATATCATTGATTGTTCCTTGCTTCTTTGCATATTTGTACTGTTACATATTGGCTTGTATATTATGTTTCTTGCTAGTCCTCTGAGGACCTGATGATCTCTTCAGGTTTAGCGACTGCGTGGAGTTAGCTAGTAGAGCGGGATGGTAGAGGATTGCGATGCATGATACAGGTATTTGCTTGTGATATTTCTTTATTATCCTCTTGTGCTTTATATTCAGTACCAAGATATACTCTGCTTATTTATAGACTCATATCATTCTTGGAGTCTAATCGAACAATATGCTAATGGGCTGCAGACCATGAACCATACATGTTCATTCATGTTTCATATATTCTTGTGGATTGAGATATAATTTAGATTAGACATGATACCCATGACCTTGACAGCTTATACGTACTCGAGTCGGGCTGGAGTCCGCTCGATATGTAGCTGGCTTGCTCACGAGCTCGCGTCCGAAAATCGGGTGCGGGTCGTGACAGGACAAGATTTGACAATGTCAACCCTCATGGACATTGTTCAAGGAGAAAAAGAGCTGACGAGGAACTACATTGAGCGGTTTCGCCAAACTGTGATAAAATTGCCCTCCGGTAACCCAGACTCTTCTTTAATTGAGATTTGCCAAAAGAGGCTGCTCCCCAACAACAGCCTCTGGATGGACAAAAGTTAATTTAAGGACTGGAAGACCTTCATCATCAGCGCCACTAGCGCAGAAGCAAAATTGAAGAAGGCTCGTCAACTGGGATTGCATATCTCGGATGGAGAGGATAAGGGCAAACGCCCTAATGCCAACAACAACAATGGCGGTAGTTCCTCTAATAACCAGGACACCAAAAGCCAGCTGGCCATGGTTGCTGATACAGCCCAGAAGCCTGAACCAAAGCAGGTAGAGAAGCAGTGGCCTCAGGTGACTTACTCCTTCGAGGATAGCCATGTTAAGCCCATCTTTGACATGCTCTTGTAAGGAGATAGAATTCAGCTCCCTCCGCCGAGACGTGAACCTCGACCTACAGAGATGGAGAGCCCAAAGTACTGTCACTTCCACCGCTACGTCCACCACGCTACTCAAGACTGCTTCCAATTGAAGCGGTACATCCAGAACCTCATCGATTCCAAGGCTCTGGCCATTGATTTCGATGAGGTAACCGTGGCTGCCAACATGGTGTTGGTCCAATTCGGCAGCTTCCCTCCAACGAAGACTCAAGATGGCGTAGTACCCATCCCCCGGGCAACAATGGAGGTCACTAATCTTCTACCTCCCCGAGACCAGACGACTGGGCTGGTGCCTCTCACCACGTCAAGAGGGAAGGTCATGTGGGTCAATCCGGACTTGGTGCCTGAAGTAACTCAGTCAGCATCATTCTCTACCGGCAAGAAGAAAGGAGGGAAAGCTAAGTCCTGCCACAAAATCTCAGCCGGCATCGAAGAAGCAACAGCTGTCGTCACCCGGTCCGGTACACAATCTCAACCTATACCAGGTAACTCGGCTGAAGAACGTCAGCCGGCCACTCCTGATGCCCCAGGACCTTCACAGCCTCCGCCGGCCGACAAGCCTAAGCCAAAGGAGACCCGCTTCGACAAGTCGCTCCGTGAAGATGCACCTCATGGGCTGGAGAGGCCTTACAATTTTGACATCCTGGCACAATTGGCCAACACACCAGCCAAATTGTCATTATATGAGCTCTTGAGACTCTCCAAGGATGTTCGCGTCGCACTGAGCGAAGCACTCCCAAATACCGACGCTTATTTGGCTCAGGTCAAGCTTACAGGGGAGAGCTCGCCAGCAGATTTCCAGGACAGCGCTTGTACAGGTGCAATGTCCAATATCGTGTTCACTCCGTAGGATATGCTCATCAAGACCAACCTGCACGATCGCCCTCTGTATTACACTGGATACTTCGGTGACATCAAGGTGGATCGGATGCACATTGATCCCGGTTATTTAATAAGCATCATTTCGAAGAGCTTGCTCCACCTCCTGCGCATCCCTATGCATCGGCTGATACCTACCAGCACCGCCATCAGCGGTTTTAATTCAGGAAGAAGCTATCCTATTGGAAAGATTCGCCTGAAATGACAAATTGGCGACCCCTAGTCGGAAGTGACTTGCTACGTCATAGACGCAGATACGTCCTACAACATTCTCCTGGGGCGTCTATGGATACACGATTATATGATCGTGCCCTCCATATTGCACCAGTGCTTCAAATATGTCGACAAGTACGGCTTCGTAAGAACGGAATTCGCCAACATCGATCCTTTCAAAGGGGTTGAATCCTTGTCACGACCCGCACGCACTTTTCGGACGCGAGCTCGTGAGCAAGCCAGCTACGTATCGAACGGACTCCAGCCTGACTCGAGTACGTATAAGCTGTCCAGAGTAGGGTATCATGTCTAATCTAAACTATATCTCAATCCACAAGAATCAAAATAAAAGAAGAATGAACAATTATGGGTCATGGTCTGCAGCCCATTAGCATATTTTCCGATTAGACTCCAAGAATGATATGAGTCTATAAAATAAGCAGAATATAATATGGTACGAAATATAAAAGCACGAGAAGATAATAAAGAAATATCACAAGCAAATACATGTATCGTACATCGCAATCCTCTACCATCCCGCTCTGCTAACTAACTCCATGCAGTCGCTAAACCTGAAGAGTTCATCAGGTCCTCAGAGGACTAGCAAGATACATAATATACAAGCCAACATGTAACAGTACAAAAACACAAAGAAGTAAGGAACAATCAAGGATATCCAACGAGACAAAATGAACCAAGACACGAGATCTAAACACAAGGATCCTAAGACACTGGCAAGCCATACTAGAAATGGCTAATAGGTCAAGCTATAGACTGCTGGCAAGGCAAGTACTCACAATCTATAGTGTCTCAATCGCAGTCAAGGCAAGTACTCACAACCAAGACGGTAGCCATTCCTAGTATAAAATCCTATAGACCGTAGTCAAGGTAAGTACTCTCAATCTATAGAATGTCAAAGTCAAGTCCTACTCAAGTCATGTCAAGTCAAGTAAAGTTATAATCAAGTCGAGGGATTCGTGGTGTTGGACTAGACGACTCTATCAAGGAATACGTATGAAACTAACACAGTGTAACACATAGAAATATCGTAATAGAAAGGAACAAGAATGTGCAGGCAACTAGAAACATGTAAAGTAAACTATAATAGGATGAGTGTACCAGACATGGAATAAAGCAATCACGAATATAAGAAAATGAACCGCAGCGAGATGATGAACATGCATATAAATTATACTGTACAAGTTGGCAAGGTATACTTGCCTGGGGGTTGCACGGAGAAGCAACAATGTATTGCCAATCAACAAGTCAGAAAGTCCAAGTCATCACAACTGTCTCCAAAAGCTGAAATAAATATTACCAATGTTCTCAGAATAGTCAAATTAGCTAGAATTGCCTATCCTTAAGTCCAATTCTGGACACATGGGCAAAACGGTAATTTCGAGCAAAAATGATGTCCGCCGTTGGACCCGCTTTGTACCGAAAATCATGCCAGAGTTAATGGTCTCTAAAGTCGTCAAACTATATGTAAACAGGTCTGGTTTTCTGATACGAACCCAACCGTATGTCCAAAGTTGGATTCCGGCGGGCCGTGCACAAAATTACCCTTTGAGTCGGACCGTGGGGCCCGCAAAACGGCGATCCGATCCACTGTCTCAGAATTGGACCAAACTTGGCATACAGGACCAAAAAAATGATACGGTCATGTTGGCGCAAGTTTTGTCTCGATCTGACGAACGTGCATGAAGTAATTGGAAAACTTGCACAGAGGCTGATACGGTGAATTTCGACGGATACGTATCAAATTCGTCACGCACACGCGACCAATTTGAATTCTGTCAAAGCGCACACGTCCATGAAGCCGTTACGCACCTTTCGATGCTTTCGGTTCGCGACCACGTCGCTCGGAATGGCGGGACGCACGTGGTATCGGAGAATTTTCTAGTTTTCTAAAACTGAATTACCTAGTTTTTCTTCATGTTTGCAGATAGATAACTTTGCGTCTGTTCGATGAAAACAGAAACCGCGAAATAGGTTTCAGTGTTCTATAGGTTATCTAGAAGGCCTTTCAGGGGTTTTGCCTTATTCGGTAATGGATCGACTAGAAATAGTCTCCCAAAACAGGCGTTCGAACTATAAAATCCCCTGTTTACAAGACAGTTTTTGTCGATGTTTGGACAGACTTTCAAGATAATCTAAAGCTTTCTAACTAATTTGACTTGATGGGACATGAAGTAGGTTAGGTTGTGATCGTATCTCAACAAACGGTTCGTAAAATAGTCGATTATCGAGGGAGCAATGTCGTCGAGAAATCCATCAAAATCTGTCATTACTGCGACTGCCATTTTCATCACAGCGCGCGCGCGGCTTTCCGGCCGACTGCGGTTGCCCCCCGGCGGTGCGTGCAGTCAGGAAGGCCGCCCATGGAGAGGGATGGCGTGGCGCTGCTCCAGTTGCGTAAAGGATTAGGGTTTTGTTGTGAAATTCCTCGAACTCTCGATACGTTCTCCGCTATATATGTGCGGGTGTGTGTGTTCTTTATGAGGGTCTCGGGTCTATGGGGAATTATGTTCGTCTGGCTAGGCTGGGCCTTGGGGTCCAGTTGTTGGGCTCGGTCTGACTGGTGAGCGGGCTGTTGTGTTTTGTTTCATTTTACTTTTTATTTCTTTTTCTATTTTAGTCTAATATATATATATATATATATATATATATATATATATATATATTTTATATATTCATATATATATATATATATATATATATATATATATATATATATATATAATATATATATATATATATATATATATATATATATATATATATATATATATTTTTATATATATATACACATATACGTATACATATACATATACTATATATATTTATATATACACACATATACCTATATATTCCTCTATACATACACACCATGTATATACATATATATATTTTTATATAAATACACATACACACCTATATTTATTCCTCTTCATATTATTAGTATGATAATAAGAAAAGATAACATCAATGATAATAATATAACTATTTATTATGAAAGGCAAGAATTTATATTACTAATATTTTCTAAAATTATTTACTTAATAATTACAATATTCTAGATATATTTATCATATAATCGTACCTAGAACTTATATATATGCAAGGATATTAAAGAATACAATTTATACAAAATAATACCTTAAATAATTAATTACAATGATACAATAGATATTCAGTATTCAATATTTATTATAGTTACTTATACTATTTATAGTATTTAAAGAAAAACAATACCAAATATATATACATAAATATACACATGCATTAGAAAAATTATATAATAACACTGACATTAAGATTTTATGTCAAACAATTTTTATAACGTGTAAAAAATATATTTTTCGATTTTACAAGAATTGTCATAATTATTTTAAAGTGATTTACTGGTATTCTAAAAATACAAATACACATATACGTATTTATATACATATATTATACATATACTAAACAAAATGATAATAGCTATAATTAAATGATTTAAAAGGGTCAAGTCATAACTTGGCCTGGTTTTTCTAGTTCGGCCATCCCTATGGCTAGGTTTCCCCTGGCATGGCTAGTACACTAGTCAAGGTACACTGCTACATCTCCCGTACTAAAATTCCTTGTCGTTTTGTGCTCCATAGCTCCACAAAGACTTAAGTCATCCACCGTAATAATTAACTAATTAATTATTTACAAAATTCTAATAATCTTATTTAAAATCAAAAAAATATTTTGAGAAAATTCTCCGAGAAGGGAAGCTACAATCCTACTATTCGGATTCCTGCTTGTACGAGAAATCGAAAAGGCACCTGATCAAAGAGGATACTCAAGAGCAGACAGAGGCTACAATAGGATCAGAAGAACCTCTGAAGATCCGTCTCCAGCCCCGCAAACCAGGCAGAACTGCACCTCTTATAGCCACTCTGCGTAAAGAAGCAGCCAGTCTACCAGTGCTCACTGCATAAAAGGAGCAAATAGTTATCCGACTTCCAAGGTCTAGCCAAGGGCCGAGACCCACTGAGGAGCCACTGACAATCAGACTGCCAAGAGCCGGCCAACAACAATCAGAAGAGATCAATCCTTCTGTTAAGCCGATAATCATTTGTCTTCCCAGGACAAGTCGACAGCCAAGCGCTAAGCCATGGACTGCTAGTGAGCCAACGACTCCACGTCCAGCACCACTAGTAGAACCCTTGATGATCAAACTGTCCAGGTCATCCTCCTAATCCTCAATAATGCAGGGGGTGGTTGAACAGGAGCTAGGGACAAATCGACAGCTCAGCACTAAGCCAGGGACCACTAGCGCACCAACGACTCTAAGTCCTGCACCACCAGTGGAACCCTTGATGATCAGGCTGATGGAACTGGGGATTCCCAGGACCCTTCCTTTGGTGTGCGCATTGATCGATAGAAAGTTAAACAGATCTAATACGTGTTCTAACCCTTCATAGGCAGAAACTAGGGTTCAGGAATTATACCTACGACAGAAAAAAGACAAGTAATTTCTGGCAATCTCGAGCGGACGACCCTAAGATCTTCTGCACGTATTCCTTCCTCGAATTGGACGTCGTGTGGGCGACGATCTCCCAACCTTTTCTTCTTCTTGGCAGCCCTCTCTTTCTCTCCTTACGTGAATCACGAATTTAGAAAAAGTTTTAGATTTCTGATCGGTAATAATGGCGGCCAGAGAATAGAGGATATATATAGCCTACGGCAGGGACCATGAGAAAAAATTAGGGTTAGGCCTCCTAACGGATCTGGATATCCCGTGTTCAGCCCGAACACACAATTCAGGCCCATTAACAATAGCTCGGTCCACTAATGAGCTATTGTTGCACTACCTCCCTAATCACAAATTATGTTTGTGGGCTCATTTTATTATATGCTTGTTTGGCTCCCCATGTTAAGATATCGTATGTCCGTCGATCAAATTAAGTTACTGACAACAATATTGATTCGACATTTTTTATCCTTAAGTAGTACCGCTCAACTTTATTTGTCATGTCGGATATAATCCACCTGCAGGGTTTACATGACAATCCTTATGAGCTCCTTAAGGGGACATCATCAACCCGATGTATCGGGACATAGATTCCATTGATAATCAACAGCTCATCATACATATAATGTTATTATCCAATTTATTGAGGTTGGTGATCCATAATGAATCTCACTCTTTTATGAGTCAAAATAATGTACACTGTATATACATGTCCGTTATTATATCCGGGTTAAGAGCACAAGCATCCATAATAACAGAGGTGTTTGTTCTCTTATGTAGTCAGTACAAAGAGAACAACCTCAAGTGGTCCTGTTCAATACACACAAAGTGTACTAGTGTAAACCTATAGTCAAGATAGACTAATACCAGATTACACTACAACCTTTCCAATAGATTGTCCAAGTCTATCTAGGTTGTGAACTATTTATATACTCCATAGGGAACTGATAATATGATCTTCTATGTGGCACCATACACCATATTATCTATAATATAGAATATCAGACATTTGCATTAACACTTGCAACAAATACAATATGCAAACATTTGTCCATATGATTCTCATTCAAAATTTAAAGAAATAAGGTTACTAAAAAAGTGATGCTTTTTGTATATAACCCTAACAATCTCCCACTTATACTCAAAGTATTGCTTTTCAGTATACTGTTACAAATCTCCCACTTATACTTAAAGCCATGCTGCTACACATCTGACTCCCATTCCCTCAACATGACTATCAAAAGCCTTAGCTGGTAAGCTCTTTGTAAAGGGATCAGCTAGGTTGTCGGCTGATGCTATCTTGATCACAGCAACTTTTCCTTTCTTTACGAAATCTCGTATCAGGTGGTACTTGCGCTCAATATGTTTGCCAGTCTTATGGGCTCGTGGTTCCTTCGAGTTTGCAACTGCACCACTATTATCACAATAAAGTGTAATAGACTTAGGCAAACTAGGTACCACATCCAAGTCCAACAGAAAGTTTTTGAGCCAAACCGCTTCTTTGGCTGCCTCAGAGGCTGCCACATACTCGGCTTCCATGGTGGAATCAGCAATACATTTTTGCTTGATACTCCTCCACACAATGGCTCCACCTCCCAAAGTAAACACATAACCTGAGGTAGATTTCCTAGAATCCCTATCTGACTGAAAATCTGAGTCTGTATACCCCAAGGGAACTAAACTATATGTCTGGTAAACTAGCATATACTCTTTAGTCCTTTTCAGGTACTTCAAAATCTGCTTTACGGCAGTCCAGTACTCTTGTCCTGGGTTAGACTGATATCTGCTGACCATGCCTACGGCAAAGCAGATGTCTGGTCTCGTACATAGCATTGCATACATTAAGCTTCCTACTACTGAAGCATAAGGAACTGCCTTCATGTTCTCTATCTCTTTAGGTGTCCTCGGACACTGCTCCTTTGATAGAGCAATTCTATGTCTAAAAGATAAGAAATCTTTCTTAGAATTTTGCATACTAAAACGAGTTAGTACAGTATCGATATAGGAAGCTTGGGATAAGCCCAACATCCTTTTCTTGAGATCTCGTAGAACTTTGATCCCAAGGATGTGACCTACTTCTCCCAAGTCCTTCATATCAAACTGTTTGGATAACCATACCCTTACATCAGATAACACCTTCACATTGTTTCTAATGAGCAAGATGTCATCCACATAAAGTACTAGAAACACTACCACGTTTTCGTCACACTTTCTGTATACATATGATTCATCCTGACACTGATCAAATCTACAGGATTTTATCACCTGATCAAAACATATGTTCCAAGATCTGGAAACTTGCTTAAGTCCATAAATGGACTTCTTGAGCTTACAAACAAGATGCTCCTGGCCCTTTTCAATGAACCCGTCTGGTTGCTTCATATAGATGTCTTCCTCAAGACTTCCATTAAGGAAAGCTGTCCTGACATCCATTTGCCAAATCTCATAATCGAGATGAGCTGCAATAGATAAAAGAATCCGAATAGACTTAAGCATGGCTACATGAGAAAAAGGTTTCCTCATAATCGATACCCACTCTTTGAGTAAAATCTTTTGCTACAAGCCGAGCTTTAAAGGTTTCAACCTTACCGTCTGATCCACTTTTTCTCTTATAGACCCACTTGCAGCCAATGGCTTTTACACCAACGGGTGGTTCTACAAGCTCCCAGACCTGATTAGAATCCATAGATTCTATTTTAGATATCGTTACTTTTTGCCAAGACTCTACATCTTTATCTTGGAGTGCTTCATTGTAGGTACATGGATCATAATCTTGTTCCTCAGGGACGAAGTCTGATGACTCTCCCAAGAACATATATCTATCAGGTTGTATCACAACCCTCCCACTACGATGAGGCACTATCGGTTGTGGTGTAACATTTGTGACATATTGTTTAGTTATTTGTGGTTCATCCACTTGTACTGCTGGTACTGAAGTACTTGGTGTCTCACATCTCAGTTCTTCTAGAACAACTCTACTTGTGGGTTTATGGTTCATCACATAGTCTTCCTCTAAGAATCGGGCATTGGTGCTAACAATGACCTTCTGATCCTTAGGACTATAAAATAAACCTCCTTTCGTTCCTCTTGGATAGCCTACAAACAAGCATACTTCTGTACGAGATTCCAACTTATCTGCTTTCCCATTCAGCACATGTGCTGGACTACCCCAAATGCGAACATGTTTCAGACTAGGCTTACGCCCAATCCATAGCTCTGTGGGAGTAAGAGGTACTGACTTAGAAGGAACCAAGTTTAAAATATAAGCTGCAGTCTCTAAGGCATATCTCCAAAACGAATCTGGCAAATCCGAATAACTCATCATTGATCTAACCATCTCCATAAGAGTTCTATTCCTTCTTTCGGCTACACCATTCTGCTGGGGCATTCCAGGTGCAGTCAATTGGGATGCAATTCCAGCCTCTGATAAATAATCTCTAAACTCTCCAAAGAGGTACTCGCCACCACGATCTGATCGTAATGACTTGATATATTTTCTATGACGTTTCTCCGTTTCAGCCTTATACTCTTTGAATTTCTCAAAGCACTCAGACTTATGGCGCATCAAATAAATGTATCCATACCTTGAATAATCATCAACAAATGTGACAAAATATTCAAAGCCACCTCTAGCTTAGATAGTCATAGGTCCACACAAATCAGAATGAACCAATTCTAACACATCTTTGGCCCTATACCCCTTTACCGTAAAAGGCCTTTTGGTTATTTTACCTTCCAAGCAGGATTTACAGACTGGTAGTGCCTCCACTTCCAATGAACTCAAAGGTCTATCTTCAACCAGTCTTTGAATCCTTCTTAGGTTAATATGCCCCAATCGTAAGTGCCAAAGATATGTTTGGTTCATACAAGAAGGTTTTTTTCCTCTTATTTAAGTTAGATGACATATTATTCATTTCCATAAGTTGTATTGTGGGCGAAATAGGATTAATGACATACAAATTATCAACCAATGCACCAGAACAGATAAAATATTTATTCTTTCTAATAACAATATTGTCATTAAAATAAACTGAATATCCATCCTTAACTAACATAGAAACAGAAACTAAATTCCTTCTAAGTGAAGGTGCATAAAGGCAATCTCTCAATGTCAAAGACTTATTTCTACCAAAAGATAAAGTAATATCTCCTAATACAACGATCGATACTTTTGTAGCATCACCCATGAACAAGCATATCCCTCCATCACTGAGCCGTCTGGTTTCCTGGAACCCCTGCAATGTATTATAGACATGATTAGTGGCTCCTGTATCTACACACTAGGTGTCGGTAGATAACACCGCTAAACATGTTCCAACTACTAGTAAATGAGATATACCTTCTTTGTTCCCTTGTTTGAGAAGTGGACAATCAGTCTTCCAATGTCCTGACCATTTGTACTTGAAATATTTGCCTTTCGGCTTTTTCACCGCGCCTTGAGGTCCCATGCCCTTCTTTGTTGAGTTTGCCTATTTCTGAATGTTATTTTTCTTCTTACCGTCTTTTGGCTCAGAAGTAGAAGCCTTTTCAGAAACAAAAACATGACTACTCTGCCTAAAGAGAGATTCAGCATCCTGTAGCTCTTTTGTAAGTTCTGCCAAACTATAAAACCTTTTGTTCATGTTGTAATTAAGGCAGAAATTGTCAAAACTTTTAGGCAGAGTCCCGAGAATGATATCGACCTGGGATTCTCTATCGATTTCAGCTCCAAGGATCTCTATCTCATTCAGATGACCCATCATCTTGAGAACATGATCCCTTACTGGTGTACCCTCAACCATTTTTGTATTCATCAAACATTTCATAGCAAACTGCCTAGCTGCTCTACTCTGATGTCCGAAGAGTTCCTTGAGGTTATACATCATGTCATAAGCAGTGGCCATGGCCTGATGCTGATGTTGCAGTACATTTGACATAGATGCCAGAATGTAACACCGTGTCATCTCATCTGCCTTTTTCTACTTTTTATAAGCCTCTTTGACCTCTTCATCAGAGTTAGCATCAGGCTTAGGTGGGCATTCCTCAACAAGTACATATTTGTACTCCTCAGCA
Organism: Iris pallida; assembly: GCA_029216955.1. Taxonomy (NCBI): domain Eukaryota; kingdom Viridiplantae; phylum Streptophyta; class Magnoliopsida; order Asparagales; family Iridaceae; genus Iris; species Iris pallida. Next base: position 6,637,836 of record JANAVB010043019.1, read on the forward strand.
GTTAGAACAATGTTCAAATTACGTTTCCAGTCAATATAATTAGGTCCAGTAAGTTTGTTTTCTTTAAGAATCACCATAAGTGGACTGAAAGAACCCATTTTTAAAATCCTGAGAATCACATAAATAAAATTATGTAGAAAAAAAAAACTTTTTGAATTAACTAAATATTGATTCCCTTAAAACAATAATAAGAAATTCACCAACACCTTGAACACCATGAATTTAGCATGCCACGATAGTGTGGACGTATACAAATTCAACTTTGTTCAAGTAGGTTTTTCTTATTAATTTTACTATCATGTCAACATAACTTTAAGACAAATAAAATTAATATGCTGGTCTTGCTCTGGTCATACAAATAATAGCAGTGACTCCGATGGGGAGGACACCATTATTTGTATCTAAGTGTATACCATTACTTAATACTAAGTCCATTACCTTGTAATGAGTTCCTTCAGATGGAGAAGTGAACACATACTAGGTAACTTTCTACAATTATTCCTAAGGAAGTTTGTACTGGTGATCCATAATTATACTCATCCGATATGGAGGAAAGCACTATAGCCAACACGCAAGTATAATTACATCACCTACAAACCAGTAATAGAGACCATAGGATTTAAACTAAATAAATATCCTCTCCCACTTAGTTATTTAACAATGAGGGTTTTTCTACTAGTTGATATTATGTCCATGTTGTCCATTATTAATGTAGGCTTGGTTTTTCAAAAAAACAACCACACAATAATAAACATGCATAATCAGAAAAAGCAAAATGACAAAAATAAGAGAAAATATCCAACTATTATGGTCATCTTTTTTTTAAGGTTTTGGCTGTCGATTCCTTCATCGAAAATCATCTGTCGGCCTCTGGACTGCTTAAAACCAGCATCTCGTCCGACGTCAGAAACAGCCACCACCGCCATCATGATTGATCAAAAATAATTAAAATTACATCAATCCTATGCCTTCCGAAGGAGTTCACACATAATCTAGATTGCAAAATTAAAATAATAGGCACGATCAACCCTCGTGATTTTAATAACATCCACAGCAACAACAACATCCACGACATGTCCGTGATTTAAACAACACAATCAAAAACATGCATTGGACCATAATAGTTGGATCTAAGATGCCTGCAAAACCGAGTTAGAACAGATCTACATCTACCGACTATTACACAGCGTAGGTTTTATTGGACAACATGGACGTATCAATCAATAAGTAGATCCAAAGTGGCTCTGATACCAATTGATGGAACTGGAGATTCCCAGGACCCTTCCTTTGGTGTGCGTATTGATCGATAGAAAGTTAAACAGATCTAATACGTGTTCTAACCCTTCATAGGCGAAAACTAGGGTTCATGAATTATACCTGCGGCAGAAAGGAGACAAGTAATTCCTGGCAATCTCGAGCGGACGACCCCAAGATCTTCTTCACGTATTCCTTCCTCGAGTTGGACGTCGTGTGGGCGACGATCTCCCAACCTTTTCTTCTCCTTGGCAGCCCTCTCTTTCTCTCCTTACGTGAATCACAAATTTAGAGAAAGTTTCAGATTTCTGATCGGTAATAATGGCGGCCAGAGAATAGAGGATATATATAGGCTACGGCAGGGACCATGAGGAGAAATTAGGGTTAGGCCTCCTAACAGAACTGGATATCCCGTGTTCAGCCCGAACACACAATCCAGGCCCATTAACAATAGCTCGGTCCACTAATGAGCTATTGTTGTACTACCTCCCTAATCCTAAATTATGTTTGTGGGCTCCTTTTATTGTATGCTTGTTTGGCTCCCCATGTTAAGATATCGTATGTCCGTCGATCAAATTAAGTTACTGACAACTATATTGATTCGACATCTTTTATCCTTAAGTAGTACCGCTCAACTTTATTTGTCATGTCGGATATAATCTACCTACAGGGTTTACATGACAATCCTTATGAGCTCCTTAAGGGGACATCATTAACCCGATGTATTGGGACATGGATTCCATTTATAATCAACAGCTCATCATACATACAATGTTATTACCCAATTCATTGAGGTTGTTGATCCATAATGAATCTCACTCTTTTATGAGTCAAAATAATGTACACTGCATATACATGTTCGTTATTATATCCGGGTTAAGAGCACAAGCATCCATAATAATAGAGGTGTTTGTTCTTTTATGTAGTCAGTACAAAGAGAACAACCTCAAGTGGTCCTGTTCAATACACACAAAGTGTACTAGTGTAAATCTATAGTCAAGTTAGACTAATACCAGATTACACTACAACCTTTCCAATAGATTATCCAAGTCCATCTAGGTTGTGAACTATTTATATACTCCATAGGGAACTGATAATATGATCTTCTGTGTGACACCACACACCATATTATCTACAATATAGAATATCAGACATTTGCATTAACACTTGCAACAAATACAATATGCAAACATTTGCCCATATGGTTCTCATTCAAAATTTAAGAAAATAAGGTTACTAAAAAAGTGATGCTTTTAGTATATAACCCTAACACAGGCTGCCCAGTTCATCCTCCCAGTCTTTATTAATACAGGGGGTGGCTGAAGAGGAGCTAGAGCTAGCCAAATATATGGCTGCGCACACTAATGTTCCTTCTGCTGATGATGTAATCCCACCAGAGAAGATACCTGATTTTATCAATAAAGGGCTATCTTTGAACTACCTCGAGCTTAACAAGCTTCATATAATGTATGTTATGGAACACGGTATGGGCATCAACTTACACACACAAGTGACAAATGTCTATACCACGAACCAACTTACTCCCGTGGAAGACGCTTGCTTCATAGTCGAGGGAGAAGATCATCCAATCATCTTCGGCCGAAAGAATGATCAACAGTCCTTCAGGCCAGAAGAAGTCGATCTTGAACCCAACACTGGGAGACTGCCCCTTTATCTGTATAGCTCCCGATCCAAGTACCTCATGCAAAAACAGGGGTATGATATGGAGACTACACCAGGCTTGAACTACGACACCGGCCGGCGATTACCTTTGTAATTGCCAGTTTCGGCTGGAAAACTACGGGATTATTACAGCAAGACCAGACGTGGTCTAGGCTATGATACACCTGCAACAACTCCCGAGAGCTCGGTTGAGGAATACGAATGGCATTCACATTCGACTGGATCACCCACTTCCGATTCGGATGTCAGCATCGGAGACGTACTCATGCAAGCTTGGTCTGTCAATATGGCATTTGCTGACGCCTACAAAGAAGACAAAGACGTACCTAAACTTCTCGAGTTAGAGCCTTGGGTCCAACAGCTAGATGTGTAATGGGAGAAGCGTTTCGAACAAAGAGATCTCCCTACCGAAGATGAGGTTATGCAAGTTGACCTCGACCTCTCCAAAGCCAATCTTTGTTAGCAAAAGTCTGATAGACGAAGAGCGGGAGTCACTATTCGTCAGAGAGTATATCGACGTATTCACCTAGAGCTATGAAGACATGCCAGGGTTAAACCCCGAGATTGTACTCCATAAGCTCAACATTCATCCGGACGCAAAATCGGTCAAACAACAGCAACGACGGTTCCGCCCAGACATCATGAATTATACCGAAGCTGAGGTCAACAAACTAATAGCCAGCAGCTTCATCCGTGAGGAACAACATCCAGATTGGGTAGCCAACATAGTACCGGTCCTCTAGAAGAATGGGAAGATCCGAATTTGCATCGACTTCCGAAATATGAACGAAGCATGTCCTAAAGATGAGTTCCCTCTTCCTATTACGGACATAATGATTGACAACACATGTGGCTTTGAGCGCATGTCGTTCATGGATGGCTTCTCAGGATAGAACCAAATCAAGATATTTTCTGACGACGAAAAGCATACATCATTCCGAATGCCGATTGGCATGTACTGTTACACAGTCATGTCCTTTGGTTTAAAGAATGCCGGCGCCACATATCAACGAGCTGTGAGTGTCATATTCAGAGATCACCTGCATAAGACAGTGGAATGTTACGTCGATGACATGGCCGTCAAAAGCCGCTCTAAGGAAGATCATCTGCATGATCTGAGGACAGTATTCGACCTAATGCGAGCACACAACTTGAAGATGAATCCCACCAAATCCTTCTTGGGCGTATCCAGCAAAAAATTCTTGGGTTTTATTATTACTGCCCACGGTATCATGGAGATGGGTCCCTCGAGAAATCTCCGAGAACTCAGAGGCCTTCAAGGGAGGCTAGCTTATATTAGGAGGTTTATCTCTAACCTCTCCGGGCGATGTCAACCATTCACATACCTTATAAAGAAAGGCATCTCCTTCATTTGGGATGAGGAGTGCCAACGTGCCTTTGACAACATTAAAGAATATCTGTCGAACCCTCCAGTCCTGGTGGCCCCGGTCGCTGGAAAGCCATTTTTGCTTTATGTACGAGCGATGGAGCATTCCCTCGGTGCTCTACTAGCACAAAATAATGATGCAGGGCATGTAACAAGCTATCTATTACCTCAGCCGAATGATGATAGGACCTGAGCATAGATATACCTTCGTGGAGAAGGAGTGTCTTACTTTGGTGTTCTCTATTCAGAAGACGGGCACTATGTTACAGGACAGACCATCCATGTTATATCACGAGTCAACCCCCTCAGGGTCCTCATGACCAAAACAGGTGCACTCAGCTCTCGCCTCGCCACCTGGGCGATATTATTGTCTCCCTACGACATGATCTTCGTCCCGCAGAAGGCTGTTAAAGGTCAATCTCTGGAAGACTTTTTAGCGGCCCATCTAGGTTCGGAGTCAACCAGAATATATGAAGAGATCCCAGACGAGGTCGCCAATTCAAATATGGCTTTCCATGATACCGTCTGGCGAATGTTCTTCGACGGTGCTTCAAGAACCGGACCCAAGGGCAATATCGTCGTTGGGGTCGGAGTGGTACTGATTTCTTCCTATGGATTGGTGATCAATCGGGCATAATCACTCACGAAAACTTGTTCAAACAACGTGGTCGAGTACAACGCCTTGGTTATCGGCCTCCGACTTATAAAGGAACTGGGGGTAGAGTACTTGGAAGCATATGGCGATTCACAGTTAATCGTTAATCAGATCCGGGGTTCTTATGAAGTTCGTCATGAAGACATTATCCCTTATCATCAAATAGCAATCGCCATCATTACGTCTCTGAGAGAATTCTTCATAGAATATGTTCCCAGACTCCGGAATATTGAAGCCGATGCCCTAGCAGGTCTTGCCGCTTCCCTGGCAGTCCCAAATCATACTCATCATTTGGTTGACGTAATAGGTCATGAATTAGTTTGTCCTAAGAACAACGTGCAATTTGATGTAAGTTACTCTGTCCTGGCGGTCGAAGAAATACAGGACTGAAGACTTCCGTTTATTGACTTCGTAGTCTATGGTATCTTGCCAAAAAATCCGAAAGAAGCCACTTCTATTAGAAGACGTTCTCTCAGATTCTTCTATGATACAGAGATAAAGATGCTGTATCAGCGATCCTATAATGGATTACTGCTCCGATGTTTGTCAAATACAGAAGCCAAAGAAGCCGTGTGTGAAGCTCACGACGGCATTTGGGTGGCACATTAACTTGGCCCGAAATTGCAAGACCGCCTTCGCCGGATGGGCTATTACTGGCCTACGATGGTAGCAGATGCGATAGACTATACAAGAAAGTGTAAAGCTTGTCAGGCCCACGCAGATTTCATACACCAGCCATCTGAATTCCTACATCCGACGGTGGCATCCTGGCCATTTGAGGCATGGGAAATGGATATCATTAGTCCAATCACCCGCCTTCATCCAGAGGACACCGTTTTATACTAGCAATTACGGACTACTTCTCCAAATGGGCGAAAGCTGTTCCGCTTGCAGAAGTGAAGACATCAAACGTGATCAACTTCGTCAAGCATCACGTCGTCTATCGATTTGGACTACCTCTAAGGATCATCCATGACAATGGTTCGCAGTTCGCAAGCCACGCCTTCTATTGGTTTTACGACAAACACCGAATTCAGAATATTGCTTCAACAAGATACAACCCGACGGCTAATGGTCTGGCTAAAGCTTTCAATAAAACTATAATCAAACTTCTCAAGAAGTTTGTGTCCTCAAACAAACGTGACTGGAATGAAAAGCTTGGCGAATGCTTATGGGCATACCGTACTACAGTCCGGACGGCCACTGGGAACACACCATTCTCTTTGGTATACGGAAGTGAGGCAGTTCTCCCATTGGAAACACAAATCTCCTCGCTCCGCGTCGCCCTCACTTATCGATTAACGACGGATGATAATTTCCGTCTTCGGCTACAAGAATTGGAGGCCTTAGATGAGAAGCGCCTGCTAGCTCAACAACGAATTGAGCTTTATCAAGCACGCATCTCTGGAGCCTTCAACAAGAAGGTTAAACTGAGAACATTCCAAGTAGGCGATCTCGTTTTGGCAGTTCGAAGGCCGATGGTTATGACTCACAAAACCGCCGGCAAGTTCCAACCCAAGTGGGAAGGCCCATTTATCATTGAGGCTGTATTCTCCAATGGTGCATACCGTCTCATAAAGCAAAACGAAGACTTGCTCATGATGCCCATCAACGGCAAGTTCCTGAAGAAATATTATGTCTAAACGACACCCTTCGAATCAACCGGATTGGTGAGTTATGTACCCTTAGGTACCGCTAAACTTACATTCCGGCTACCCTAAATGAATTAATATTGCATCTTCCGGATAGCAAATCATGTATGATCATACCTCTGAACTTTCTCCTTAAAAGAGCATTTTTTTCAGAATCTATTACCCGCGCTTTCAGTGCATAAAAAAGGGTAACAGGTCCACAAAATTCCTGAAACAACCACGTCGATTTCACCTCTGAGCTGTTTCTCTTCCATCACAAATAAAACACCCCTTACGTAGAACTTCCACGTCCATATTACCTCTGAGTTGTTCTATGTACCCTTCGTTGAGTCCACTCCTGCCACGTCCTCATTACCTCTAAGTAGGAAGACTCCGTTGTAAAACCCTCATATTTATCACGTCCTTATTACCTCTGAGTAAGTAGGTTGGTTTTCTCTCGACTTATTATCCGTACCCAAAACCAGGGTACGCCAAGGGTAATAGGACCACAAATGTCCACAGTTGACCACAAATGTCCACAGTTGACCACAAATGTCCGCAGCGGACCACAAATGCTATACTAGGTCCTCTAGTACATGTACCGCTTTTCCCACCATCACATGTCTCTGGAGCCCAGTTGTTCCATGGCATTCCTTCGCCCAATACCAAGAACTTCCGTGTCCACCTCACCACGGAGTTGTTCTATGTATCTATATTGAGCCTACCCCTACCATGTCCTCAGTACCTCTGAGTAGGAAGGTTCTATCATCAAACCTCATGTTTACCACGTTCAAGTAAATATGCTAGGTTTCTCTATCCAACTTATTATCCATACCTAAAATCGAGGTATGCCAAGGGTAATAGGTCCACAGAAGGTCCCCCAGTGGGGCAAGTACCATAACACCAAAAATACTATACGAACACAACAGATACCATAAATAAAGGATAAAGTAAACATATTCATTCATTTAAAATCAAAGGTTCTATATTTTTTTAGGACCAAGTCCCTATTAAAAAATGGAGGGATATAATAATAAAAGAGAGAAAAATCCGATCACGGCTCGGCGACGCACAGTTCTCTGAGACGGTCCTTCAGCTTGGTCGTCGACCGCTCAATCCTCAGTGTGGCCCGGCGCTCAGCCTCTTGAGTCAACTTCTCTGCATTCTCCAGATGCGCTTGTGCCTGCCAACCATCTTCAAGTTTCTTCAGTGCACGCTCCAAGGCAGCAGAGGTACGGGTGACCTGGTCGGTCTCCCGGAAAATTAGCTCATTATCTTTACGGGAAGCCTGGAGCTCAGATTCTAAAGAAGCCAATTTCCTCTGAAGCTGGAGGATCTGCTCGTTGGTATCGACTATCCCACGAGAAGCGGCCTCTTCCCGAGCGATACAGTCCTCTCCTCTGTAACTTAGTTGATCGTACTTCAGAGACAGATCTTGAAGGTCCTTCACTAGAGCAGGCTTGGACGTATCCCATACCGTCCTTACCTTTTCTATGGCTGTTATAAGGAAGGCGCGCTCCTGATCTATTGCTAAAGACATATTGACTTGCTGTAGTCCTTGAAACTAAGCCACGAGCTGATCAGCTTCTACTAATTTGGGCTCCAGGAGCTCGACCATCCCTGCCCCGCCGGGGAGTGTTCTGAGGAGTTCAATCTGACCGCGGGCACATTGACGAGCCAATACAAAAGATGTCCCTCTCTCCAGGGCAGATTCAACCCCTCGTTTCAGATGGCGGTAGAAACTATCAATCACGTCCTTCGATGATTCATCCAGAACTTCCGAAGAAGACGGTGTCAAAGGAAGAGTAGCTGGCAGAGTCGAAGACGGTTGTGAAGAAGATGCACCAGAACTTGATGCCCCTATCACTAAGGATACAAGTTCCGAGCGATAGGATGCCTGAATAGCAGTCATCTCCTCCTCCGCAGCCCGAAGGATTCGAAGACTGGACACTACAAAAAGGTCAACCTTCGGTGATAGAGTTACATTAACCGAGGAGGGTGCACGGACCATTTTTCATGCCCCGGCAGTTCCACTACGTCTCCTCCTGAACTCGACCTGGCAAGAGGTCCTTCGATAGTAGTTGGAGGAGGAGGAGGCATACTTCCTTCCACTAGATCCCCTTTGGTGACTTCTCCCCCGATGATGTATGTCGTCGACAGCGAAGGAGCAGGACCTGTATGCCCGGAGCAACCATCGATCAACTTAACCCAAAGGATATGAAGATAGAGGAAATGAACCTCCTCACTAGTCAAGACATGACATAGCTTACCAGGAAAGGGCTGCTGAAGCTGAGGCTCACTCACTGTCGCCATATCCTCTTCAACGGCGACACTTGAGCCAATTGTAGCTGCTTCCTCTGCCCCAGCCACTTCGGAGCTAGATACAACCGGATCAGTATCAACCGACTGAGGTTCAGCAACCTCGGGGACTGATTCAGTAAAGCCCACATCGTCCCTAGTGGGGATGTCAACAGCAGAAGGAATCTCAACCATCGTCGGGACGACCGTGGTGTAAGTAAGCTCGTATGTCATAGCACCAATTAAGGTGGCTATAGCCGGGTCAACCTCAGAGGCGGTAGCCGGCTCTGGGGAGTTCACTTCTCCTGACGCCTACAAAAAAAAGGAAAATGATCAGATTATATTTCAGAAAGGAAGAACTAAAAAGATGGTCGTAACTCGATTCACCTCTGAAACGGCTTCGACGTCCTCACTTCTCTCCCTAATGTTCGGCCCGCGAGGCTTGACCGTGGCCCATTTTCGGGAGTAAGTTATGCCGCCAGCAGAGGTTTCACGCCTTCTTCGTTTTCGTAAAAGACTAGGCACAGTAGGGGGCAGATCTGCCACCGAATCGTCTGCAAGAAGAGGTAAGTTATCAGGGTCATCCTCTTCGTCCACGTTGATAGATTTCGAGTCAGATACATCAACTGTCCTTCCCTTCTTGGTCCTTGGCTTCTCCTCCAAGCCAGTACCAATAATGAAGCTGGTACTTGGGTCAAAATCTCTTGGGGGCTTATTCACCATAACATGGTATAAGGCCGCCATGTACAAAATGTGTCCCGACTCTCTAGCATCGAAAACGGAGAAGCTGGCACGGGTGTGAACTGCGCTATAATAGTGCCAAGCCTGGATGCCGTCAAGAACGCTACCCTCAAAACCCAGGCAGGAGCTGGGATTGTCCAAGAACATTTGACTGTACCCAAATTGTTGGGAGAATCGACTGGGTAAGTAAGGCTCCAAAAAGACGGAATTACGGTTACGATACACCAGATGTGCAGGGCGAATGTTCTGCAACCAGAGGAGCATCTTCTCGGACAAGAATTGGGGAGATACAGCACCATCAAGATGCACGTCTCTTACTTCTTCGTCAGTAAAATGAGGAACAAACACGAAGAAGGAATATCTGTCCACTCGCGCCAGTGCCATCCGACAGGCTGGCATGGTAGTGTACTCCCAGGGCATACGACGGTACTGGAAGATGAAGGCATCATCAGCAGTCACATCATCCTCTGGGTCAGGCCTCATCAAAGACGGGCAATGCATCAACAGCCACCCCATCAGATAATGATAGGGCAGCTCGATTCATTCAAAATCCTTCGCCGTATCACGAGCAATGACTTTGGACAAGAAGGCGCGGAGGCCACGATATATGCTGCATACCATGGCGGGGAGTAGAGCTAGTCTGGCCCCAAAGACTAGCTTCACCGTAGGAAGGATCAGGTTACGGCTGATTCTCTCAATAGCACCAGCCCCTCCCAAAACTACACAGTTTCGCAGCCACACCATCAGAAATCCTGCCAGAAGAACCTTATCAGACATCTTCTGGGTATCTTGATAAATGCTTCTTTCAAGCATTATCAGCTTTAGTTTATTGGACTAGTTGTAAGAACTCTATCTATTTCAGTTTTTACTAGTATTTCCTATTTTCAGCACTGTGCATTCCTTTTATGGTTAATGTCTATTGTTACGCTCTTCATTGTGCTGAGTACAGCTATTTACTTACATCAATTTTCTTTTATGACAAAACGGGAGAGTAGATAGATACTTAATTTTTTTTCCTGCTTAATTGTTTGTTTGGAGATATTGTTTGTTTTTCTAGACTCTTAGAGATATTTCAGCCGACATGCTTTGTTACGGGGAAGTAACACGACTTAATCGTACATTATGGGGGAGCAAAAATATTGTACTAATATTCAAGGCTAAAGCTATTACCGTACAGCATCAAGTCTTCTTCCAAATCGAGCTGAACAACTTCTTAAGTATCAATCGTAGTTATGTCAAATTATCAAAATGGGGAAGATTGTTGGCCCATTCAGCCATGGTCAAACCGATTTCGATAATTGACCTAAAACTTCGAGTTCGATATGAAAAGAAACAGAAGATCACAGATTTCGTGTTTATAATTTTTTACACTTTATTTTGTATTTTTTCTTGTCTTGAGTCTAGATAAATCATGCATCGGGATCACTGGCAATTAGAAGTTCATCTCTTGATAAAAAACTAAACCAATCCTTGACCCAAAACCAAACCAAATCCAAAAGCCAGGAACCCTAGCAACCGAACTCGGCATGAGTTCTGCCCGAACTCGGTCCAAAATCGGTCCCCCTTGATTTCTCCTGGTCAGCAGCTTTTCCTAGTCTTTTGGTTCTTAAACGTTCAAAAATATGAACGTTAGTCTATTGAGTTCTGCCCGAACTTTGTCCTAGAAAATCCCATAAAAAGAGAAGAAATTTCCATTTCTATTCACTCATTCAATCTTCATCTTCTCTATCTATTCCTAAGCTTTCTATTCTATTTACAAAGTTTAAATCTTCAAATCTCCAAAACAACTCCAATTCTTTTAGTGCCGGTGGTTTTCGATTAGGAGTTTCTCGAGTTATACAAGCTTGACGTATAAAAGCTTTTCTCAAAAAAGGTGTTGTTGAAGTTTGATCGTGGGCTTCGGATAAAAACACGACGATGTGAAAGTTGACATTTTCTTCGGAGTAAAGCACGCGGTGTAATCTCTATTCAAAATAGTGGATTATAGCATGTAAGAGTTCTCGCGAACTGAACTAGTCATCTCAGAGAAAAATTAGTATAAACCTACTGTGTCTGCGTATTTCTTTCTTACGTCCACTATATTTAATGCTTTAATTGCATTTCAAGTTCATTAATATTTGCTTCACCTGCTTAAGTTTTTAATCGATAACTATTTTTTCGCTGCACTCTATTCACCCCCTCTAGAGGTGCCATCGATCGTACAGTTCTATATATTTAGTTTTCTTACATAATTGTAATTAATTCGTTTATTTTTCTTAAAATATTATAAAGTAAAATGTACAACACTACAATGTTACGATTTGTTTGGAAATTTTCGTAGGAATTATCGAAATTTTGTTAAATTGAACTAAAAAACAAAGTTTTGTAAAATTGCAAGATGAGAACTAAAACGTCCTATGACAGAGTGTTTCTCTTAAGACTTAGAATTAGTACCTCATTAACCGACATTAATGACATTAACAACTAACTAATTTATACTAACAAACAAATGAAAGACCAGAGGACATTTTTAGCAAAAAAAAAAAAAAAAAAAAAAAAAAATCCTACCATCGGCCGTATCTTGTGTTAAAAAAAGTAAAAACACTATACCATTTGATGTTTTCTTATTTTTTTTCATATACATATATTGATAACATCAAAATGTGTGGAACTTGCGGTTAGCTATTAAAATAATAAGTTTATTTTACACAAAAATGACCTATAATAAGATTTGTATCATCAACCTCCTAAATCTTATTACTTTATAAAATATATATATATCTATATATATATATATATATATATATACCGCCTGCTGATTTTGAGAGTTTGTCGGATGGTCGCAGTGCTCCCACAGCCCTCCAGCATTCTGGCAACCTTACTTCTGTTAGTTTTGGCGGACGCAGTCGCCCCTCCCCCTGTCTTTCCTTTTCGTGGTTTTCTTCTTTCGGCATTTTGCCTTGTATCCCTATCAAGCTTCGACATTTTGAAACTTGATTATATATATATATATATATATATATATATATATATATATATATATATATATATATATATATATATATATATATATATATATATATCAGGGAAACCATCCCACAAACTCTCAAAATTAGCAGGCGGTGCTCTCACGCCACGGATTTCTTCCGGACGGCGCTGTCCTAGCCCCGGGTTCGGGCCAGAGCGCAGCTTTTTTCTCCACGTCTGGCCTCTTTTGTTGTTTTTTCGCGCAGGACGCGCTTACTTGTATAGGCTTCGACATTTTACGTCTGATACATCAATAAAATCCGGAGTTTCTCCATATATATATATATATATATATATATATATATATATATATATATATATATATATATATATATATAAAATAAAAAAGTTTGTAAGAAAAATGTCCAACCATTAGACGGTTTTTGAACAAAAATTTCCTTTTATTGGACATTTTTTTCCCACTTTACGCTCAACCAATTGATGTTTTATTTGATTGTAGAGTGTGATACGCGAGAGTTAGACAATTTCAAAGAAAATACTGAACGAATGAGAGTTTTGTTTTAGTGTTTGAAATTTCACCAAGTTGTATGCTGTTGACACAATTTCAGCAAACTATAATGCTATGTATGAAAATTAATGTTCCTTTTATATTCATTCTCTTTTTTGTTTTAATAACGTCTATACAATATCTCACAAAGTTTAATTTAATGATTTTTGTTCCCCCTGAATTTGTGTTTGCCTAACAACGTTGCTAGAAATAACACAGAATACTATACTATTTCTCAAAAGTATGATACTATTTGTCCCTCCAAATTATCCTTCCAAACCATTCCTCCTTATGTGACAGCTGACGTAGTATGTTGATGTGACAGCTGACGTGGCAATTTTTAAATTTAAATTTAAATTAAGATTAAGATTAAAGTTAATATTAAAATTAAAATTAACATTAAAATTAATATTAACAACAATATTAATATTAACATTAATATAAATATCAACACTAACATTAACATTAATATTAATATTAATATTAATATTAATATTAACAATATTTTTTTAACATTAACATTAATATTAACATGAAAAAATTGGGTAAATAACTTCTTTGGGTTAAAATTTGACATGTCATGCCATGTTAGATAACACATAATATTACTTAACATGCCACGTCGTTGCCACATAAGGAATGATAGTTTGGAGGGATAATTTGGTCGTACGAATAGCATTACTCTTCTCAAAATTAGAGGTGAGCATATCTCAATTGGAAACCTAACGGAAATATCAAAATTTGTTTGGTTTGTGATTATCGGTTAGATTTTAGGTTTGAAATATTTTTTTGGGTAAAGTGCATTTAAACCCTCCTTAGAGTTGCCTCGTTCGCAAAATAAGACCTTTTAGAAAACTTAAAGCAGTTTGCACCTCCCGCAAACCTGTTTTGCGCAGAATACCCCTTTCCGTCAAATTGACGTTAGAACAGCCGTTAGAGGCCATTTTTTGGATTAAAAAAAAAGTGCACTTCCCAAAATACCCCTAATGCTTACATTTGGCTGTTGGCTCTCTTTCATTCTCTATGTATAAGACAATGTTTGTTTGAAACATAAAACCTAAACTTTATATTTTCTATTTTTTGACCGGTTGGTTGGAAGGAAAAATAATATATTTTTTTATATTTTTTTTTTTTTTTACTTATTTGCTCTCATTTAATATATTGAAACTTTTTCTTACCTACAGATCTCAAATCCAACTGCAATTTTTTTTTTATATTCTCTTTTTTTTTTTTACTTATTTGCTCTCATTTAATGTTTGAAGCTTTTTTTACTTATTCCTTTTTTTTCAAGACGTCCAAATAGAAATTATGGAAGCCTATTCGTAGATAATCGACAAAGGCGGTGGCAGCCACTGAACCCGGACCATGCTTCGACATACATGTTTTACAATTTATTTTTGGATTTTTGACACGTTTAGTAATATTTAAGTTATTTGTTTAAGTAATACATGTGATGAAAATAAATTTGTACCAAGATTTACAATTTCAGTTAGAATTAATAAATAAATAATTACGATAATAGTTATGACTAATAAATAATTACGATACAAGTTCAGGACTAATCGGACATTTGTTAAAGATTTTTTTTTCCTGAAAAAATTTAAGATGAAAACCTACTATTTAGATTATAAACATTTATTTTCGAAAATGACGTCAAGAATGAGAATTGATTTTTGTTTAATAATCTTTTTAATATTTTGTTTTTTGTTTCCATTTTTTTATTTCTTATTTCATTTTTTTTTCATCTTTTTAATAATCTTTTCTAGAATTAATAAATAAATAATTACGATAATAATCATGACTAATAAATAATTACGATACAAGTTCAGGACTAACCGGACATTTGTTAAAAGATTTTTTTTTTCCAGAAAAAATTTAAGATGAAAACCTACTATTTAGATTATAAACATTTATTTTCGAAAATGACGTCAAGCATGAGAATTGATTTTTGTTTAATAATCTTTTTAATATTTTATTTTTTGTTTCCATTTTTTTATTTCTTATTTCATATTTTTTTTTCATCTTTTTAATAATCTTTTCTAGTTTTTTAAGAGTGACTTTTATTTTCAAATTTGTATAGTTTTTGTTTTTGCCTTTTTTCATTGTTTAAGATTTATCCTCATTTTTTGGTTTTTTGGAATATTTTGTCTATTTTTTATTTTTTCCATATTTTAATAGTATTTTTTGTTTTTTATTTGGTTTTTTTTTTCCAGTTTTTCATCATTTCTATTTTTTAAGAATTGAAATAATTTTAATAAATAATTCTAATTAAAATAATTTTAATAAATAATTTTACTAGCAAAGACCATTTTTCCTTTGTTAATATTTATCCACTTTTTAACAAGAATTTTTGCGTAACCGTTTTTAACAAAATAATTTTAGAACTAACCGTTTTTAACAAGTTAATATTAGATAGCCCAGGGGTAAAATGGTCAAAACAACCCCATTTTAACACCCGTAAACGGAAAAGTTAGCGGAGGGGGTGATTTGAGCATTTTCGTATCTAGTTGGGTTTTTCGGATCAGCGAGTCTTTATTTGCATTTTCGTACATCTAAGGAGGGTTTAAATGCACTTTACCCTATTTTTTTTTGATAAATCGGTTCGGGTTCTATTTTGGGTTTGGATAATGGACTTGAAGCAACAACAATTATACTTAGTAATTTACTAAAATACCTTCAACCTATATACTTCTTTTCTGAGTTTCCTCCCTCTCGAGTTTGAGTCTTTGGAGTCTTGATTGGAGGTGGAGCAACTCTCTAATCTCCAGCCCTAATCCCTAATTCCCTAAATTGTAGTCATTGGGATGGACGGGAGGAACTCTCAACTAACTTAGAACACTAAAATCTTTTTTTTTATCTCAATTATTTTTTTATTTTGACTGAGGTTCTAGGCTTTGGTTTCTTGTAGGACTATTGGTTTACTTCTATTTTCTTGAATTATTTACTTATATTATATGGATCTTATTCTATTATTATCTTGATTGATTTACTTCTATTATCTGGATCTTATTCTATTATCTCAATCGATTTACTTCTTAGATTGTATGTCTTTGACTCTTTATGGAATTTCAGGATGCAACTATAGTTGATGTATAATAGAGAGATTTTTGGCATGCTATATCATATCCTTTTGAAGGGCAAGTAAAGGTTTAAATGCGGCAGTTTAGACAAGGATCATTCAGAGATCAAGTTTGATTTTATATGAAATTAAGTAGTATTTGATTATTATACTCCGCGAATGGTGTTGACCAAGTTTATGATCGATTATCACCCTTGATGTCAATTCTCTCATCATTTGTGTCAAGATGAGCTATGTATACAAATATGGACACGAATATGGAATACATACATTGTCTGATTGGACTGTAAAGTCATCTAAGTTGTATATTTTTGGTATTTTTGCCTTTGGACTAGTGTAAAATAGTCCCACATCGGCTACACCACCAAGCGGGTATCTCAAAATATTGCTTTGCATGTGTTGAGGTGTGCACATGGGGAGTGGTGGGGGCATATGTGTGTGCCATGTGGGGGTGTTTACCTAAAAGGAAAAAAGGATTAATTCCAATAAGGAAGTAAGTTGCTTTTTGTCGTTCGGACTCGGACACGGGCTCCATGATGCCCTGTATTTTCATGGACGTGTTCGGGGGTAGGCGTGGACTAGCATACAACTATGCTGATTGCAGGATGATCTAAAATATCAAAATCTTTTTTTTTGAGTATTGGTATTTTAGTCCCACATCATATAGGAGAAAAAGTGAAGTCTCACTCCACTTTATAAATAGATCACCCTGGCCTCCTTTGTAAGATGCACCAAAGAAGAAAGCAAAGAGAGCCAGTTGAGTCCAGGGACCCCGTTCGAGTCACAAAAAGTTGACTAACGAGCGTTCCATAAGTTTTGTGAGAACTTGCTGATTCTTGGAAGCGGATTATATAAAGGCAAATCTTGCTTTGAGCAACGATAATTTTTATCACCCCAACAGGGCTGTTGAAATCTCCTTTTTTTTTCTTTCTTTCTTCTTCTTCTTCTTCTCATTGGGCTGCAGGATATTTTGGAGAGTGTCACTTCCCATTCCCAGAATACGTATTTTTAGAATGCATGTACTGTTTAAATGTAAATATTTTATATTTATCATGTATTGCTCTTTATTTAAATTTCTTTAATTTTATGTTAATTAATTTCCTGCAATTTCATTTCTGCACTTTACTTTCTGCTTTTATACTCTGCTTTAGCTTTGCTATGGGTTCGGCTCAGATTGGTTTAATTATGTTGGTTCATCATGAACCGAAATAAACCCCCACCTACCACCACCCCTTCCATTTAAAGCCCATCTCCTTTCTCTCTCTTCATTACTTCACCATTACTCTTCTTCTTCCTCATAACTCTTCCACCAACCTAGAAGAGATAGGCAAGTGCCAACTTGCTTCTTGATGGATCCCCATTTTTATTGTTCCATCATCTTCCTCGTTTGATTCTAAGTCTCTTTAGTACTTAGCATTTTCAATTTCCATGGCTTATTTGTTGTAGATCTAAGTTTGATACATTTTCGGACTTCTTAGGTTTTGATCTAGTAAACTTTGTTATCTTCAAGTTTTGATGGTTCCATGTTGTAGAGAATTTCGTTCTACCCAATTTTGACCTATGGAAGTCCATATTTGGACTTGGGATGAAGGATTTATGAAGCTTGGAAGCAATGGCTTCCATGGTTCCCATGGTTCTGTTCTCAGAAAATTCGGAGAAGAAGGACAGTCCCAGCGCATCAAATCTTCATTCCCCAGCGCATGGAAATCTTTATTCCCACAGCGCATCAATCTTCATTCCTCAGCGCATGGAAATCTTTATTCCCACAGAGCATCAAATCTTCATTCCTCAGCGCATGGAAATCTTTATTCCCACAGCGCATCAAATCTTCATTCCTCAGGCGCATGAGATCATTTATTTTCCAATCATTTCCTCAGGCGCACGAGACTTATTTATTTCCCAATCATTCCTTAGGCGCATGGATTATTTATTTCCCAATCTTATTCCACAGCGCATGATATTTATTTCCCAATCTCATTCCTCAGGCGCATGGATTATTTATTTTCCAATCTCATTCCTCAGGCGCATGGATTATTTATTTCCCAATCTTATTCCACAGCGCATGATATTTATTTTCCACAGCCGCATTCCTCAGGCGCATGAAATTATTTGTTTCCTAATCTCATTCCTCAGGCGCATGGATTATTTATTCTCTAATCTTATTCCTCAGGCGCATGAGATTATTTATTTCCCCAATCTCATTCCTCAGGCGCATGAGATTATTTATTTCCCAATCTCATTCCTCAGGCGCATGGATTATTTATTTTCCAATCTTATTCCACAGCGCATGATATTTATTTCTCACAGCCGCATTCCCACAGCGCATGAGTTTATTTATTTTCCAATCATTTTCCTCAGGCGCATGATATTATTTATTTCCCAACCTTTCCCACAGCGCATGAGTTTATTTATTTTCCAATCATTTTCCTCAGGCGCATGATATTATTTATTTTCCAACCTTTTCCACAGCGCATGAGATTCTTTATTTCCCAAACATTCCCCACAGTGCATGAGATTTATTTATTCCCCAATTATTTTTCACAGCGCATGAGATTCTTTATTTCCCAAACATTATTTATTTCCCAATGTTTATTTTCCGAATTTGGCATTAATTAACATTGATTGTTATCTTGATTAATTATTGATCATGCGTTCCTAGATGGAACTAAGAGACTGGCTAGTCGTCTTATTGAAATAAATGAATGAGACACGTTCATATTAAGTATGAACTACTATAATCGATTGGCCGATCCCGAATATTGACATACAGGCACACATGCAGGCTTCAATTTATTTATTTATTTATTTTACTATAAAAGAAGCATGTGTATTTTATGGTCAAGGCATGATTGTTCCGTGGTTAGTTTGGATTGTTGCATTACGCTATGTAAGACCTACAACCTAACCGTACGAGCATCATTGTAGAGTTGTGCATATCGTACCCCGTACTAAAGTACTCATTCCGAATAACCATGATCCACGGCATGGAATTTCACTTAACATAGAAGCTACTAAGTTAAATAAAATAATGATTGCATGGAGAGAATGGATTCCCGAGTTCTTACATGGCAGCCCTCTTGGGACTATTAGCGCCCGACAGGCCGGCTGGTTCCCACAGATACTGCAATTCTGCCACACGGAAAGGGAGCGGTATCTGCTTATATTATTGTATATTGTATATTGATGACGGGCGTCCCGCTGGGACTCGTCTAATTCATGATTGGCGCAATTGATTGATTGGATAGACTAGCCTTGCTTACCCATAGTAAGAACTGAGAAATCCTTATTGCATAATTCCAGGATAACTTGGGACTCACAGTAGTAAGCCGTAGGAGTTGGATGGCCGTTTAAGTTGATTTGTTTGTGTACTGTACCTACTCTGTTACCTAACTGAGATGATCAGAGCATCAGGACATGACGGGCCAATTTCTGTCCTTGTTTGGTTGGGAGGTTGGTTCGAAGTGTCGTGATGTTACGTGAATCCCAGTAGCAAGCAGAGATCTATTATTATATTATCTTATTTACTGGTTTAATGCCTCATATCGTGCTTCCTTGCGGTACTTGCTATTAGAGGTCTAACCTCTCTGGTTTTGCATGGCCAGATTTAGAGCCGGTTCCCGAGGACTCAGCTTACTTCCACCTCCAAGATGGTCAATACTAGAGGAATGATCGCAGGAGGACTCGAGTGGGTTCCTTACTTCCCCGCTCGTTTTGTTAATTACTTTACATTTTGCCGCTTGGCACCGACATGTTAGTCGGATTGTCTTGTACTTACTTTTACATAATTGTAAATAAGTCAGACTGCAGCTGATAATAATTGTGTATATGTTGCTATATCATCTGGCTATGTTTTGTAAAGCCAGATCTCAAGAACATCTTGACTAAGCGTTTGGGACGCCTTATTGCTTATTCTTAAATGTTCTCTGTTATTGCTTCTTGTTTGAATGATTGAGACAATAGATGTGAAGTGACCATAGCGAGACTTTCATGTAGTATGCACCCCCTTGTCTTTTAGACAGCATTGATCGTATTATACGGTATTCATCTACCCGTAATACGTAGCTGGCTGAGTCATTCCCCCGCTCTCCAGTATTCTGGTTCTGGGGCATGACAAGGTTTTAGTGGTGGCCCATGCAGGTCTGATTTCAGACTTGTGGGATGTTTTAATTTATAGGATGTCTCAATCACACATGTTCCCTCTTGATCTCATGATTCGTTACTCTCGACTCTAGCTTGACATTCTCGTATCCTTTGACTTCATTGATCTTTCCTGTCCGATCGTTTGATTGTTCTTTTGTCCCTTTTCTTAGGGGCACTTCGTCCGCATCTGCCAGGACTGGACAACAACAACAAGAGCAACACGGACAACCTGACCATGTTGGTCAGCAACAAGGGCCGGTACTAACTCAAGAGGCTATTCAAGAAGAAGTGATAGTGGAAGCAGCAGCTGGATCGTAGTATCCGGATGTTCCACCACCACCAACAGTTCCACCTACCCCTGTGGGAGTAGACACACCAGCCCTTCTGGAAATCATGAGAGGAATGATGGCTACTCAGCAACATCAGATGTTAGTCCAGCAGCGCATGCACGCTCAGTTGCAAGAGCAGAATGTGCTCCTCAACCAAGGATTGCAGACAGCTTTAGAAAGAGGGGCAAGGAAGATTCAGGAGCGTCCGCCAGGTTTTGTAAGTACAATCCCCGCCGTTTCGAGGGCACGGAAGATGCCATTTCAGCAGGTGCATGGCTTAAGGACATTGAGGCTATTCTGACAGCCGCTAAGGTGCCGGCAGAAGAACGTGTAGATCAGGTGAAATTGTTACTTCAGGATCTCGCACGTGATTGGTGGGAATCAGAGGAAGTAGGCATCAGACGTCCTGTTGCTTGGGACGATTTTACTGCAAGATTCAAGACGAAGTACTATAGAGTTGTGGCGCAGTTTGAGCTACAACAGAAGTTTATCAACCTCAGACAGGCTGGCAAGACTGTAGATGCTTATGCAGCAGAGTTCTGCAGATTGAGTAGGTTCGCCCCAGAGATGGTAGCAACAGAGAGACAGAGAGCTATGAGGTTCCAGCAAGGGTTTCACCTTGAGCTCTTGCAATTGATAGAGGGGCACAATTACCAGACTTTTGATGAAGTATTGACGGCAACTCGAAGGCATGAGATAACCGTTCAGAGGATTGCGGCCAGGACTGGAGGTCAGAAGAGATCTCACAGTCAGAGTGAAGGAGGAGGGGGAGCAGCGCCCCGAACAACATCACCATCCCTTGGCATTCGCATTCACGATGTGGCAATGCGAGGGCCAGCACCACCACCCAGGCAGCAGCAACAGCAACAGAGGAAGAACCAGCAACCCCCAGCGGGCTGCACTTATTGCGGGAAGATAGGGCACACTAGAGATGTGTGTCGGACATTGAACAGACTGTGTTTAATATGTGGAAATCCAGATCATCGGGTTACCACATGTCCTATGAATTCGAGGTCAGGAGGACCAGTGCAACAGTTTCCTGCTCTGCCAGCACCAGGGGCAGGGCAGTATCGAGGACCCGCAGTGGTAATGAGACCATTGGCCCAGCGCCCGTTCATGCCGCAGGCTCAGATGTTTCGGCAGCAGGGACCTCCGATGCAGCAACACCAACACAGACCACCCCAGCTCACCAGGGCAGGGGCCAGCGGCAGCACCAGGCTAGGCCGCAGCATGGGAACCAGCAAGGAGGCCGAGGGCAGGCATTCACTCTGTCCTTGGAAGAGGCATTGGATTCAGGAGATATTGTGGCAGGTAACATTCTCGTCGCCTCATATCCCGCAGTAGCATTGTTTGATTCGGGAGCATCACACTCATTTATATGTGCACAATTTGCAACACAGCTAGGAATAGAGTTCGAGGCATTGCCAGGGAGGTTAAATATACTCACTCGTAATGGGCTCGTAGGAGTTAGTAGAGTTATTCTAGCATGTAGCGTTGTAGTTTGCGGGCATTCCTTACCCGCCCGGTTGATAGAATTTCCTGTTGGAAATTTCGACGTTATCTTAGGCATGGACTGGCTGAAAGACAGTCATGCGACGATAGATTGTCGTAGAGGGAGTGTATCTTTTGATATCCCAGGCATAAAGAGATTCACCTTAGTCAGATCAGAGGCAACTCAACAAGAGCAGGGAGTAATAACGACAATGGAAGAAGTTCAAGTTCCGAAGGTAGTTGAAGAGTTTCTAGACGTATTTCCTGAAGAACTTCCAGGTCTGCCACCATTTAGAGATATTGAGTTCAGCATAGAATTGGCACCTGGAACTAAACCGATATCAGATCGAGTTTACAGAATGGCGGACTCGGAGCAGGCTAAGGTATATCAACACATAGAGGAACTGAAGGAGAAGATGTTCATCCAAGCTAGCATATCACCATGGGCAGCACCAGTGGTACTTGTGGGAAAGAAGGATGGGACGTCCAGATTATGTATTGATTACAGGAAGCTTAACGCGACGACAGTAAAGAACAAGTACCCACTACCCAGGATCGACGACTTGTTTGATCAGTTGAGCAAAGCTAGAGTTTTCTCCAAGATAGATCTTCGTTCAGGGTATCATCAAGTGAGGGTTCGGAAGGAGGACATTCCCAAGACAGCATTCAGGTCGAAGTATGGGCATTATGAATTCTTAGCAATGCCGTTTGGTTTGACCAATGCTCCAGCAATATTTATGGATTTGATGAACCGCATCTTTATGCCATACTTAGATCAGTTTGTCGTTGTGTTTCTTGACGACATTCTCGTATACTCTGCTAGTGAAGAGGAGCATGAAGACCACTTCAGAAAAGTGTTACAGGTTCTGAGAGAGAACCAGTTGTATGCCAAGCTCAGCAAGTGTGAGTTCTGGACGAATCACATTTCATTTTTGGGTCATATCATATCAGGAGCTGGAGTAGCAGTAGATCCCAAGAAGGTAGAAGCAGTAGAGAGTTGGCCAGTACCCAAGACCGTAGCTGATGTACGGAGTTTCTTGGGATTGGCGGGTTATTACAGAAGGTTCGTGTCAGACTTTGCAAGGCTTTCAGCACCCATGACCCGCTTGACACGGAAGGATGTACCATTCGTCTGGTCGGCAGAATGCCAGACATCATTTGAGAATCTGAAGCAGAAGTTGATATCAGCGCCTATTCTTACATTGCCAGTTGGATCCGGAGGTTTTACCGTTTATTGTGATGCATCAGGTAAAGGACTTGGATGTGTCCTCATGTAGCATGGGAAGGTGATAGCATATGCATCTAGGCAACTTCGGGACCACGAGAAGAATTATCCAACTCATGATTTGGAGTTGGCGGCAGTAGTATTTGCTTTGAAGCTATGGAGGCATTACTTATATGGTGATCGAGTGGATATGTACACGGACCATAAAAGTCTGAAGTACATCTTTACTCAGAAGGAACTAAACATGAGGCAGAGGAGATGGTTGGAGTTGATCAAGGATTACGACGTGGAGCTTCAGTATCATCCAGGCAAGGCTAATGTGGTAGCAGACGCTCTTAGCAGGAGAGGCGGCGCATTTATGTTGACAACACAGAAACACATTTTAGAAGACCTTCAGAAAATGGGCATCAAGGTTGTACTTCCTAGTGATGTAGGAGTTCTGGCGAGTCTACAAGTTCAATCTAACTTGGTAGATAGGATCGAGGCAGCTCAGGCACAAGATCCAAGGATTCAGAAGCTTAGGACAGAATGTGAGTCAGGACTCAGGAAGGAGATGAGAATTCATGAAGATGGTACACTTAGGTTTGGGTCACGTCTATGTGTGCCTAGTGGAGATATCAGACATGAGGTTATGGCAGAAGCTCACAGCTCTCAGTATTCTATTCACCCTGGAGGGACCAAGATGTACCAAGATATCAAGCAGTACTTCTGGTAGAATAAGATGAAGAGGGAGATAGCTAGATTTGTTTTCCGTTGCTTGGTATGTCAGCAAGTGAAGGCAGAACAGCAGAGGCCAGCTGGGTTATTGCAACCGCTTCCTATCCCGGAATGGAAGTGGAAACATATTACAATGGACTTTGTGACCGGTTTACCAAGATCACCAAGTGGTAAAAATGCTATTTGGGTGATAGTAGATCGGCTTACAAAGGTGGCGCACTTTCTTCCTTTTAGAGTAGGGCAATCTACGGAGAAGTTGGCAGAATTGTATATGCAGCAGATAGTCAGGCAGCATGGGGTCCCAGTCAGTATTGTGTCAGACAGAGATACCCGTTTTACATCATATTTTTGGAAGAGCTTACATCATAGCTTGGGTACCAAGTTAAGATTTAGCACGGCTTACCATCCACAGACGGACGGGCAATCAGAAAGAACAATTCAGACTTTAGAAGACATGTTGCGAGCTTGCACCCTAGATTTTGGAGGATCTTGGGAGAGCCACCTACACTTGGTCGAGTTCTCATACAACAACAGTTATCAAGCCAGTATCCAGATGGCGCCGTTTGAAGCACTATATGGTAAGAAGTGTAGGTCGCCACTAGCATGGGATGATATCGGGGAGAGAAAGATGTTAGGCCCGGAAATGATTGTTCAGACAGTTGAATTGGTCAAAGGAATTAGAGAGCGACTTCGAGTTGCACAGGATCGGCATCGTCATTGGGCGGACCAGCATCGTTGGCCGATAGAGTTTTCTGTTGGGGACCACGTGTTCTTGAGGATCTCACCTACCCGTGGGGTCATTAGGTTTGGCGTTCGCGGAAAGTTGAGTCCGCGGTACGTGGGCCCATTTGTTATTTTTGAGAGGATAGGCGATGTTGCTTATCGTTTATCCCTTCCACCTTCGTTACGAGAGGTGCATGACGTATTTCATGTATCTCAGTTGCAAAGGTATGTATCGGACCCAAGCCATATCCTTGATCATTCTGAGCTGGTTGTTGGTACCAACCTGTCTTACGAGGAACAGCCTGTGTCTATTTTGGACCGAAGAGAGAAGATACTCAAGAACCGAACAATTAGCCTTGTCCGGGTTGCTTGGGGTCATCACTCTTTAGGGGAGTCAACATGGGAACGTGAGGATGATATCCGATCACGGTATCCGCACCTGTTTGACTCACAAGGTATATCTCTTTCTGTATACCTTGATTGTCTTAACTCCTCATGCTTGCCACCTTACGAGTAGAATTGCTTGGTATCGTAGAATGTTCAACATAGATATGTTACATACTATTGACATTGTAGAATGATTGCTTACTTAAATTGCTTATACCTAGAGTAGTTCAGCTCTGATGTTTCTATCCTGCTTGGATTTGAAATTTCGAGGACGGAATTTTTCTAAAGAGGGTAGAGATGTCACTTCCCATTCCCAGAATACGTATTTTTAGAATGCATGTACTGTTTAAATGTAAATATTTTATATTTATCATGTATTGCTCTTTATTTAAATTTCTTTAATTTTATGTTAATTAATTTCCTGCAATTTCATTTCTGCACTTTACTTTCTGCTTTTATACTCTGCTTTAGCTTTGCTATGGGTTCGGCTCAGATTGGTTTAATTATGTTGGTTCATCATGAACCGAAATAAACCCCCACCTACCACCACCCCTTCCATTTAAAGTTCATCTCCTTTCTCTCTCTTTATTACTTCACCATTACTCTTCTTCTTCCTCATAACTCTCCCACCAACCTAGAAGAGATAGGCAAGTGCCAACTTGCTTCTTGATGGATCCCCATTTTTATTGTTCCATCATCTTCCTCATTTGATTCTAAGTCTCTTTAGTACTTAGCATTTTCAATTTCCATGGCTTATTTGTTGTAGATCTAAGTTTGATACATTTTTGGACTTCTTAGGTTTTGATCTAGTAAACTTTGTTATCTTCAAGTTTCGATGGTTCCATGTTATAGAGAATTTTGTTCTACCCAATTTTGACCTATGGAAGTCCATATTTGGACTTGGGATGAATGATTTATGAAGCTTGGAAGCAATGGCTTCCATGGTTCCCATGGTTCTGTTCTCAGAAAATTCGGAGAAGAAGGACAGTCCCAGCGCATCAAATCTTCATTCCTCAGCGCATGGAAATCTTTATTCCTACAGCGCATCAATCTTCATTCCTCAGCGCATGGAAATCTTTATTCCCACAGCGCATCAATCTTCATTCCTCAGCGCATGGAAATCTTTATTCCTACAGCGTATCAAATCTTCATTCCTCAGCGCATGGAAATCTTTATTCCCACAGCGCATCAAATCTTCATTCCTCAGGCGCATGAGATCATTTATTTTCCAATCATTTCCTCAGGCGCACGAGACTTATTTATTTTCCAATCATTCCTCAGGCGCATGGATTATTTATTTCCCAATCTTATTCCACAGCGCATGATATTTATTTTCCAATCTCATTCCTCAGGCGCATGGATTATTTATTTCCCAATCTTATTCCACAGCGCATGATATTTATTTTCCACAGCCGCATTCCTCAGGCGCATGAGATTATTTGTTTCCCAATCTCATTCCTCAGGCGCATGGATTATTTATTCTCCAATCTTATTCCTCAGGCGCATGAGATTATTTATTTTCCCAATCTCATTCCTCAGGCGCATGAGATTATTTATTTTCCAATCTCATTCCTCAGGCGCATGGATTATTTATTTTCCAATCTTATTCCACAGCGCATGATATTTATTTCTCACAGCCGCATTCCCACAGCGCATGAGTTTATTTATTTCCCAATCATTTCCCTCAGGGGCATGATATTATTTATTTCCCAACCTTTCCCACAGCGCATGAGTTTATTTATTTTCCAATTATTTCCCTCAGGCGCATGATATTATTTATTTCCCAACCTTTCCCACAGCGCATGAGATTCTTTATTTTCCAAACATTCCCCACAGTGCATGAGATTTATTTATTCCCCAATTATTTCCCACAGCGCATGAGATTCTTTATTTCCCAAACATTATTTATTTCCCAATGTTTATTTTCCGAATTTGGCATTAATTAACATTGATTGTTTTCTTGATTAATTATTGATCATGCGTTCCTAGATGGAACTAAGAGACTGGCTAGTCGTCTTATTGAAATGAATGAATGAGACACGTTCATATTAAGTATGAACTACTATAATCGATTGGCCGATCCCGAATATTGACATACAGGCACACATGCAGGCTTCAATTTATTTATTTATTTATTTTACTATAAAAGAAGCATGTGTATTTTATGGTCAAGGCATGATTGTTCCGTGGTTAGTTTGGATTGTTGCATTACGCTATGTAAGACCTACAACCTAACCGCACGAGCATCGTTGTAGAGTTGTGCATATCGTACCCCGTACTAAAGTACTCATTCCGAATGACCATGATCCACGGCATGGAATTTCACTTAACATAGAAGCTACTAAGTTAAATAAAATAATGATTGCATGGAGAGAATGGATTCCCGAGTTCTTACATGGCAGTCCTCTTGGGACTATTAGCGCCCGACAGGCCGGCTGGTTCCCACAGATACTGCAATTCTGCCACACGGGCAGGGAGCGGTATCTGCTTATATTATTGTATATTGTATATTGATGACGGGCGTCCCGCTGGGACTCGTCTAATTCATGATTGGCGCAATTGATTGATTGGATAGACTAGCCTTGCTTGCCCATAGTAAGAACTGAGAAATCCTTATTGCATAATTCCAGGATAACTTGGGACTCACAGTAGTAAGCCGTAGGAGTTGGATGGCCGTTTAAGTTGATTTGTTTGTGTACTGTACCTACTCTGTTACCTAACTGAGATGATCAGAGCATCAGGACATGACGGGCCAATTTCTGTCCTTGTTTGGTTGGAAGGTTGGTTCGAAGTGTCGTGATGTTACGTGAATCCCAGTAGCGAGCAGAGATCTATTATTATATTATCTTATTTACTGGTTTAATGCCTCATATCGTGCTTCCTTGCGGTACTTGCTATTAGAGGTCTAACCTCTCTGGTTTTGCATGGCCAGATTTAGAGCCGGTTCCCGAGGACTCAGCTTACTTCCACCTCCAAGATGGTCAATACTAGAGGAATGATCGCAGGAGGACTCGAGTGGGTTCCTTACTTCCCCGCTCATTTTGTTAATTACTTTACATTTTGCCGCTTGGCACCGACATGTTAGTCGGATTGTCTTGTACTTACTTTTACATAATTGTAAATAAGTCAGACTGTAGCTGATAATAATTGTGTATATGTTGCTATATCATCTGGCTATGTTTTGTAAAGCCAGATCTCAAGAACATCTTGACTAAGCGTTTGGGACGCCTTATTGCTTATTCTTAAATGTTCTCTGTTATTGCTTCTTGTTTGAATGATTGAGACAATAGATGTGAAGTGACCATAGCGAGACTTTCTTGTAGTATGCACCTCCTTGTCTTTTAGACAGCATTGATCGTATTATACGGTATTCATCTACCCGTAATACGTAGCTGGCTGAGTCATTCCCCCGCTCTCCAGTATTCTGGTTCTGGGGCGTGACAGAGAGCAAACTTGTTTTTTCGAAATATCCAAAATCCTGAAATTCAGTTCAGGTACTTTTGGAGAGTGAACTCATTCGCCGAAATCTCCAAAGTACTGAAACTCAGTTCAGAAAATTAGAGCAAACTAGTTTACAGCAAGTCTCCAAAATCCCAACTAAGGAAATTAGGAGAGGAAACTTGTTTGCAGGAAGTCTCCGAAATCCCATCTAAAGAAAATTAGGAGAGCAAACTTGTTCGTAGGAAGTCTCCGAAATCCTATATAATCAGAATAGAGAGCAAAATTTATTTTGCAAGAGGTTTTTTAAATTCTAATCGTTCTTCCATCTAGATATATTTCAGGAATAACAATCTCAAAGCAAGATCCAGATCCGATGGAGAATAACCGTACAAACCTTCTCGACACAAGTTTTAACAAACTTGAGTTTGACGGGGAGCATTACAACGTCTGAAAAAGAAAGGTCAGCCTTAATCTTCAACTCGTGAGCATCAACTACGTGTTGACAAATCCTGAGTCTTTAATTCCAGAAGATGAAAATGCTCGAAGGGTCGCTGAAGCCACTACTTTGCAGTCAAAGTGGAGGAGAGATAACAACATATACAAGTTGTTGATCTTGAACTCCATGAAGGATTCTCTGGCATAGTCATATAGCAAGACAGTCAATGCCAAGGACGTCTAGGAGTCTGTGGAGAATTTTTACAAGGCAGATGAGAACATGAACAAGATCTACGTGACCGAAAAGGTCTAAGGATGCGATTTGAGGACGACAAGACGATGTTGTCTCAAGTCAAAGAATTGCTCAATTACGTCAAAAACTTGAGGATGACAGCATGTCATTGGTCGATGATTTCGTCATCGGGGGTATTGCCGCAAAGCTCCTACATGGGTGGAACAATTTTATCGCATACATGCACCGCAAGAAGATGGAGGTGGAGCTTGAATGCCTCTTACACTGGATTCATGTTGAAGACGAGTTGAGGGCTCAAATCAAAGTGGACATCTTGTCTAAACAAATGGCTTTGGCTAATCTAGTGCAAGCTAGAGACTCCAAGAGGAAGCAAAAAGTCTTCTTACAACAAAAAGGAGGACGTTCACCAACTGAAGGTGAAGTCGGCTCTGTTCAAGCCAAAGTCCAAAGCACCTGGAACTTCTTTCAACGGTGGCAAGAAAGGCCACTGGAGGAAAGACTGCAAGGAAAAACCTAAACGAAAATAGCAAGATAAGGCTAACTTTGTTGCTATAGTTGTGCAGGTTGACTCGACTAGTATTGACACGAACCGGTGGATAGACACTAGGGCATCCCGCCATGTTTTCTCTAAGAATTAGTGGTTCACCACATACAAGCCTACAGCTGAGAAGGTTATGGCGACAAACCAGACACAAGCTGAAGTGCTGGTAATCGGGACGGTGGTATTGAAACTGACATCGGGGAAGTCGATGATGCTTCTGGATGTGAAGCACGTACCGGTGATAGCTAAGAACCTGGTCTCTAGAAGTCTGCTCCGTAACGCAGGCTTGAGGGTGGACATTAACGCTGGTCAAGTAGTTATGTCATATAAAGGAACATACTTCGAAAAAGCTTTCTGTACCGAAGGGATGTTCAAACTTCAGCTTGTAACTCCAATTGAGAAAATTAATCAGTCTCTATTTCTGATTATTCTCTTGAGTTATGGCATAATAGACTAGGTTATGTTCATTATAAAAGAATTAACAAGATGTCTAGTCTAGGTCTTATCTCCAAATGTGGGGGTAAGGAGTTGGTGAAGTGTGAGGTCTGTGCACGGACAAAGATCACTAAAAAATCGTTCAAACAGGTAAATTGAAGTACAAATCTTCTAGAGTTCATGTACTTAGATATATGTGACTTCCAACAAATCTCCATAAAGGCCGGGGTAAAGTTTTTATTACTTTCATCGATGATTTCTTAAAGTACGCATTCATTTATCTGCTCAAGTCCAAAGATGAAGCGTTTGAAAAATTTAAGGACTTTAAGGTTGAAGCCGAGCATCAAATCGGATAACAACTTAAGAGACTCAGAAGTGATCGAAGTGGATAGTATAGGTGTCATGAATTTGCATCATTCTACAAAAAAACATGGAATTGTCAACGAGATGACTACTCCGTACTCTCCTCAATCAAATGGTGTTGCAGAAAGGAAGAACAAAAATATTAAAAGAGATGATGAACTCAATGCTGTTGATTGCGGGTCTTCCAAATTGCATTTGGGATGAATTAGTGCTTACGGTTACTTTCATTCTAAATAGAGTACCGTATGCAAGTTTTGATGTCACTTCTCATGAACTCTGGTTCAAGGTCAGACCCAACTTGAATATTATTCAAGTGTGGAGGTGTCTGGTGTATGTGAAGCTTCCAAATTGAAAGATTCAGAAACTGGAAACAAGGACTACGAAGACTATATTTCTAGGTTATGCCGATAAGAGTGATATTCAGAGGTTCATTGATATTAAGTCAAATCATATCATTTGTAAGCCCCCTAATTTTTGAAATTTATTTTTAATTATTTTTTATTTATTTAATATGGTTATTTTAATATTAAAATATATTTTAAGTCAATAATGACTATAGTAGTAGTTTATCGTAGATTTGATTTTTGAAGCCCAATAAATATCGATTTCTCAAATCTATTTTCATATTTGAATTCTAAACACGTCCACCTTCAATTTGATATATCATGTCTCATGTAAACTTGTTTTTCAACATCGTTTTGACTTCGCACAATTTTGGGTCAACTTAGGTCATTAAGACTATCAAATTTTTAGCCATAACTTCCAACTCGAGTTCGGAACTCGACATAGATCAAAATCGTATGATCCAATTTATGATTTTGATCCATTTTGAGCTACTATGCACATGCCACTAGTATGCCACTCAATTGAGTTTCCATGTGCTATTTATTTTCAAATAGCACACAAGTCGAAACTATAGACATATTGGACTGAAATCGATCACAAAAATTATACTAACCCAAAACTAGTCCAACTAGGGACCCATGAAGCCTATTCTAGGGTGACCTAACCTATTAGACATATCTTAGATTCACTTATATGAATTAATGTATAGTCACATTAATTCAAATATAATTTAAACCAACTCCAAACAACTTTCCTATTTTGGACCCAATTTAAATCATAGGAGATAGAATTGGTGTATCTTTTAGAATAGACAATCAAATCCCACCAAACAAAATCCTACTTTGCCCCAACTTCTTTTCTCTTACGTAAACCACTCCCACCTAGGATTT
This sequence comes from Iris pallida, assembly GCA_029216955.1. Lineage (NCBI taxonomy): Eukaryota > Viridiplantae > Streptophyta > Magnoliopsida > Asparagales > Iridaceae > Iris > Iris pallida. The sequence goes on from JANAVB010043019.1 coordinate 6,669,793, forward strand.
TGGAACACTTTTTGTATATTTTTCCTATTAAAACCGAGTGCCCCTCCAATTTCTTCTTTATTTTTGTACTTTCCTTTCCACCCGACAGAAACTCATCATCCCGACCTCTTCGAACTTTCCTACCACCTTCATCTAGACCCTAGGATACCCTCTAAGACACGACACCTTCCCAAGGAGTCTCAGCCCCTAATTTGGTCGATACGAGGCACGGAAGGCACTCGAAGTCGACCGAACTTGTGCTGAATTCATCATAGCAGGTTAGTCGACTTCTAGACGAGGTCACATCTATGTTTTCTCAACTAATTCACCTCAAGCAAAATTGAAAGTTACCTCTATGTGTCTACTTCAATTCTTGATCGCTAGATCGCACAGTTCTAAGCGGTTTGGCGTCACTTCTACGACAAGGTGTCCAGAAATAACAAGTTATGTTGTGAGCAATTTTTTGCCTACCTAAGTTTAGTATTGATCCTTCTAATTTTTATTCAAAAACTAGATGTTTGGAGCTTTCTAACACATTGATTTGTTAGGTTTTGAGTTCGTTTGATATTTTTAAAAATTCGTGACATTTGCCATAACATGGAACTCTGAAAAATCCTAGGTTCCTTGTGTCCAAAAGTTCCAATACTTCATAAAATTCTATTAAAATATTTGTTGTGCAAGGTTTAATGTTAAAATCACTATTTTAACTCACTTCTAAAATTTTTACAAAATTTAATATTTTTAATTAATTATTATTTCGGATTAAATTAGTAGGTCGAGTTGTGGTATCAATGTGTAGTATTGACGGACCTATTGTGGAAGAGTTCAACCATTGAAAGTATAATTTTGGTAATATATAGGTATTTATAAATAATTTTCAAAATTTAAATGTATTATTTTTATTATAGTTATAAATTATTTTAGGAGAGACATTGATACTTATATGTTAGATAATGTTGTATCAACGTTATGGCCACTAGTAGACGTAGATGCTAATATAAGCTATATATAGTAAGATGAGATAGAATATTAAAAATAGTATATTATTATAGGTGATCTTAGAAGTCGTGACGAGGACACCGGAGTTGTTCAGGCCTACACTCAAACAACAGTTACAGGCAAGTGTAGCTTGTCGTGGTTACAGTTTGTTTCCTTTTTCTTTCTTGTTGTTTATTTTGATTAGCATTGCATGACGTAGGATAGTCAATACTTAGTGTCCATTTCGTAGACGGGTACCAATCTCATGGAGATGACACCAAGTATTGACATTAGGCATTACGTGCATATTGACGTGTCCATTGACACGATTGACCACATGACACTGACACATTTATGATGCGAGATTTATATGACTATTCGTGGTATTGACCTCATATAGCATTCTAGATTGTTTATCATTATTGCTATTGTTATCGAGATGACTGTACAGACTTGACATTGCTAGATTCTAGACATGGTGTTGGAAAGAACTTGACTACAGTATCAGGCCTATTGTCGTATGACCTATTGTTTAATGACCCTTTAGCTCTGTAGAAAAGTAGAGGATTATCACTATCGAGAATTGACTGTCCTTGGTCCTAAGATACGATATTGGAGATAATATCCTGCTGAGGTGCTTGTGAGCCTTAGTGGAGAGGTCTGGTATTCTAGGAGAGTTTCTCACTTGCATAGCACATAGACAGATACTGTAGATTGCATTAGTTCATATTTTTGTATTTGTATCATGGCTTTTATATTATGTACCTTGCTAGTCCCTTGAGGACCTGGTGATCTCTTCAGGTATTCGACTGAGCGGAGTTGGTTGCTGATCATGATGATTGCTATTTTCTGTTTCAGGTATCTCTTACGGTTATATATTCATATCTGTTTATTTACATTCTGCTTGTTAGCCAAGTATTTCTAAACTCAAGTTATTCTTTCGAGTCTATTCAAACAAATATAGCATAGGGTGCACACTATGTTATATCTTGTTCATACTTGTATTCTGTATTACTATGGATTGAGACAGAGAGATATTATTGATTAGTGGTGATAGTTGGTCATTACTATACAACTTATACGTACTCGAGCTGGGCCGGAGTCCTATCGATACGTATCTGGCATGCATACGGTCTTCTAGTCCTACGTATGTAAACCCTCCAAATTTTTACTACAATTTTTATTTTTGTTGTTAATTTGTTTTTCGTATTTATACATCGCGTACGAGTTCACATTTTTCGTATTTGCTCGTCGAGTACGAATATGTGCGAGGTATATATTTTATAAAATATTTTATTATGGAATTCAAATTTCATATGGTAAATATTTTATTTATTTACTTATATTATCTTTATTATTCGATTTACAAACTGCATTGATTTAATATAAAAAGAGCTATTTACTTTTATTATACAAATATAATTGATAATTTTAAAAATGATGTTTTACATAAATAATCTTTTACATACGAGATACATGACTTTAAATTTATTATATTTCCAAAATTTATTTAATATTAATATTTTATTATTCAACAAAGTATTTTAAAATAGTGTTTTGGTTTAAATTTAATTGATTGAGATAATTTACATTTGAAAAGATTTTATTGACTTATTTTGAATAGCTTTAAATTCAAGATGGTTTAAAACGTGTTTAAATTAATTTGAATTTAATTATGAAATTATCCTATGGGCGTTTAAACTATCCTAGTCCTTATCTTAATGGGATTCCCACCTCCTATAAAAGGAGAGGTACTTGTCCTCTTTTTCCATGAACTCCACAACACCAAATTTCTACCCCATTGTGCATCGTGTCCATGCCTCCCTACATCTACTATATTTTTCAGGACATATACATCATTCTTTTCTGTGTCCGACATGCCGGACACAACCTTGTTTTCGTGTCTCGCAGGACGCAACCACCGACCCTTCTCTGTCGTGTCAGGACAGCCCCCGACACGACAACACAAATCATGTCACCGCCATCATCATCCCGGCACAACCACCGCCTCCCGTGGCCTCGGCCATCCTACTGCCGTTCGCGTCCTCGCCGCTCTTCCTAACAACTCCCCCGCAACCACCACCGTCATCACCATATCGCTTCCTCCCTGTCCATACTCGACCTTCCCTACCACCGCGGCTTCTCCGCTCAAACCCTTAACGCCATCATCTCCACTTCCGTCGACTAACAGCCCAGCAACCCAGCCTTTCGCTCCTCTGACACCACCCCCACCTGTGCCCAAACATTCGACAACCTAGCCGCAACCACGCGCCTACCCCGGTCCATCCCGACACAGTCTCCGACCAATCAGACCAACATCAGCAGCATCTCCACCACCGTACAAACACACAGCCACCACCATACAAGCACACAGCCACTACCATCAACCCCAAAACCGTTACCATCATCATCCCAACCCCGTCATCATCATCGCTGGCACCACCACGAACTTTACCACATCACCAGGAAGAAGAAGTGAAACCTAACCTGAGCGCCGCCTTGTCGTTCCCCGACGACCCCGAGCGTTGCGTCCGAGCGCCACCCGCGCGTGCACTCCGTCGGGACGTCCGTCGACGCCGCTCCCTCCGCTGGCCGCTACCTCTGGCGCCCAGCGCCCGCGCCTCCCCGGAGCCGTGAGCCGACCGCCCCTTCGCGCGCGTCGGAGCCGTGCGGCTTCCTCCGCCGCGCGCCAGCCTCCGCGAGTTCTGTCGTGCCGACGGATCTGCCGCCAGAACTTGGGCCGGCAACCCCACCGCTGGTATCCCTCCGCCCACGCCGAGGAACCCTTCGGCTGAGCTCAGCCCGGCCGCCGCCTTCTCTCAGCCGGACCCCGCGCGCCGCTTCTTCCGCCGGTGAGATCCCCCTCCGGTAATCTTCCCCTTTCCTCCTTCTTCCTCCTCTTCCTCTCTCTCTCTCTCTCAATTTCTAACTCTTCTTTACTCTGCTTTTATAATTATATTTTTTTCTTTTCTTCTTAACACTCTCTCTCTCGTAAAACGAGAAGAGATGAGCAACAGCTGCTGCTTATTGCTATTGTTTTATCTTTTTTTTTTCTTTCTCTGTGTTGTTTTACTTTTCTTTTTCCTCATTATTTTTGCATTACCATTTCAAGTATCATTATCATTATTATTATTATTATTATTGTTTTGTTAAATATTGTTATTTGTACTATTGTTATTTCAGAAACTTAACAAATATTTCTATCAAATTTTAAAATAGTTTTTTGTATACTAAAATATTTTTCTCGACTCATATGGATATCTATCTGACCAGATATAGCTCTTGGTATAAATGATTAGGAAGTATTTTTAAATATTTATATATTTTAATACAGTTTCTACCTAAACCTTATTTTATGAGTTGTAGTTTTTTTTGAATAAATAAGATGCAAATTTCAAATATATCTTCAAGTATCATCGTAAAATTTATTTTTAATAATAAAATAATAGTTCCCTATCTATAAATTATATTTTGATAAAATTATTTTCTATCCAAAAAAAAGTTATTATATTTTAAAAGTATTTTCTAAAAACTACCAAAATTTGTTTTAAGTACAAAATACCTTTTTCTTCGTAAAATTTTCAACTATCGTCAAGTGTTGAGCATGACCGATCATCTCCTATTTTCCCGCAAATTTGGACATACTCATCGACCTTGACTATTGGACAAACAGGACTTGTCGGAGCATCACACCACCCCAGGCGACCCACCAGGCAAGATACCTTGCCATCTTTATTGCTTACATTTGGTTGCATTTTATTTTAGTTATTATATCTATATTTCTTGTTTATTATTTCTTCTTGCATGTGGACTTAGAGTTAAGGGACTACCGTCAACTTAGTGTATTTCATTAAACTTGTCACGATTGTATCACGAGTTGTGTGTGAGTTGTGAGTATCATGTATTGGTCACCTGCGTGTTGGCTGATCACCCGTGCACATGCGTAGGCATAACTGTCAATAGATGCGTGTTAGATGACTTGACAGTTATCTATTATAAAACAGTATTGTGGAAGCGACATGTGTTGGTGCATCGTGGTTACGATACATGTATAGTATCATTGGAAGGAGGGGACAGCTACTAGCGTAGGGGATACATTTATTTTTTACACACATTTGTGGGTCGATAGTGACTCTTATGAGCACTACCTTCTGCCCCGGGGCCGATAGCGACTCAAATGAGCACTACTTACTGCCCATGGCCGATAGTGACTCGGATGAGCACTACCTACTGCCACTCTTTATTTACTCTACTGATCCTACAGCCCTTGCGTAGAACGTTGTCCTCAAAGTGCATATCACATAGATGGTTAGGAACCCAGTTGTGTTATAGTTCTATAGTGTTTACATTGCAGTTATAATGGCTTGTTCTTCATGTATCTTGTTATGTCCCTCTGAGGACCTGGTGATTTCTCTAGGTGTGTGTTTCGTGATTTCTTGCAGGTGCTCTAGCTAAGGCCATGTCTTCCTTCCTCCGTGATGATTGCTCTTGGACTCATCACTTGCTCGCTCGACCAATTCTTTCTTTGTATACTTTTCTATATTTAAATTAGTTGGTAGTGGATTTGTCTCCGCCCAACGATTGTATACATGACAAACTCAAAGTTACTTTTATCTCATTATTTATCTTTGTGGATGAGATTTAGTGTCTTGGCTTTCTACATTTACAACTTATGTATACATACGAGCCTTTCATTTACTCGTATGTATACAGCTGGCATGATATGTTTCTAGTCCTTCTATTTTGGGACTGGGGCATTACAACGTATTTTGGGACTGGGACGTTATATATTTTTGTGGTGGCCCATACAGGTCAGAACATATCGTTTCGGTTACGTTACTGAGCCGAGCGAGCTCGTAATATGATACTGTATTAGGATCTTAATCCATAATTGCTTTGAAAATTCTTTTGTTTTTATCCAGCGTCTTTGGAACTCATAATTGAAGTCGATCATTCTTCTTGAACTCTCATTTTTTTATATTCGGAAGGACGAATACTCGTACTTGATGAACCATTTGGATTATACTCCTTTGTTTGATAGAACATAGTTGATAGAAATGTGTTAAAAGAGAATTAGTTATCTAAGGTAGTAAGGATTTGAATAGACGCCACAATTAGATAGATCGAGCAGATCGGACTGGCAAAATAGGATTCTTGTAGGAGACGTAGCCCTAACGAGAGATTCTAGTATCAATAGCTACACCCATTCTACCATCCAACTATGATATAGAGATGTCATATAGAGATGGGCTAGAGGTATATCACAGTTAAGTGAGGATTAGTAAGGAAGGAAAGTTTTGTTTCTCAATCATAATGAATGAAGTGACTGATGGAATATATGATAGAATTTTAGAGTTCGATACGGTTTCCCAAATAGAATATGATCACCCTAATGAAAGACTGTAGTTGAAGGAATTCGAAAGTCTTGTTATGGATAGAATGATTCGATAAGGTACTGTAGAATCCTTAAAGACAATTTTAAGGTTGCAATAAGGTTTAGAAAATGTTTATTGAAGGATATAGAAAACATGATGATATGTATATGTAAAGTTACCCCGGATAGTGACCTGAAAGATCTTTACTAGGGAGATTCTTATCAAAGTAATGAATTAAATTGATGCGTGATGATAGGTTGAGCCATGGTGTCGATCTAGGAATATTTGTTTGAAGAATGGCAAGGACGGTATTAGACTAGATATACTACTATATACATATAAGGAATAGCTTGAAAGGACCTATTAACAACTATGACTAGAAGATTAGTCAATAGGTAAGTGGTTGTCAAGGTATCATATATAAGCATTGTCTAACATTAGCACATGCCTATTACCTAGTAGACAAGCATAAAAGGGTTAGGACATAGCAGGCCACATTTTAGCGTAAAAATACCATATTGCTAGAAGAAATGGTTAGAGAAAATCCAAGCCACAGTAGTAGGTGAACTAGTTGGAATCAAAATATATGACCTCTAAGGTAGTATAAGTTAGATCATGACTTTAGAAATTTGCTAGTCTCGTTCTTAGAAAATCTTGATAGATAGTTTATGCTTTAGAATGAGTCAGTGGTCGTCATCTTTAGACTGATTGATCATTTGAAGCCCAAGATCATTCTGGTACCTCGAAGTATAGTTCGCCGTCGACCGGTTCGACCAGCTGGCAGGAGCAAAGGTATGTTTTATTGACTTGAGATCGAGATACCATCAGGTGGCGATATAAAAAGAGGATATTCCAATGAAAGCATTCGGAGTATGCTACAGCCAATATAAGATTATTGATGCCATTTGGATTGATGGATGCACCTGCTGTATCTATGCATTTTATGAACAAGGTGTTACAGCAAAGTCCTTACTAGTTATGATAGCTTTGATTATATTTTATCATATGATAGAAGTTATGTTAGTAAAATTTCTTAGGATACTGATTATCTAAGGTTTTGATGAGTAGGGTAGAACCACTCTACTAGAAAGACCAATTAGAACATAGTGACTTTCTATTTTATAGAAGTTTTAGTAAAAAAAAACCTCTTAGTCGATTGATAGGTATCCTTACACCTGCCAAATAGATAGGGTGAGTTAGAAGTTACATATCCATAGAGAGTTGTTAGATAATAAGAATAGAATTTATCCTAAATACTAGATATACGATTTTGGAGATTAGGCTGTTAAACTTGGTGTTAGTTATAGTGTCTTAAGAAAATAGGACCCCATTGTGGTAGATTTTAGGAAGTTTTGTTATGAATAGAATGACTTGGTAAGCCATGTATTTAAGGTCGGACCTAAGCCTGTGTAGAACCATTGTTGTAGGAATTTTTATTTGATGAAGATAGAAATCTATGCTTTATAGGACTAGGTAAGCAGCTAAGGTGTGTAGAATTTCAAAGATACTAGAGTATAGTACAGTATGAAGCCTAACCCCAACAAGCAATCTTAGAATCATTAGATGGAATCTTGCTATCTTTTGCCTAAGATAGTACTTAGATTAGAAGTACCAGAGAAATTATTATCTAACAATCATGTCAAGTTGGTTAGTATTCTCAGAGTGATAGATAGAGTAAGAAGATCTAAGTAGAATAGACGATCATCTCTATACCGGGTAAGACTAGTATTGAAATGACCTATATAAGGATATGACTAGAAGGATGATAAAGAGGTTTATGTAGTCGTCTAGTTCAGCCTCGACCTTTACCCTGTGGATACGTATCAATGGTTAGGCTTTCTTGTAAAAATTGTATAGATTGCATATAGGTAGAAGGAGTGGATAACTAATTGAACTACTATAGAAGTTGGTGATGTAAATTATAGAAATGTAGTATATAGTTTAAGGATTGATAGAGTTACGAAGGAATTATTATTTTTACATAGTTAGTGACAGAAAAAGGTATAAGAGCCAAGTTAGAAGCCTTACCTCTAGATTTATAACCTAGTAATATAGAGCGTATTGGAGAAGTGGCGTATCGTCTTGTAATACCCCCATTATTAGAGGAAGTGCATGATATATTTCGTGTCTTACAGTTGAGAAGGTATGTGACTGATCCCAGTCATGTGGTCGATCATTCCGAGATCACAGTAGGGCCCGACCAATCATACGAGGAGCAGCCAGTTGGTACCTTGGATACTAGTGAGAAGACGCTTAGAGGGTAGATGATTATATTAGTTCGGGTTGCTTGGAAACACCATTCTTTAGGAGAGTCTACTTGGGAGCGAGAAGATTCCATGCGGGAGTGATATTTTCATCTATTTGCGAATTTCAGTAAGTTTTAGCATATTATGTTTATGTTGTAAATTTTTGCATATTAGTATTATTTTAATTTCGAGGATGAAATTATCTAAGGTGGGTAGGTTGTAAGCCTCCTAATTTTTAGAATATATTTTTTTAATTATTTTTAGTTATTTCATATCGTTATTTTAATATTATAATATATTTTAAGTCAAGAATAACTATAGTAGTAGTTTACTGTAGTTTTAATTTTTGAAGCACAACCAATACTGATTTCTCAAATCGATTTCCACATTTGAATTCTAGACGTGTCCACCTCTAATTTGATATATCATGTCCCATCTAAATTTGTTCCCCAACATCCTTTTGACTTCGCATAATTTTGTATCAGCTTAGGCCATTAAGACTATTATCGAATTTTTAGCCCTAACTTCCAACTCGAGTTCGAAACTCGACATAGATCGAAATCGTATGACCTAATATATGATTTTGACCCATTTCGAGCTACTACGCACATGCCACTAGTATGCCACTCAATTGAGTTTCTATGTGCTATTTATTTTCAAATGGCACACAAGTCGAAACTATAGACATATTGGACTCAAATTGATAACAAAAATTCTTCCGACCCAAAACTAGTCCAACTAGGAACCCATGGAGCCTATTCTAGGGTACCCTAACCTATTAGACATATCTTAGATAGATTTATAATAATTAATGTACATCCGCATTAATTCAAATTTAATTTAAACAAACTCCAAACAACTTTCCTATTTTGGACCCGATGTAAATCCTAGGAGATAGAATTGGTGTATCTTTTAGAATAGACAATCAAATTCTACCAAACCAAATCCTACTCCACCACAACTTCTTTCCCATTATGTAAATCTCTCCTACCTAAGATTTTCGAACAATTTTTATATATTTTTTCTATTAAAACCGAGCGCCCCTCCAATTTCTTCTCTATTTTCGTACTTTCCTCTCCACCCGACAGAAACTCATCACCCTATAGAAGCATAAAATTTTAGGCGCATCCGAAGACCAAAGTTTTCATGCGCCACAAACATCATGTGTCAAAGACACAAGATAAATGTCAGCGCATCATTCAAAGACAGCTATGATAAAAAAAGCACATGGAAAAAGGATTTTTATTTATATGAAAATCGATTACACGGCTTTCCCATTCTACAAAATCTACTACAAAGAGATTAGTCTAAACTCTACAGCTAGGCGCATCACTCTGACGTCTCAATCTAGGCGCATCACTCTGGCATCTCAGTTCAGACGCATTACGCTTTCTCATCAGAGCGAATCACTTTTTTGTCAAACGTACGAGTGCTTCAGCGTACGACAACCCCGTTATTTGCATGCAACAGGCACTCAACACCATCTCATAGAAGAACGCTGTCGACAAAAGGGCACGTGCATGAACTATTTTGTCCATAGCTTTCTGGGTACAACTCAGTCTTCTGAAGGAGTTCATCGTCAAGATCAAAGTTTCTTTGAACGAAGAGATCCACAAACCACAACATGCTAACTCGCCAAGGAGGAGGATCGGTCAAGTTCATCCTCAAGAGTAAAATGAGGACAAACTTTTCTTAAAAAATACTGCTATTTATAGGCCAGGGCAACCAAAGCCTATGCACCTAGTGGCATCTCTTTCCGTACTTAATGTAATGAACTTAGCATTAATGTCAATGAATCTGCCATCTTAAAATTAGCTAGGTCAAAAGTCATCAATTCAAGCCTGGAAAAGCTCAACAAGTTGACTAAGGGAGATGCTACACGCACTTCATGTCTGATGTGCGCAGTGCTACACAAACAGATACACCCGCCTTAGTACGTCACCCATCAAGCAGTCAATGCTAAGTGACGAAAGTCGTCAGCATACATATCGATGTCCAAAAAAGTTGACAACTGCCACAGAAATTGAAGAGACTCTAACGTCAGCTCCATCATTACTTGGTTTTGTTGGTTACAACTATGCTATGCCACGTGGCCGACTTAACACTAGCATGCGCCTCTACGGCCATGCACCCGAACTTTGCATACGCCTCAAAATCCATGCACCTAGACTTGATAATGATCCCCAGGAGACATATGCCAAGTCCAGTCATGCGCGAGAGCCCAGGCACATCCAAGCAAATCATCTTACAACAAATTTGAGATCTTTGAGCAATGTATAGGTGCCACGTGTCATTGATTCAGTTCTGCCTACGAACGGATGCCAACCATCCAAGATCTCAGCAACGACCAAATCTCAACAACTGCCACGTGTCAGCTCCTCCGTAGCCCAATAGGTGCAGTTCAAAAAGATTTAGTTCCAGATCCTCAGCGCATCGTCTATGCGTCCAACAAAGTCAGGCACGTGGCATCCCTACGTGCAAGTTCTCCAAGCGTGCATCACATATGCGTGCATTAACGGATCATTCTGTTGTCTATAAATAGAAGGATCATTCCTTCATTTCAATCTCTCTCTCTTGAACCTGCATCAAATCCTCTAAGTTATTCAACAGCTTTGGCTCATCATCTTCCAGAGCAACTCACCTTCAGAGAGCTCGAGATCGTCGTTAGATCAGCAATGGAGTAAAGAATCACCTTTCCATCGCTACGGTTCCCAGAAAAACAAAAGTGTACTATAAGGATTCAATTAAAATCCTATGTTGTACTCTGTTATGTTTGTTATTATATAAAAGTTTCTCAAAACACTTTTTAATGGCGAACAAGCTAGCGACTCTGCTGGGGACAACTTTCTCTTCCAATGAGAAGATTGTGTCGCAATCTGACGACAGCAAGCTCGGCTCCTCCCAGAAAATACTGGTGGTACACTTTAATTAATAGGCGTATGAGGAGTTTATCTCTGAAGGTAGCACAACTCCTTCGAAGCGGCTGCCGAAGCCGAAGAAGACTCGCCAAGTCTAGGTGCGCAAAGGCGATGCGCCGAGCACCACATTGGAAGAATTTACGCTAGCGTAGAAAATCCTTCCTGCTGACGATCTCAACAAACAAGATGTTGCCAAGGGTGCAACGCATTTGCCAGGGAAGCGCGTGCTGACTGCAGCTACTAACCTTTTTCTTCCCAGTCCAAGAAGATGCACCGACGGAACATGGGCACAATTCCTCTCCCGCACACAAAATCTGCTGCACAGGGAAAGAACTCTGTCTTTGACAGAATCAGTCGCTGTAGAGGCAGGAAAAGTTGGATCCTGAGTACTATGCACCTTTATAGGCTAGTACAAAGAAGTCCAAGGCAGCACGGGTCATGCGCCCCCTAACGTGCTATGCCACCAGTGAATAAGAAATGTGTACTGAAAGTCATGCGCACAACTGATGGTAAGCTGTACAGGGTTGGCTCGGGTGGTTTGACATCAACAATGAGGCAACTCTTGAAGTTCCTGTCCTATTTGGATGTATCTTCTATGCATGGACCCATGCTGGATGGGGGAAACCTTGCAGCTCTGAACCCATACGCCCACATGGGCTGTATGCATGAAGTGGGTTCGATCCGCAATACATGTTGCTTTCCCACCAACGATCTAGGTGCATCTCATGTGCTAGAACTGGATCAGGGGGCACAACATAACATGACCACCTTGGCACTTGGCCCAACCAAGCACTGAGAGGGGTGCGAATGTGAAACTCTCCTCACATAATCTGCATAATATGATCACTCACAGACGTAGAATAGGATAAATGACCCCTATACATAATACGTCCCTCGTAGGGCACACTTGTGCTACGGTCACCATCAACTATTGTTATTGTAAAGCAGTGGTTGCACCGCCAAGGTAGTCTGTATTCCAGCAACTGCAACTAGCTGCACCTGTCCGACATCACCTTGGAAAGAGGGTGCCAATTGATGACGAGAAAGAACCCTTGGTTTCCTCATGCTACATCATCTCCAATTCTTCCATACCCGAGAAAGACAAGCACTACCAATCCTCCGGCTTCGGCTAGCTCGTCCAAGAGCCAACTGAGAGGAAAGAAAGTAGCTATTCCATCGTCCGGGGTATTTTAGAATACTTGATTAAAGATGAAGGCTGCATCAATGGCACAAGCCAGGGGTGATCAGATCCCGACCGTCCACAACAACCCCTCATTCGAGAATAAGGGTATCTATCAAGGAACTGAACCGATATGGCTCGGGGGTAGCCAATTTGAGGGGTTAGAAGAAGAAACACTCATGCCAACCTTTCTACAAGAAAGTGAGGCTAAAAATAAGGCGTCGACCAATCCATCCACTTCGACCCATGTCATGTCTGTCTACATGACAGGGGGAGCGAGGAAGAAGAGGGAGAAGCTTTGGCTCCGGATCTCGTGCACCGTATGGATACGTTGGAAGAGGGCCTGAAAACCCTTTCCACTATAATGTAATCCTTGACTTTGGTCGTGTTCGAGATCTGAAATACCCTGACGGCCCAACCCTCGCCAGGGACTCCTACATCCGCCAGTCCCGATCTAGGGGCTAATGGAGAATCAAATGTACCCTGTCAGCGGATATCTTCGGGGACGTTCATCACACCTTACCTCGGATATCGGCTCCTTCAAGAGCTGAACATCATATATTGTCTCAATCATCTGCTCCTAGCCCTACTAAAGAACTGTTCGATATGGTGAAAGACCTACGCGATCGTTTTGAGGCAAAAGACAAACATGAGGAGCGCCAGAAGCTCAGAATCTGGCAACCCTATCCTCTTGAGTAGAACAATGTGGTTTATCCCCCCAAGTATAAACTGCAGTCACTGATACCATTTGATGGAAAGGAATCTCCCTGTCAATACTGACCTACTTCCACTCTATGATGAGGCACCTACCAAAAGAGGATGCCCTACTTACAAGTTTGTTCATTGGGGCGTTGAAGGGGGTAGCCTACGACTGGTATTGTAGCCTCCCCGATAACTCCATCTCTTCCTTCGGGGATCTAAAGCGACTATTTCTTTCCCGATTCTATGACTGTGGAAAGGACATGACCATGTCTTCCTTTATGGAGATAATCCAAAATGAGAGAGATGGTTCGAGCCTTCATCGAGCGCTTCCGACAAGCATGTCTAATGCTCCCTTCTGGTATCCCTGAGTCTATATTAATGGACTCTTGTCAAAAGAATATGGCATCGGCAATCAAACTTTGGGTCAACTCCACCCAATATGCAGACTGGACCGCGTTAATTATCGGCACTGAAGCCGTTGAGATGAAGGCCCGTGATGCTCGACTTCTAGGGGTTAGCTTCCCATCATTTAAAGACAAGGGAAAGCGAGTCACCAACAACAACAATAGTGGGTAAGAGTCGAAGGGAAAGCGGGAAATGACTGTGAATACCTCCAAGGGCGCGTCAGCTTCTGCTCAGAAACCATCGACCGCACCAAGACAGAAGGAGATCTACTCCTTCAACGACGAAGACACCCTGTAACTCTTTGAGATACTGCAGCAGGGCAACAAGATCAAGTTGCTTGATCCAAAGTACCCCGATGAGGTGGACAGGGTAGGCGACCCATGGTACTATCACTACCATCGGTTCGTTGTGTAGGACCGATTGTAGGAACGAGTTGTAAAGCGTAATACTCTAGAGGGGGTGAATAGAGTAAGCAGCGGAAATTAACTATTTAAAAATGTTACTAACAAGATCACAGAATATATATCACACATAAGTAAATAAAAAGTAGAGAACAACCACTCTGAAACTTCTAGACTGTACCGCACTGGCAAATCGACTAGAGGATTGTAACTGGCTTGGGATTTGAAAATGAATAGCTCAGAACACTTTGGAAGAAGTAGTAGGCTTATAGAGAAGAGATATGAAAGTGAATGAGTGAGTTGAAATGATCGAAATCCTTCTCTATTTATAGTTTTTCCAAAGGCAGAATTTGGACAGAATTCGGGCAGAATTCGGACAGAACTCTATGAAAAAAATCTCGTTGGGATCCGTAACTGCAGGAAGACCAAGTTCAAAAAGCAACGTTCACTATCCGAACTCCGGCCGAACTCTGGCCGAATTCGGGCCGAACTCTGGCCGAGTTCTGTTGGAGTTCTGTCAGGGTTTTTGCAAATTGGTTTTTGGGCTTTTTGAAAAGTCAAACAGTTATGAAGTAGTTTGGGCTTTTGTAAGTGGGCTTGTTTTCAAAATGAAAGGGTATTTTGAAAACATTTCTTGGGTAGCCTATTTGCCAGTACGATGCAATTTACATCGTATTCCTAGACTCAATAAATATGAAAAATTACATTGATGAAAATAGGAAAACCAAGAGCCCTTTGATGACACATTTTTTCAAATATTTGAGCAGACTTGAAGACGCTTTTTTCCTTGACGGCGGTCGTCCAAAGATAAACAGATCTGGAAATCTGAATAACTTTCGGGGGCTTCGCCCCCGAACCCCTGACGCGGAACCCCCGATGCGAGGCCCCGGATAGGTCGTTAGGCGGTTCAGAGAAATCTTCTTGTATAATGCCGTCTTTGGCCCGTTGCATATGTCCTGGTTTGATCATGTTTGATCATGCGTACAGCATGTCTACAAATACATGTTAGGCAAACAAAACAACATGATACAAGCATAGCAATATTGATATTAGGACAATGCTAAGTTTAAGTAGCAACATGATAGTGATTACATGAATATTAGTGATATCATTATGTTAAACTTAATTGATTAGCCATATTCAAAAACATGATATAATCATTGGACTAACAATCTCCCCCTTTTTGATTATGGTAAATCCTTTAAGTTTAATATATATACAATAGATGCATGTATCACTAATAAACACATAATACTAGAATATTGTGTGCTCTTAAACTTATTTCTTCCCCTTTGGCATGATCAAAAATAAGCTCTCCCGTAATTAGAGCTAAAATTAACTCAAGCATAAGTAAAGGAGGAAAGCAAAACTAATCATGATCAATGATTAGGAGAACATTGTAACGACAAGTTTAGAAAATTGCATAACTCTAGTAGAAAAACTTGTCAAAAATAGTTGGTTGAACTTAAAAACATTGAAATCAATCAATACATAGTTTACCAACTAGAAATCCAAAAATGAAATATGTTTTGAAATAGAACAAAAATAAAAATATCAACATAGTAGGAATCAATCATTGGTCATAAATAAATCATGAGGAATAAAAATTCGCAGATCTAGTATATACCAAAAAAATAAGAATATAATGATACTTTTAACAATGATCACAAAAAAATATGATTCATAATTTGCCCATACAAATTAGTGAATCAATTCCATAAAGAGTATAATTATCGAAAAGAAATCAAAATATGTATACTAGAATCTATGCAAAATCTATACCAAAGTTCATGCATTTGAATTCAATTACCTTAGCATGATATATGAATATCCATTAGGTAAACATGAAGGTAATGAAGACAAAATACTTGAGAAGGAAAAGTTTAGTCGACTTGAATGCTCTCCCGCAAAGTATGATCAGTCTAAATATAGATAATCATGAACTTTGAGATAAAATCATAATAAGAAATGTTGAAAGTAATTTTAAACTCAATCAAATAAGGATAATTAAATATATATTTGGCAAGATAACTTTTAGAAACTCGAATCAGAGAATTAAAAAATAAATAATAATAATCATATATTCTCTCATCTAATACAGATCCAAAAATCATGAACAACTCAACAAGATATTTTAAGTAAAATAATATATGTCCATGATGAACTAGGTATACCACATATTAAGGGCATAAAAGATTTGAAACAATTAATTTGCTCCCCCTTAAAATATGCGTATATAGTTCAAAAATAATTTATATGCATAAAATAGATAAAATAAATAATCACAAGATCTAAGGGATATCCAAGATATGCATCTTTTCTTTTCTTTGATCAAATGCATATAAAATTCCAAACTCAAAACAAATATCATCTTTAGGCAAGAAAAAGAAATATCCAATAAATAAATGCTTAAAGATGAAGAAAATATGTCTTCAAATAAAAAATATAACACAAATCATTTCATGTAAGTAAAAATTTTTGAAAACTATCTTTAATAATAAAATTTGAGTACCGGACAGATTCAATAAATCAAAAAGACTTTTCAAAAATGTGAAATTTATTACGAAAAACTGTCTTAAAAAATGTTCGAATGCGTCCATTTAGTCCTCAGACTAAAAGCTGGCGATTCGAATCACGAAAACAATTTCAATAAAAGAATCAATAAATCCATTTGAACAAATAAACATAACTAGATAAATGTCCAAAGAAAAGTGTATTCTAGATATATGGCATTTCAAGGAAATAATTGATTTAAAACAATTAACTACTCTACCTTTACATGGCTATATCCAAAAAAAAAAATATTGACAAAATTTTAAAATAAAATTCAGAGACATATTTCCAGAAATAGAAAATTAATTCAAAAAATATTAGGTCTTCTTATCAAAGTTCATTTCTTCCCTTTTAAAGCCTTGGCACGGTGGCCACTGACAGCCGTAAGGTTTAAAGAAAAGAAACGCTTTGAGAGAGAGATTCAATTTGCATGACTTCTCCCCTGCAAAGAGTTACTGTTATAGACAGTAAGTAACTTGAAAAAGAAGATAATAATATAAATCTCAAAATCATGAATATTACGAATATTACACAAGCTAAAGATGAAATCACAATACCATAATATTCAATGAGTAGTCACGAATACGAAAAACAAACATCTTTAGACAAAAGAAGAAATATCCATTAAATGAACATTTAAAAATAAAACAATTAAAAGATATTTCAAATTAGCATGATGAATAATCGTATAAGTCAAAACATGACATAAATTGATCTATGCTATAGAATCTCATAATCGACAAGATAGATCAACATATGCTACCTGTTGTGAAAATATAAAGAGAGAATATTATCCATCAAATCTAAAATCCAAAATCCATCAAATAACAATTGCAACTAGATCTCAATAAATCTTTAGTTTATAAAGCGTTGATCAATCTTGGGTTAGCTGTAGAGGTACTGTCCCAGCTAACGGAGGTTCACCAGGGAACACTTAAGTACCGCTTCGCTTCGACCTTAGTCGTGGTGACAGACAGACCCTTTGTAGGCTTGTACCCAAAACAAATCTCTTCTTTAATAACCGAGAATTTAAGAAGAATTAGTGCAATATAAAAAAAATTCTATTCTATGGACTTAAAAAATCTTAGAACATGTAGCATACAGCATAAGATGTATCAATTACATTTATCCATATGTGCTACAAAATCATTGGGTAACAATAAAATATAAAACATTATAAATCAAAATGTAGGACCTAGATACGTTGATGTATTCTGGAAGCTAGGGGACTGGATTTAGTACCTTGGATCCAGAACTAGACGATAGTTGCAAGTACACCTTAATAAATCATAAGTCTATAAAGTATTGATCACTTCAGGTTAGCTGTAGGGGCCGGTTCCCAGCTAGCGGTAGTCCGAAGACTAGTATACCGTGTCGCTTCAGGCTATTTATACCTGTATGACAGAAGGACCCTTTCGGCTTATTTCCAAAATGATCTCTACTCTTAAGAACTTAGATTCAAAGGAATATATGCAGTATCATCGAACATCGTCGAAATCCAGAATCCCTAAAAGTAAATATCCAAGGAATGGTTTATCAAGATCAAGATATTTAAAAAATATTTCAATAAGAGTCATGTATCTAAAATGTCAACCAAAAAGCCAAAAAAACATACATCATTAAAATAGGCTTTGAGGAAGAAGCTGATTAAGATAAGAACATAAATTTGTTTAAAGAAATCAATAGCTTAAGTATGAGATAAGCACAAATTTAAAAACTACTTTTTAAAATAATATAATATAGAACTTGAACTTAACTCATATATCCCCATAAAGATATTTATACAAAAATATATATTAATATAAGAAATATATCAGCAATATATGAATGATAATGAATTATTCATGTATCATTAACAAACATAAAAAAATGTCACAAGATTAAAAACATGCATAAATATGCTTTGTCAGACAAAGATTTAATTGATTCATAAGAACTTAATCACAATAAAATTTGAGAATCAATAGTGAAGTATATTATGCAAGCACAAGGTTGACATAAAAGTATATGTATATACTTTTCAAGTAAATAGAAGAATTGTGCTAAACATATATACTCACAAAATACCAATCAAAGTAAATATGACATGTTAAAGACAAATTAGTAAGAAGTGACCATTAAAAAATATTAAAGGCGAAGAGTCAAAACATATTTACCAAAACAAAATTAAGCTCCTATGCATGCTTCAAGAATAAAGATTAAGAGTAAATAGCATACATAGACAAATGTGTCACACTAGTAGAAAATAACATACTATATAGTGTAAACTAATCATTTAAGCTAAACAACTAGTCAAGATAGGATTATGTCTTACATTGATTCAAATAATAGACAATTTAAAAGAGATCAATGAATAGATAATAGCAAGACATCAGTCAGAACATGCTAGATATTAAAAACTATTTAGTAAGCATGTTACCGAAGTGGTTCTAGTGACCACACTTCTGTTGGTACAATTGCATGGAAGATGACCTTTGTAACTTTGCAATCACCAACATGTTCCATGGTTCTATTTGACATGAGAAGCTTCACCTGTAATATTAGGTGAAGACTTTGGTATCCAATACTTGGATCCACATTTGTTAGCTTTGGAAACCCATTTGCATAAGTTCATATCAACAAGTTTTCTAATCTGACAACGATTAGAAACGTGTCCATTCAAACCACAATAATGACAGAAAGAATTAACATTAGTACTATGTGCAGCAGAATGAGAACGTACAGTAGTGTGATATGATGTGCATGGATACTTGTAATAGAAAGCATGGTTGTGTGAAGCTTTAGCTTTGCTTGCTTCCTTTGTAAAAGATCTGACATGTGCGACTTTGTGATGTGCTAAGTGTCTTCTGTTAGACTGAGTCATAGGTTGTACTACCTGCTTTTCCAGTCTAATCTCTAACTTTTTAGAGTTAGCACAGATCTCATCATACTTAGCAGAAAGAGCATCAATTCTACATGAAGCAATAGAATACTTCTTTTTTTCTGATTCTAGTTCCTCCTTAAGTTTAGCATTTTATTGAGTGCTTTTCTCAATGCAATCAAGTGCCTCATGCAATCTAAACTTCAGTGTGGAAATCTCAGTAGAATTATCAGAAGGAGAACTATTTCTAGCATCATTCAATAAGCAAGTAAGCTTTTCATTCTCACGCTTATAGGAAAGAATATCCTTTCTAGCTTGCTTATATTTATCTAATACTTTCTTGTGTTCTTCTAACAGATCACTGAAAGCATCAGATAAATCATCATAAGAAAATTCACTCTCTCCAGAAAAAGAATTATTTTGTACCTCGTTAGATAATGCCATTGAGCATAAATTTGCAGCTTGATGAGGTCTCTATTCTTCTTCAGAATCTGTTGCTTCGTTTTCACACCATATGCTCGTGCTAATGTGCATGTGAGATGATGATCTTCCTTCATTTGATTGTTCGTAGTGACTCTCCTTTCTATTAGAAGTATAATCTTCTTGGATGTGGTCTATCTTCTTGCAATTGTCACATACAAGCTCTTCTTCGTATAGGGGATTATGTTGTACCCTAAATCCCAATTCCATCATGTACATATTGGCATCATTAAGAAGACTATCCTTCTCTCTGGAGTTGCTAGCTTTGCTTTCATACCTGCACTCATAACTAGCTTCAAGAACTTTCCAAATTTTATGAGATGTTGTACAAGTATTAATAAGATTAAATACATTTGTGTCTACAGCACAATAAAAAATATGCATAGCTTTTGCATCAAGGCTAGCTAACTTCTTCTCTTCCTCCGTGTAACTATAATAAGGCTTGTTGATTATAGAGGATGTGAGAATAGAAGTGATAGTAGGCTTCTTGTAGCCATTGACAACAATTGACCATAAGTCAAAATCTAGAGACTTCAGGTAGAAGCTCATCCGTGTTTTCCAATAGCTATAGTTTGTTCCATCAAATAGTGGGAGTCTATTTGAGGATTGCTCTTCAGTTGTGAAGTACATACTTGCCATATGTGATATAGTGATCTATATAGCAGCAGTTATATAATAACAATATTACCTTGCTTTACCTGTATAACCTGCTCTGGTAATGAGGATCTGCTCCAAGGATGTTAAGCCAAATAATAGAGTCCTTGCTAGGATACCAATTAAAGGAGCAATTCGTATAAGCAATAATATCTCTATAAGGAGCACCTGCTATAATATCTCTAAAAGGAGCACGTGCCCTGATACCAATTGTTGGAGCAATTGGTATGAGCAGCAATATCTATATACCAAGCACCCGCTCTGATACCAATTGTAGGAACAATTGGGATCAGAATATATTACCTCTAGTTGCAGCACTGGCTCTGATACCAATTATAGGACCGATTGTAGGAACAAGTTGTAAAGCGTAATACTGTAGAGGGGGGTGAATAGAGTAGGCAGCGGAAATTAACTATTTAAAAAGTTAGTAACAAGATCACAGAATATATATCACACATAAGTAAATACAAAGTAGAGAGTAGAGAGCAAACGCGAACACAAGGATGTATACTGGTTTCCCTCTTGTGAGGACTAGTCCAGTCGGAAGAACTCTAGCTTCCAGTTGAATCCACTATGGAAAATCACAAGTTTTCATCCGAAGTTCTTGCAACTTCTATAAAGCGAGCTTTGATCCGAAGTACTCGACTAACTTCAATTGTGAAGTGTCTAACTTCAATCAAGCCTCCGATTACAACCACTCTAAAACTTCTAGACTGTACCGCACTAGCAAATCGACTAGAAGATTGTAACTGGCTTGGGATTTGAAAATGAATAGCTCAGAACACTTTGGAAGAAGTAGTAGGCTTATAGAGAAGAGATATGAAAGTGAATGAGTGAGTTGAAATGATCGAAATCCTTCTCTATTTATAGTTTTTCCAAAGGCAGAATTTTGACAGAATTCGGACGAATTCAGACAGAACTCTATAAAAAATCTTGTTGGGATCCGTAACTGCAGGAAGACCAAGTTCAAAAAATAACGTTCACTAACCGAACTCCGGCCGAACTCTGGCCGAATTTGGGCCGAACTCTGGCCGAGTTCTGTTGGAGTTCTGTCAGGGTTTTTGCAAATTGGTTTTTGGGCTTTTTGAAAAGTCAAACAGTTATGAAGTAGTTTGGGCTTTTGTAAGTGGGCTTGTTTTCAAAATAAAAGGGTATTTTGAAAACGTTTCTTGGGTAGCCTATTTGCCAGTACGATGCAGTTTACATCGTATTCTTAAACTCAATAAATATGAAAAATTACATTGATAAAAATAGGAAAACCAAGAGCCCTTTGATGACACCTTTCTTCAAATATTTGAGCAGACTTGAAGACGCCTTTTTCCTTGACGGCGGTCGTCCAAAGATAAACAGTAAATTCGGCTGCCCCCTCGACCCCTGTCCGCTGACCGGGCAGCGGAACCCCCGCACCGGATAGGTCGTTAGGCGGTTCAGAGAAGTCTTCTTGTATAACGCCGTCTTTGGCCCATTGCATATGTCCTGGTTTGATCATGTTTGATCATGCTTACAGCATGTCTACAAATACATGTTAGGCAAACAAAACAACATGATACAAGCATAGCAATATTGATATTAGGACAATGCTAAGTTTAAGTAGCAACATGATAGTGATTACATGAATATTAGTGATGTCATTATGTTAAACTTAATTGATTAGCCATATTCAAAAACATGATATAATCATTGGGCTAACACGTTGGACACCCGACTCGAGATTGTTATATCTTGAAGAATTACATATAATGCATGATTAATGTGAATGTCCTCTCACTTGATTATAAGGAAAAAATAGTCTCGACGAACATAGTGTCTCTCCAGTTTGGCACATTGCCACCAACTAAAGCTCCAGATGGCATCGTCTATATCCCAAAGACGATAATAAAAGTAGTAAACCTACCACCAACTCGTGAAAATATGAGTGGGCTGGTACCACTCACAACATCCTGGGAAGAGATCATGTGGGTCTACCCAGATCTGGCTCCGAAATTGACTCAACCAGTGGTACATCCTACCTCCAAAACCAAAGACGAGAAGACCAAGTCTTGCAGAATGGTCACTTCCTCTACAGAGTAAGCTCTTCCTATACAGACACATTTGCAGCAGAACACTCGGCAAGAGGAGTCTAAAGCTGAGGAGATGCCTCCCATTACTACCGTTAATGCCCCGAAGGAAGGTCCATCACAACCTTTGGCAGCGAACAAACAGAAGCAGAAGGAGGCTCGTTTTCACAAGCCTCTATGAAAAGAAGGTTCCTTTGGGTCGATTAAACCCCACAACTTTGACATACTGGCATAGCTAGCCAGTACTCCGTCTCGGCTATCACTATTCGAACTCCTCCGGCTATTTAAAGATACTCGGGAGGCTTTATGCGAAGCAATGAAGGATGCTGAATCCTTTATCAGTCAGGTCAAACAGCCTGAAGAAGATCCGACAGCATGTTTTTATTTCCACAGTATGGGGAAAATTATCCCTAATATTACATTCACTCAACAAGACATGCTACTCAAGAACAACTGGCATAACAGACCACTATATTACACAGGGTACGTTGGTGCCATCAGGGTGGATCAGATCCAGATCGACCTGGAACTTCCCTCAGCATTATCATTCGGACTCTGCTACAAATACTGGGGATCCCGATGCATCGCTTGAGTGCATCCAATACTACAATCATCGGTTTCAACGCCGACAAGAGCGAGCCTCTGGGTAAGATCCGACTGAAATGTCATATCGACGATCTCCAGACAGAGGTAACTTGCTACGTCATTGACACGGACATCAATTATAACATCCTGTTATGACGACATAGATATATGAGTACATGGTGGTGCCATCTACTCTTACCAATATATGAAATACGCATCCACTAATAGCATAGTCAGGACGGAGTTTGCTGTTGTCGATTCCTTCAGAGAAATTAAGGTATTTTTCACCGACTCTGACCTTATAAATCAATTCATTTAGACAAAGAAGCTAACGATGCCGATAATGAAGCAGAAGCTAAAACAGAGGTCGAAGCTGAAGCCGAAATGGAGACTGAAACCCCTCTGAAAGTGCAACTCAAGGAGAAACCTCCCCAGGTATCGCCTCCTCTCGTGGCCAAACTACGCAAAAAGGCACCAGCCTCCCTGGTTGACATCAACTAAAGCTCCTCTGAAGGTGCGACTCAAGTG